>CM050163.1:107633333-107955833 GCA_027410445.1 Discoglossus pictus | reverse complement strand
CTGTCTCCCTCTCTCTCTGTACCTGTCTCTCTCCCTCTCTGTACCTGTCTCCATCTCTGTACCTGTCTCCCTCTCTCTCTGTACCTGTCTCCCTCTCTCTCTGTACCTGTCTCCTTCTCTCTCTGTACCTGTCTTCTTCTCTCTCTGTAGCTGTCTCCCTCTCTCTCTGTAGCTGTCTCCCTCTCTCTCTCTCTGTACCTGTCTCCCTCTCTCACTTTGCTGTCTTTCTCTGAAATGCAAATGGCCGCCACGCTTCTGTTAAAATCAGTTTTTAGGCCCACCCCCACTTACATCATAGCCACGCCCCCTTTATGATGTCAGCGTTAGCAACATTTTCTGCTGCTCACAACTATATATGTGATATATATATATATATAATGTGTGTGCATATTGTGTGTGTATACACACATTATATATACACACACATTTTATATATATATATATATATATATATATACACACACACACAATATATTGTGTTTGTATATTATATGTGTGTATATATATAATGTGTGTGTATATAATGTGTGTGTGTGTATTACATATATAGTTGTGAGCTTGCGAGCCCGCTCGAGCCATTGCTCACGCTTGCGGGCCGCCGAACAAAACGAAAACGAGGCTACAACACTCTAAACATGCAAAACACCACAAAACACCTACGGATATTCCGCTACAGACGTATACCACACATTACCCGCCATTTTAGAACAATGCAGAAGTACACAAGTACGCTAACGGTTTGGTCTCGCGCACCCACACTATTACACTGCACACATTCAGCACGCTTACACAGCAGCTCCACACCACTAATGCTGCAGCAACATCAAAACACATTGACAGCTCTTCAACACAATGCTTCAAATTAGGTAAAGTATATTACTTTATTAATCTATTAGTTATTTTATTATTATACACCAAACATCATTAGCTCACTTACAATTTAATTGCCGTCATTTTTTGACAGGCAATTCGCTAGTTTATATATATTTCATGCGCCTATTTTAATAACCTTTAAACAGTATTCTTTGGTGTTTATACCTTGATGGAAAGGTTCTCCAAAATTATATTAAAATTCCATACGGTGGTATATTAGAAATTGTCTGCATTAAATCGATTAGATGCCATCAGCACGCGTGCAAAGTGACAGGGCATTTACCTTCAAGAAACAGATTCATCCCTTGAGATTCACTCCCATAGATATAGCTAGATATTATCTCAGAATTAAAATGAACTATGAAAGCATGACTGCTTAATAAAGTAACATATTAATATTGACTCATAATGTGGATGCTGATTCTAAAATTTGAAATCCTACATTTTTGGCACAATGACTATAATCACTATGGCCCTCATTCAATTGCGATTTGGCCAACTGAATAGGGCTCTAAATAAGCACATAGCATTTTTTTTTTTTAAATAAGTTTTTAGTTAGTGAAGACCTTGCTTTTTGGATAGATGCTCACTAACTAAAAACTTCTTTAAAAAATATGTTATGTGCTTATATAAAGCTCTATTCAATTGGCCAAATCGCAATTGAATGAGGCCCTATATAAATAGTTCAAACATATATAAATCCTGACCCTTTGATGCTGTGTGTAATATAAGATATGGGGTATCTCATTCCAGAACAAATCTTGCCATGGATCTGCAGCCACCTTACCTGTAGGTTGAAACAATAACCATCAATAATAAACAAATATCACTGCAAGCGGTCCAGAGGTATAAATCATGGTAAAATAGTCCATGGAGTAGGGCAAGGACAACAGGTTCAGAATTGATAAACAAGCCAAAAAGTCAGCCCTGGCAGCAATGCAAAAGCGTAAAATAAACAAAGCCAAATTCAGATATCTAGAAATCAGAAACAGGGATACAATCACATGATTGCTCCGCAATTCAGCAAAGTGTTTGCTCTCTGCTGAAAAGGACACACAGACAGATCATACTGGCTGCAGCCATTCCCATTCAACACAGCAAACAAGATGAAACTCTCACAGACTTATTTACTGAGTAGAAATTTTCTCTATGAACAACAAGAACCTGGTATATTAAGATTTAGTTCTTGTGTTAATATTTGTAACAGTGGTACACAGGGGCAGCTGGTGCATAGGGCAAATGGGCAACCGCTCTCCCAAAATGAATGCACTGACTTAATCCCCCCATCACTTACTTTATTGTATAACTTATATAATAACAAAATAAATAAATGTTTTATCATGTTCAATATTCTGTTTTTTTAATAGCTGCTGCTGTTACTTTAAATTTCAAAACCCTCTGTGCTGCAGTTAAACACACTGACTTATCACATCTAGCCCTCTGCTGGTGACTTGCCTAAACTGTTTGGGTCTATTCCCAAACTGTGCTATAACAGATAGAGCTGAGCCTGTCTTTCAAACGCAGCATCATCCAATCACAATGGTCGAGGGAAAAGTCCTGTATCATAGAAGGACTGCAGCTCTCACAGTCCCGATGGAAGTGATTACATTGGTGCAATCTCAATAAAGTTTATTGAACAAAAACAACAACTCCTAGCTCACATTGCATGCAGATAGAGGGAGCTGCATGTAAAGCTATAGTTTTCTCAATACTCTGGTGTTCTTATTGATTATGACTGCCCCACACACCAAGCTTGTGACCTGTCTGTCACCACCCCGGCCTATACCAGACAGGAGCAGCTGCAGAGCTCAAGTGAGTCCATATCTGTCTGTGTGTCTTGCTGTTGTTGTTCTGACCTTCAGTTGTGTCTGACTCTCAGTGACCACATGGATGCAGCACACCAGGTACATCTGTCTGTGTTTCTGCTTGTGCTTATCCATGTGGTTTTCATGGCAAATATACTTAAGTGGGTTGCCAGTTCTTACTCCAGTGGACTGCATTTTGTCTGACCTCTCTAAAATGACCTGCCCATCTTGGGTGACTCTTCATGATATAGCTCACAGCTTCATTGAGGTAACAAGCCCCTTCACCATGACAAGGTAGTGATCCAGAAGGGGTCCTGTGTCTTAATCTCTATGTCCATATGTATTTATAAGGTGACGGTATACTTACTTTTGGGGGAGATCTCTTATTGTATGTGTAAGATATATATAATGTGTGTGTATATATATATATATATATATATATGTGTGTGTGTATATGTTTGATAATGGCTATGGATTGAAGAGCGAGGTATTTGTGTGCCCATTTGCATGGCCCAGCTCAGCTTCCCAGAATGCAGTGTAATAATTGTTTTTCTCAGGATATAAACCTGGAAGCAAGTTTTTTAACTTGTTATAGACATTCAAATGTGAACACAGATGTACTATTTATTTACTGTACTACTGTACGTTGGAGGGCTTCTATCGCCCGTTTGCCCACCGTATTATAAATGATTGTTGTGGTGAACTACCTTCTCATAAAGTCCACAACACTGGCTGAGATCCCGCTTCATGCTGATGATAGCCAGTAAGCTTGAAACAGCTGTACATGGATTGGATACTCAGCCTGTGTTTATTCCAACCTTGGCTTTGCATTAAAGCTGTGTAATACAGCATGCATAAGCTTAAAGGAAGCCATGTTTGATAATGGCTAAGGATTGAAGAGCGAGGCATTTGTGGGCATATTTGTGTGTCCCAGCTCAACTTCCCAGAATGCAGTGTTATAACTGTTTTTCTCGGAACTCTGAGCTGGAAGCAGGTTTTTTAACTTGCTTTAGACATTCAAATGTGAACACAGATGTACTTTTTATTTACTATATATATATATATATATATATATATATATATATATATATGTGTGTGTGTGTATTTACGTGAAGGAGCAAAATTAGAAATATATGCTAATTTACCACTCAAATATGTTTTTTGCAACTTAATATTAATTATGTAAAGACAGCTTAAAAACTGAATAAATTTATATATTTTTTATATTTTTTACAAACACATAGATTTATTCGAATGTATTTTTAAAGATAATAATGTTTTAAATGAAGGGAGAAACAAAACAGACCTGAGTCATACAGAACCAACGTGGGGTGCAACTTTCTGGTTGTGGTCTGTTGTTGGTGAATTATCACCCTGTCCTTCTGTAGGTGCAAGATGTCCCTCCACGTGTTGTTTAGTCTCTGTTTGTTTAATTAATCTATTTACTCATTTAACACATTATTTATTTATGCAATTTTACTCTTAGTTTATTTGCTGCTATCATAGTATCTGCTTGTATCATTATTGGCTCAGTCATAAAATACCTGACTTAGGCTCAGAGTGATAGATAGAGAGAGGTATGGAAATGGGGGGGGGGGGGGTTGAGGGAGAGAGAGGGATAGACGAAGAGGTATATAATCTATCTCTCTAACTTTCTATCTACCTCTCTCTATATCCCTTCCTCTCTCTCTCTATCCCTCTCTCTCTCTCTCTTCCTCTCTCTCTCTCTCTCTCTCTCTCTCTACCCCCTCTGTCTCTCTATCCCTCTGTCTCTTTCTATTCCCCTCTTCCCCTCTCTCTCTCTAACCCTCTCTTTAACTCTCTATCCATCTCTCTCAATACCCTCTCTATCTCTATCCCTCTCTTTCTCTACAGGATTACTTTTGTGGGTGGAGACTGCGTCACTAGGCAAGGTCTATACATGTTGTGGTAACATATTGTAGGTTTATACTGTTGGGTAGAGTCAATGTAAGGAGAGGGACCAGGTCTCTGTTTTCTGCCCCACCAAGTTGGAAAGTCACCAACCGCCACTGGTGCAAAAGATGAGCATGACAATGCCCCTCTTAAATGGCTTCCTCCAAATGCTAATAGGAGATCATTTCAGGGGGCACCTCTTATCGAACCTACGGAGCATGTATATTTGACAGAGACTAATGAGTTTTACCTTCACTCCAAACCCTTTCCATGGCCAAAAGTAAAATAATTTACACATTTTAATCTTAGAATCTAAGATATGTGGCACCTCAAATGCAGGAAACCAGGAAAGGCAGTACCTGGCAAGATAGTGCTAGCCATCACCAGTTTGAGTAGGGAAATATGAAAAGCAAGATGAAAAAGACTGTGGCATGGTTAATTACCGTTGTAATGGCTAACGGGCATATATATTTAGCTCCCAATGTTTTGCATGGGCACATCATTTTTATGTTCTTTGCAGACAGCCTAATCCTTTCCCCTGTATAAAGGTCAGCTTACTCGACCTGAATACTTGAGAATTATTAATGGATTACTATATACAGGGTTGAGTCACATTACTTTTGACATCAGCAGTGCAATGCCAATGAAATACGACACGTGTCATGAGCTGGTTTGGTGGTTATGTAAGGTGTCATGTAGGCATTCTGCAAACATATTCACCATTGTTGTCATAGGTAAATCGTGTGATTTATGCACCTTTGAAAAGTGGATGATCATTGGCTTTCATGCCAGGGCTCGCAGGTTATTTGAAACAGCGTGTGATGTAGTGGTTAAAGTGTTCCGTGACTATACAAACGGCATGGAAACTGCAGAGCACCATGTACCATTGATGTCAGAGGTGAACGTCAGCTAAGAAGGAGTGTGAGGACCAACCAATATGCTACAGTTGAGCAGCTCACCATCCAAACCAACCAGGGGGGCTATCAGACGTGTGTCTAAAATGACAGTGTAGCCAAGCATATGGGCTCCAAAGCAAATGACTTGTCACTGCACCTATGTTGATGTGGTTTCATTATCAGAAACAGCTTCAAATTGAGTGACAATACTGATATTGGACCTCTTCTGAATGGCAAAAAGTTTTCCCTGATGGGTCATGTTTCCTGCTCCATCTACTGGACCGAGGTCAGCTTGTCTGGTGTGAAACTTTAGAGAACAAATACTTTGCAACCATTGTTAGAAGAGCATAAGCTGTTGGTGGCAGTGTTATGTCAGGGGAATGTTTCATTGGCATTGTCTGGGTCATGCCTCCTGGAAGGCAGTCTCAACCAATTGGGTTCTCCAACCATACTTGCAGATCAAGTACACCCATACATGCTGACTGTTTTCCCTGGAGAGGATGAGATCTTCCAGCAGGACTTGTCATATTGACAGACTTGTCTCGTAGTGGTTGTAGGAGCATGAGGAAGTTCAGAAGTAATTCCTTGATCCCCAAATTCTGCAGACCCCATTGAGCACCTGTGGGACCATCTCGATTGTAATGTTCGCCATATGGATCCTCCAGCAAGCACTCTTCTGCAGCTGTTGGATGCACTGCAGTCTGCTTAACCATAGTTACCCTTACCAACTTTCCAGCATCTTATTGACTCACTACCACACTGTATTGCTGCTGTCCATGCTACACACAGCGGTTATTTGGGTTATTTGTCTATATATCGACTGTGTATTGTTCTTTTGTGTTTTGTAACCTACATAATACATCAGGAACATGAAGGGACATGTGCGCAATACGGGTTGTTGCTAACGCTTGCATGTGAAGCGAGGACCGCAGTTACTGGTGCTGGTGGAGATGAGTGCCATAGGTGCTCATCCCTACGATCCCGTACGACTACGCTGGTGGTGATGAGCACCGTAGGCACTCATCCCTATGACCCTGCGCACATTATGCATCATAACTACGATTTGTGGGACTACAGAACAACAGAAAACTCAAATACACAATTCTCAGTGCGAGACCAGTAGCACTTTGCGTGAAAAATTACGGACCGTAACACTTGGAAAATTAAACCGCCACTTACAGAAAAATAAATACGACCCGCAAAAAATACGAACTTAATGGCCGACCTGCGCACATAAAAAAACACGAAAAAATAAAAATACCAAAAACACACATCACGGGGGGACAGCCAGGACATCTTGGAGTGAGGTTGCGCGTGAATTTAAGCCGAATTTGCAGAGTTTCGCCACTAGAAAATCGACTAAGCGAGAGAAAAAATGGCCATCAAAAGAAATGAAAATGAGGCTACACCAACCCTAAACGCGCAAAACACTGCCAAGCAAATACGACTTTTAGCCAGGAACATACAAGGTACAAAATACACTATTAGGAAGGATGGAAAATGCTCGAGACCCGCCTAACACATACACACTCGCCACCATTTTTCAACACTACCATACAACTAATAACATTACCATTCTAAAATTTACACAACTAAACAAACGGTTTACCCTTGCGCACGCAGCCTATTTACACTGCACACTTGCCACATTGCTAAGACTTTCTCCTCAAATCACCAACAGTCCAAATGTACATTGTATGCTGCAGGAAAAACAACAGTGATTGTTAGCTATTCAGCATATTCGTTACTGGATATATTCGTTAGAAATAGGTAAAGTATATTAATTTTTATTTAATTAATTAATTAATTATTATAAAATAATACATTTAGATAAAAAATAAATGAGCAGAGGAGAGACTCGCTTTGCCAAAGGCGCTCAGCACGGACCTCACAATCATCACCGAGCCTGCTCAAAGGGGCAAAATTACACAAGGGGAGAGGCTCGCAATGAGCGCCGAAGGTGCACAGCACGGGGCTTGCAATGTGCACCAAAGGTGCTCAGACTAAAAGTACAGAGGGGAGGCTCGCAATGAGCGCCGAAGGCTCTCATTGCGAACCACGCAATGAGAGCCGGAGCAACTCAGAGGACTAAAAGCCTTACATTGTGTGCCAAACAACATTCCCAGCCTTATAATTTTATTGACCATCGTTTTTTGACGGGCAAGTCGCTAGTCTATCCATAATCCACAAAATGCAGACATTTTTACTGATTACTTAAAATAATTATCTAGAGCAAATCTTGTAAGTAGCAAGATTAAGATCTCAGGTATTGCTCAAGTGATTGATTGACTCTGTTATCCATTTGTCTCAGGATGAAAAGCAGAACTATAAAAAGACTGCATTTCTATTTGTCCACTAAATTGCTTCCAGAACTTTGACATACATTGTGCATCTTTGTCAGAAATTATATCATGAGGGATCTCTTGCAGATATACAATTTCTCTAATAAAAGTTTTTGCAGCAGTGAGAATCCTGTTAAATGGCACAAAGTGGACAATCTTGGGGAGTCTATCAGTTATATTTGATGATGCTAAATCCACAATAACATCTATTCCTAATGAAGACCATAATTGTTGTGGAACTGGAAGAGGCATAAGGAGCCCTGCAGGATGTGCATATAGAATCTTCTTTCAGGGAATATATTAAAGGATTTACAAATGAAGTCCTAGAAGGCCACCAAAACATTCTCTGGACTAGATGTAAAGTTTTTTGATTTCCAGGATGGCCACTAGAAGCTGCATCATGTAAGGCCTGGAGTACCTAGGGATATAGACTAGGTGGTACATAAATTATTTTCTTGATGTACAGCAGTCCATCTTTGGAGGAGGTTGAGAATGTATGTCAATCTTCTTGCAGAATTCCTCTTTACAAAGAAAATGTCCTTGCTGTAAGATAGGTTTTAGTTAATTCTTCAGTTTGTTGTTCCTCACGCATCCTGGATAAAGCATTAGCTTTTCCATTCCCAGTCTAAGTTCTATCAAAATAGAATCTGGAAAAGAAAAGTGATCATCTGGCTTGCCTTGGAATAAAGGATATCTCACTCTAAAATTAAGTTATTATTTTGGGTTATTCTTAAAGAACCTGATAAACTGGCTGTTCGATGTGTTATTCATTTTCTTCTAAAGTGAACAAATCCTGGGAAAATGCATGTTGTTGCTGCTGTATTTATATGCAAATGAGAGGTTTTTGCAAATCACTTAGCTGCTTTGATGTGCTAACTAGGATTACAATATGTTTGTATGTCCCTATAGTATCCAAAGTAAAGAAATGGCAGTTAGACCCCTCATACACCCTTACTAAGCACTCTGAGATGTCCATTAGCATATTGAGCCACACATTGGCACACAGTAGCTGTAAAATCAATTTTAAATATTTCAGAAATGTTTTAATGTACAGAAAAAACTACTAGTACTATGTATAACCAGTTTCGAAAATGTTAATCTTTAAAATTAAATACAATTTCTGGTTAGATGGCAAAGTCCCTTTAAGTCTTTTTGCCTCTTTAAGTTGTACTGGTGTTTCTTGTATAAATAGTCACATGGCATTCCACTCCCACTAATAAATGCCTCCATTCTTCCAATGTCAGTTTTATTGCTCATTCTCAAACAATGACACTATGTAGTTTTGTTCTTTGACATAAAGGCAACAGGATGTAGCGGAAAATGTATATATCTTCTCTGTGAAAGAAAAGCTCCAACAGTTACTTTTGCAGTATCCATGGAAGTGAGGAAATGGGGTATTGAAGTATTGCAGTGGTTATACATTTCTCCATAAGACACTGGAATGCCTGCAAAGCCTCAGAAGACCACCTAAATTTTCTTTTATTAAGGCAGAAATTGGGGACACACTCAGTAAATAGTATGTAATTAATCTTTTGTAAAAATGATGGCAATAAATCTCTAGACCTGTGAGATGTGGGTATTGGCCAGTCTTGGATTGACCGACTCTCATGAGAGTCCATTTGTATTCTAAGTTGGGTATAAGAAAACTTTCACATGAAATAAACATTGTTCAATTGTAGTGTACAGTTAATGTTCCCTTAACCTGGACAGTACTGTCCTTCAATATGTTTTTTATAAAGGCTCTGAATATATCAGGATGTTAAGAAGGTATACAATTACAAATACATCAAGCAAATCCTTGAATACAGCATTCATAAAGTATTGGAAAGTGACAAGGGCAATGTATAGTCCTAATGACATCACCATATACTCAAAATGTCTATAACTGTTTCTGAAGGCTTCCACTCATCACCATTTCTAATCTGAACCAAATTCTATGCACCCTGTAAATCAGGTTTAATGCAGATATAAGACATTCAAAAGTTCAAGAAATAGAGGCAGAGGATTCAATCTATATCATCTTAATGCTTTAGTTGTATTTCTCACAAAAAATACCTGCTACAGTGAAGATAACACTGTATGCTGAATAATATACTGTACGTTATATTGTACTAGCGACTTGCCCATCAAAAATGACGGCAATAAAATTGTAATGCTGGCAATGCTGTTTGGCACCCAATGTGAGCACCTTCAGGCGCTCACTGAAAGCCTCTCCCCCTGTCTACTTCCTCCCTTGTGTCTCCTTTCTACCCTCCCATCCCTCCATTGTGTCTCCTTTCTCCCCTTCTCTACCTCCCCTGTGTTTCTTTCCCCCTTCTTCCTACCCTGTGTCTCTTCCCCCTCCCTCCCTTGTGTCTCCCCCATCCCTCCCCTGTGTCTCTTCCCCTCGTCTCCCTCTCCTGTGTTTCTTCCCCCACCTCCCTCCCCTGTGTCTGTCCCCCCCTTTCCCTCCCCTGTGTCTGTTCCCCTCCTCTCCCTCACCTGTGTCTGCCCCCCCTCTCCCCTGTGTCTGTTCCCCCTCTCCCTCCCCTGTCTTCTCCCCCCCTCTACTCCCTCTGTGTCTGTTTGCCCGGCTTACCCTCGCCTGTGTCTCTCTCCCTTCTCCCTCACCTGTGTCTCTTCCCTCCTCTCCCTCCCCTGTGTCTCTTCCCCCTCTCCCTCCCCTGTGTCTCTCCTCCCCTCACCCTCCTCTATGTCTGTTTCCCCCCTCTACTCTCTCTGTGTCTGTTTGCCATGCTCTCCCTCTCCTGTGTCTCTTCCCCCTCTCCTGTGTCTCTTCTCCCCTCTCCTGTGTCTCTTCCCCGCTCTCCTGTGTCTCTTCCCCCCTGTGTCTCTTTCCCCCCTCCCCTTTGTCTCTTCCCAAATCCCCTGTGTCTCTTGCCCCCTCCCCTCTTTCTCTTCCTCCCTCCCCTGTGTCTCTTGCCCCCTCCCCTGTGTCTCTTCCCCCCTCTCCTGTGTCTCTTCACCCTCTCCTGTGTCTCTTGCCCCCTCTCCTCTGTTACTTCTCTGTCCCCTGTGTCTCTTCCCCCTCTCCTGTGCCTCTTCTCCCCTCTCCTGTGTCTCTTCCCCCTGTGTCTCTTTCCCCTCCCCTTTGTCTCTTCCCCCTCTCCTGTGTCTCTTGCCCCTTGCATTCTGTCTCTTCCCCCTCCCTTTTGTCTCTTCCCCCTCTCCTGTGTCTCTTCCCCCCTTCCCTGTGTCTCTTCCCCCCCTGTGTCTGTTTCCCTTCCCCTCTTCCCCGTTTCATCCTCCTCCCCCCTCATCCTCCTCCTCCCTCATCCTCCCTCCATCCACTCCTCCTCCTCCTCCTCCCTCCTCCTCCCTTTTCCCCATCTCTAATTAACCCCCCTCCCCTCATTTACCTTCATCGGCTGCTCCTGCTGCTGTCCAAGGTGAGGGCCCCGGTGCATAGCTCCTCCACAGACTGAAGCTGTGTCTTCTGCAAGAGGCCCTGCAAATACAGCTGGGCCTCACCCCATCCACTCAGGAGAATCTCACTCTCCAACTTCCATTTTGCCAATTCCATTTACCTTGTTTTCTTTTCCTCTAGATCTAGATCTTCACATGCCACAACTCTTCTGTTTTTAAACATTTGTAACTTTCCCTCTCACCTATGCTTTGTTTTAATTTATAGTGCAGGTTTAGTACTATTACCTCCATTTCTCACAGCTGATACACCCCTAAGCTAAGTTACTTATTAACCCTCTGATGTATTTTCAATTGCTTGCCAAGCCTTCGTTTCTTCCTTTCATCACTTTTCCTTTTAAAAAATCCCTTTAGATGTGAGTTTGTGGGTTTTTAATCTTGTATGATGTTTTGAAAAAAGCACCATGTATGTAAGATTTTCAACTCAAAACCAGGACCAGTGTATTTTTCTCTTTTTTTTTTCTTTATACTAAACCTCTGTCCAGCGCTATATGTTGGTGTTTTAGAAACAACTGTAGTAATAATAATAATAATAATAATAATAATAATAAATGTTTTGATTTACGAGGGAGAGGTTGAAGAGGTGGATTTATGCTACGTATAGGATAGGAGAGAATGAGGGAATAAGTTTTGAGGGCATAGGGTCAAGTGGACATGTTAGATGACAAACTAAAAAGTGTGAGGCCACCTCATCCTCTTTGACGAGGGTGAAGAGGCTAAAATTGGCAATTTAATTGGTGAGAGCAGGTGGTGCCCTACAACCAACAGAATGAACAACTTTTGCTTTATTTTATTGGGGTGTATAGACAGCGTTTTGAGAAATGAAAGCAGTAAATGCAAGCAGAGATGAAACAAGTAGAGATGGTGAGATATGAATTTTTATGTGGGTTATTCAAGGGGATGGTAGTGGCTGTGATTTTTAAAAATATATATGTGGCAGAGAATATTCGGAGTAGTGAACCAATCTCTGCATTGCCTATTCATGAAATGCTTTACAAGCAATCAAGTTTCATTTATAGCTGCAATTCTTCTTGTTTGGAAATAATTTCGGGGGATATTTTATCTGCTTTGTTTTCTAATTAGTGTTTTTCATTCTCTGTGTATATTTTTTATTTTCATGGAATTATTATGCTTAACGTTAAAGAGCCTACCAAGAGTATCCTTTTCTCTTATATTGTAATATTGAGTTTTCTGTAGATATCTTAGAAATGGAAGTCACATTGAAACACGCATTTACATTGATGAAAGTTAAATCGGTCTATTGTAATATATAAAGTATTTGTCACCTTCAATCACTATTAGAAAAAGACACATTGAAGAGGTCACACTGAAATAAAATCTTCCGAAAAAATGAAGTACCAATATATAAAGCTCCAAAGAAGCAATTTACATCAAATAAAAATATGGTGTTTATTCTGACTCTTTGTTATAACCGCATCTGCTCCACTACTATTATAATCATAAATACCGCAATGCTTCCAACAATGCTTTCATATATCATGGGCCAGCCACTAAATAAACCAAGCATCTAATAAATATTTTATATCCCAAGGGAAATACAAATTGAAGGCAGACCTATAAATAAAGATGAACACATTCATTTGATTCTCAACTATAATCACTTTACCAAACAATTCAATGGCATGCAAATATCTCTCACCTTCTGATTTTCCTCTACTTAAACTTTCAAACACAAAACTACAGTATTACTGATTGCCCTACTTTTGACAATCCTAACTGTTGAAATCCCCTTCACTGTTGACAGTCTTGATGCCTCTGATAGGATAGGATAGATTTTTTCCATCTGAGGTGTGTGTACCATAACTATTGGTCACTGTAAAAAAAAAAAAATGTAACAGTCATTTAAACTCCAAAATCTATAAATTGCTGCCACCATTGAGGATCTTTAAGATATATATAGGATGGAAGCCTTTGCCCACAAATAACAAAGTCACATAAAAGCCAAATTTAGCCACAAGAGAAAACGTAATTATCATATGTGCAAATACTAATACACCTCTTTGGTCAAACGAAGTTCAAAGAGACAGAATTGATTAAACATTTTTAAACTGAATCATTTTCTATGTATATAAACATATGTATATGTTTAAGAATCTATAGTGTAATTAATATTATTAACATTAAAAATAAAGAAATATAGTCCTACAGAATTCATAGTTATCAGAGGAATACTTTCCAGAGGAATAATATGGTATGATCAAATAATTTTCTTTCTCATTGTTAAATTGTTAACAGAATGTAGATGGTCTGTAGTTAACGAAAGACTGTCAAATGATGACAAGTCAAATATTATTAATTCTACCAATTTATTTTAGAGTTAAAGGTGCAACATTATACCATTCTAACATACCTGTCTGTGGATAAACATATTGAACCACAATGTCCAGTTTCAGTGACAGATAACTGAAGCTACTTGGAAATAAGCAACCACATGTGATTATACATAAATTAAGGGCTGTACTTTATTATAAACAAACAAATAAATATATGTTTTATAAGATAGAGGGCAGCATCTTAGTTAGAAGAGTATTGTCATTCAGATTTTAAGATTTCCATCCAGTGAGGACATCACTATAATGTATAAGGAAGTCTGCCAGGTGGCAAGTTCAGTAGGTTTGCACTGGAAGAAAGTGTCAGTCTTGGTTACTACAGTGGATACTGCAAAACGGTGTGTACAACAATAAACATCTTTTATGTTAAAGCTATATTTAAGTTTCATTGATTATGAATGCATCTGATAGAGGAGAATATGTAGCATATGAAATAAAATTTGCATGAACAAATTCCAACATAAACATTAACTTGCCCTGATGTTTGAAAATTTCTTCAGGCTTCTGCCACTTGATTTTTAGAAGGCATGCCCCTTGAAAACCTTAGTTAAATTAGTATAAAATACATAATTTGTTTTGGCCAATCACAGGCAGATATACCATTGTTTCAATTACTGGGAAGGTTTAGTCTTGTTTTCCCCAGCCCAAGGAATTAAGGAGAAGCTCAGACATTGATATTGGGATTTCTGCATTGTGCTGCTGTTGGCTTAAAGGCTAGTATAGGGTTAAAATGTGCCAAAATGCAGTTTTTATTGGTAGGCACCAGATGCTCATATAAGCCCCTCAAAGGCTGTGGAAACCTTTAAAAAAAAAAAAATCTGTATGTGTATATGTAACGGTACCCCCACACATATGAGGGGTTGCCAAGGCCGTTTTAGTTGATCTGCCCGTCCAGTGATATAGGGACAGCTACTGCAGGACACCCATTCCCCCAAACTGGATACAAGGGGAAAATGCTCCAAGCCTGGAACTGGAACCTCACGAATAGCTGCTAGCAGCTGAACAGAAAAAGCACCCCAAGATGCTTACACTCCTTGCAGTCAGTCTGTAACAGCATACCATGAATCCCCCCAAGAACGAGACATAAGCTCTGTGTTTGAGGGTCAAGCAGTGAACTCCCTTTATTGAAACAACACACATTTTTAAACACTTCACATACACAGTAGGGGCAGTGACTACCTTTGGTCAACCCCTAATTACCTCTGGTCAATCAGACAGGGTTAAGGCGTGGGAGCCAGGAGTCCCCTCCCCCAGGAGCCACCCACTAGGCATGGCTTACTGCTCATTCTACATCTGGCGGTGGAGAGAGTAACATCCCTAGGCTCACTTACTCCCCTGCTGGGAGTATGGGGAAACCCCAGGCCATCTCATTATTCAAGAGTCCTTACCCCCATTGTTCATGGTGCCATCTTGTCTGCTAAAACCCTTTTTGTTCTGCTATCTCTTGTGTGTTTTAGCAGATAGTATTAAAAGGCAGATGGGCAACTCCTGACCTAGTGTATGAGACCAAAGATATTTGACTGCATACCACACAATACAATATTTTTACAGATATAACCACAACATATTATAACCCAGAACATATCTGCAGATAGCTTAGGTCTGAGCACACATTATTACTGAATGGCGCTCAGACCACATACATACAGTTCAATGGCCATGGAACCAAAGTCTTTCTGCATAGGAAAATAAAGTATTTAAATGCCGGTCCATAGTCAAAAGGCACCAGGCGGGCAACCAGGCTCCTCCAATGTACAGTGGCGAGATTGGTCTTGTCACAGTATAGAATGACTAGAATGTAATATGTGTTTCTGATATAAACAGTATGTGTAAGATTAGAAAAAGTTAACAAACAGGGAACTTCCATATACCTTTAAGTATCAAGATTATCATGCTTACTTTTCATGTTCACTACATGTTCACCGCTCTGTCCTGATCACTACCACAGGAAGGTTACTGGGACTCCTGGAAGAGCTGATTACTGAGGGGGAGACTCTAACTGCTTCAGAAACCAGATATCAGGGTGCCGAGATTTCCAAGAACCCAACAGCCCTTGTGGGTAGATAGCCTGTAGTCTATAGCATGTGGCTCTGGGCTTGTATAGCCCCTACTCTTGGATTGTCACACTGTTGTTAAGGCAACACAAAAAAACTGCTCTGTGCATAAGACACACACTGCCCTGTAAATAACACACACACTGCCCTGTGCAAATAACATAATGTAGTAACCCCAACATTAATGATTGTGGCTCACATTACATTACATTGAGCAATTGTAAGTTACTGGAGCCCATAATGGAGGGCGTAAGTTATTTTGCTATTCAATTGGAGTCTTTTTACAGACTACAAACGGGTTACTGGTTACGGCCTTGAAATCCTTGCGGTTATTAAAACCGGAACCTACAGTCCACCGAAGCCTTTGATATTTCACATCCGCAAGAGTTCCTAGCACAAAAATAGCACATAGCTATTCAATTGCTACAATTCCCCAAGCACGCAAATGTTTTCACACCTGTAAATGGCAAATGTAGGAGAAAATCCTACAAGTACTAGATAGGACTCACAAGGGGGTTTAACCCCTGTCTGTAGCACTATAAATGCAAATAAAGACTAACACTGCACTGTAAATTATGGGGAAAGCAATGAAAGGCATTAGAATTAATTACACTTTTTTTTTATGTTTCATTTCGAGGTTATATCTATCCTGGGAATCAATGAGTTAATACATATCAGGCCACCCACATGGACTAGAACAGTATTGGCATTCATTTTTTTTATTTTGTATTTTGTGGTTTTGCAACTCCAATCCCATATCGGACCCCCAAACACTAATTCATTGACATGTAACCTCCATGTTTTGCTGCCGTAATGATGACCATCTCATTTTCTATTGGCTGTTTCTAAATGGGTAGTTAAGGCTTTACTTAATTCATCATGTTACATACAAGTGCATGGTTTATGGTTTGGGCAGAATTCAAGCATGCAGCAAGCCCGCAGACATACGGCCTGTATAATGTGAGTTGCGGGCTTCAAATTGAATCAGGCTCATAGTCCTTAAACTAGTCTCATGTACATTTTAATAGCCTTAGATATTAGCAACCCAATCGTTAGTAATGACACATTGCATACATTTTTGAATGCAAATAAAAATGTTTAATCCTAAGAAACTACAAGAAATAATTACTTTAAAAGCTCATGTCACATGAAGAATGCCAACAGATATGTTTTCTGATACTGCATTTATGAGTATTAGCTGGGATTTATGGTTATTCCTCAAGATCTATTGCCTTAGTCTATATTGTCCTATATTTATCTAAAACATTTACTGGATGGCATTTGGGAAAAAAATGTTTTCATATCCATCCAAGCTGTGGTTAAGAAAAGATAATATCTGTCCATGCAAGAATTATGCTTTCTTGTATGAGATTATTAACAGTAAATGCCTATACTTTGGATGTAAGTCTGCGAGTTTCAATCCCACAAGGTGTTTTAGGGAAAACACCATGGACACTGGATTCCAAACTCAAAGACAGGGCCCTCCTTGTTTTACTATGTGTTAATTTGTATGTATCTTTGTCTTGAACATATCTTATGTACAGCGCTACGGAATATGTTGGCGCGTTATAAATAAACGATAATAATAATAATAATAATATGTTTTACAGT
The DNA here is from genome assembly GCA_027410445.1 of Discoglossus pictus. Classification (NCBI taxonomy): domain Eukaryota; kingdom Metazoa; phylum Chordata; class Amphibia; order Anura; family Alytidae; genus Discoglossus; species Discoglossus pictus. The sequence goes on along the minus strand of CM050163.1, from coordinate 107,938,564 downwards.
GTTGAAAACTGAATTAGCACACATCATCATCACTTTCAGCATACAGGGCTAGGATTAATGATAATGTAAATGTATCATTTTGCCACTAGGTATCATCAGAAGTCATCACCATATATTCATAAAATGCATATGTTAATAATGTTATGTAAACACATGACATGAAAAACAGTCATGTCATGAAATACAGTGATGCTTGTGGCATTTATGATACATACAAATGACTAACAATCTGTTTCAGAGAAATGCTAGCTATCTCTATATAATTAGCATTATTTAATGTTTCCCTGCAAGAATTCAGTAGATTTTATAATGCATCTTTTTTTTTTTTTGGGGGGGGGGGGGGGGGGGGGGGGGGTGTTAAAAATGCTTTATAATGTGGAAGAAGAGAAATATTACAATAGCACAACCAAAGAACACATTCAAACAGTAGAACATTTATGATAGTATATACTTAATATAATTCTTTATTCTGTGTTTCCTTAAATAATAGTCACCAATTACTTTTAGGATAAATATATTTGTGTCACTTGTTTTCTGAGGCCATACTGGGCTCCTTTGATGCTGGAGGTCCTAATTTTTTTTTTTATGTGAGAATTCTAAATATAGAGGGCTAAGATATGGAAAAATAAAAATAAAAATGTAAACAATTTTTAAAGGGAGAACCTCAATATACTTAGTAATATTATCATGGGAAATAGGGAATAGACGCAGTGTGTGACGTCAAACGCTGGAGTCTAAGACAGAGCCCGATCAGGCAGGGAGAGTTAGAACCGATTACAGTGAGATCAAACTGTTAGCATTACTAACGGTTAGTAATCTATATACTTACAAAATTTCAGAGCGTTATAAGGACAGTCTAGTATTTCAAATATAGGGAGAACCATTTAGAGTTAGAGTTCTATGGAAAATATGAACCGGATAATACTACTCGAAGGATACACAGAAATTAACTAGAAAGTTATAAGAAAGTGCAAGAATATATGCAATCTATAAGGCTAACAAGAAAGTGTAGCAATATATACAAGTATACTATTTGAAATTATAGGGAATATTGATGGCAAAAATATAATATGGGAAATAAATGAAAGGTGAATTTACCCTGAAAATGCCAGATTCAGATGTCTTAAGGGTCATAGGAGTGTAATATTGTGGTATTATTAACATATATATTCCAAGGTGGTATATAATAAGATAACTTTCTATACTAATACTCTAGACATCATACATATCCTGCTAATAATATTACTAAGTATATTGAGGTTCTCCCTTTAAAAATTGTTTAATTATTTTTTAATTTGTTCTATACTCTAGCTCTCGATATTTAGAATTCTCACATAAAAAATTAAATTAGGACCTCCAGCCTCAAAGGAGCTCAGTATGGCCTCACAAAACAGGGGACACAAATATATGTATCCTAAAAGTGTTTGGAGCAACAAGGTGATTATTATTTAACGAAAACTGAATAAAGAATTATAATTGAGTTTGAAGAAAAAGTATAATCATAAAGTTGGCTCTACACACCTTGATATATTTACAAAGGGTGATTCAACTCTTCTCCTTTCAAATGGCTGCTGTCATTATTATATTAATATATTTATGACTTGTAAATATATGTAAATACTATATTCCTTTTCTTTTGTATATTTCCATAGATACATATAGAATTATATATATACTACTATAAATAAATATAGAAAATTTAAAAAGGGGGGAGTATTTAATTATGTTGCTACTATTCAGTATATGGAAACAATATATTTGCAAAGTTGTATACATTGGGGTATATTTAAAATTGAGAAAAAATGTGATTAAGAAGTAGAATAAAATATTTCCTATATTATCTGGGTGCTGGTTATTAGTAAATTTGGTCATATTTATCTCTTCTTGATAAATATAACACATTAGGGAGGGAGTTCAAAGAAGGGGGGTCATATTTATAGTGCAAAGGGGGAGGAATAAATAAATATATATATATATATGTTATTTTTTTACAACACTTTAAACAAATATAGTATTTTATATTCTTTATTTTTTCCACTGAATTTTTGTAGACAATAATAATAATTAGAAGTTAGTCCAGTGGCAACCTCACTCAGTGTACATCCTGTCATATGTATGCAATACTCGAACAGATGATCCAGGGTCCATACCTCTGTGAGAGGTGTGAGCTTGTTGCCTCTCTGGAAGCTCAAATTGGAGAACTGGAGAGGAGAATTTCAGCACTTGCTGATATTGCTCCACTGGAAAGTGAGTTGGTGCTCACTGAGCACAGTTTAGCTGGGCCTAGCATGGAGGGTGGAGCTGGGGCTAGAGAATATGTCCAGGGAGGTAGCTGGGTTACAGTTAGACGGGGAATCAGGGGAAACAGGAGGAGGCAGGCAGGCCAGTTCTGAGTTGGCAAACACCAACAGATTTGCCAGAATGAGTGAAACTGTTGGGTATGTCTATTCAGGAATGGCAATTCCAGATAGAGCTGTTCCCTCTAACAGCAGGGAGAACAGTTCTACTGGAGGAGTGGGAGGGCAGAATAGGCAGAGCAACAGACAGATTTTATTGGTAGCGGACTTAGGAAGGTAGACAGCGTTATTTGACACCCAGATCCCAGTAATCGAACAGTTTGCTGTCTCCTGGATGCTCGGGATTGGCATGTTGTGGATTGGGTAGACAAATTAATGTGAGGGGCTGGAAATGAATTGGCAATCTTAGTACATATTGGTACCAATGACAAAGTTAGTGGAAGATGGAGTGTCCTAAAGAATGATTTTAGAGAACTAGGTAATAAGCTGAAGGTTAGGACCTCCAAGGTAGTATTTTCTGAGATACTACCAGTGCCACGTGCTAGCCCAGGAAGGCAGAAGGAGCTTACGGAGTTTAATGTGTGGCTAAAGATGTGGTGCACTAGGGAGGGGTTTGGGATTTTAGAGCACTGTCCTGACTTCCCACTTGGGTACAATCTCTACAGCAGCGATGAATTGCACCTTAATGATGAGGGAGCTTTTGTGCTAGGAGATCGGATATTAGAAAGCCTGAAAGAGTTTAAATTTAAACTAGTAGGTGGGGGGGGGGGGGGACTCGATATAAGTAATGGGTAGCAAGTGTAGAGGGTATAAGGCATGAATTTACAACTCATAGGGGAGGAGATGGGGGAGGGGTAGTATAGTCAATATGGAGGTATTACTAAGTAACTCAAAACACTGAACATGATTGGACAACATTTAAATCCTTACTTAAATATACATACTCATCACCATATACCAAGTGGGAATAAAAGTAAAAGGAGTAAATCACAATCCATGTGGCTTAACAATGACTTAAATATCAAGATACAGAGTAAAAAACAGGCATTTAAATTATACAAACAAGAGGGGACAGAGAGCACATTACAGGAGTACAAGGAAATCAAAAAAGCTTGCAAAAGGGCTATTAGACTGGCTAAAATAGAAAATGAAAAAGTAATTGCAAAAGAGAGTAAGACTAACCCTAAAATATTTTTTTAAGTATATTATTGGGAAAAAGGCAAGGAAGAAAGCTATAGGAACATTACAATGTGACACAGGCCGTCTAAAAATTAGTGACCAGGAAAAGGCAGGTCAGCTAAATAGGTTCTATTCTTCGGTATACACAAGGGAGGTACCAGTGGTTGGTACGCTGCAACATAATGGGCTACACTACCTTTGCCGAATAATTGGTTAGCGCAGGAAGTAATCCAAAAGAGGTTGGAAAAAATAAATGTTAATCCCCGGGTCCTGATGGAATACGTCCAAGGGTACTAAGGGAACTGGGTTCTGTAATAGCCAAACTATTATATTTAATTTTTCAAGATTCACTCAACACAGGGTCTCTACCAGATGACTGGAGAAAAGCAGACATGATACCTATATTTAAAAACGGAGCAAGAGCAAATTCGGGGAATTATAGACTAGTGAGCCTCACTTCTGTAGTGGGAAAGCTTTTAGAAGGGTTCATAAGGGATTATATACAATAATATGTCTATTTGAACATAATTATAAGTAGGAGTCAACATGGTTGTATGAGGGATATGCCATGTCAAACAAATCTAATTAGTTTCTACGAGGAGGTTAGTAGGACCTGGATCAAGGCAACACAGTGGATGTAGTCTATTTGGATTGTGAAAAGGCTTTTAGAACAGTGCCACATGGGAGACTATTGTGCAAACTAAGGGATACAGGAATTGCAGTAAATATCTGCTCATGGATTGAGAGCTGGCTAAAAGACAGGAAGCAAAGGGTTGTTGTAAATGGAACATACTTCGATTGGACCAAAGTGGGGTTCCTCAGGGTTCAGTATTAGGTCCTCTCTGTTATGAACAGAAGGGCCCACTGGACTGTTTGGGGATAATCAGTTATTATATGTGTGGTTAGAAGATACTAACAACTTGCTTAACAGTCATATCATGGGTGTAATGCATACATAAAGTTATATCATGGATGCAATAAGTGCATATAGTACTGTCATTGATTAACATTAAAATAATGTTAGAAGAAGTCCATAGGATATGCTTAGATAATATAAAGTTAACACAGCCATGTGTAGCATTAAAATGCTTCATTTTCCCCAGGAAATATTATTAAAGCTTAAAGATTTTACGTATGCTAAGATCTGCCACTATTATAGAGTGCTGGGTAATTTTCCCGTTATAAAATGTTTTGTGGTGACCTGGACTGTAAGGGGTTAACTCATGGAATGTATAGCTTTGCTACAGAGTCATAAAGCCATAAAACTGAATTGGGAGTTTGGAGGGAAGGATAGTTAGTTAAATACTGAGAGATGTGGCCTCTTTGATGTGTATACTAGAGTCAACTACATCTGTCCTAATAAACACAGATTGTAAAACAGGATGCAATGCCCATTAGTCACCTTCTGGCATAGCCCAGTCCCATCTCTAATAGCTCACAGGTGATGAGGGTGGGGCTGAAGAAAATGAGTGGAACTGTGTGAAGAATGTATATTTTTTTGGTGATTTGTAAAACTTGTGGGGGAAAATAAAGGCAGTCTGATTTTGGATACACTAAATAAAGGTGGTGTCAGAGTCTGCTTGTACTAATCAAAAGGTACATGGTGTGTGATTCTGAGATCCTAAGAAAAGGGGTCTGATGATACCTGTCTCTTCAGAAATTATGCTGTCATCTGAAGTATCTTGGAGGAGACAGAGAGGAGGAGAGCCAGATTACAAGGGAGGCAAAGGACTGTCAGTGAATGGCCCTTCTAAAGCAATGGAAGACATTCCTGGGACTGTGACAGGGCCATGAGTTGTCAAGCTGGCTGGAGGAACTGGTATGGAAAGATATTGCCTTGGAGAAGCAGTATGATGCCTGCATAGGGCCTATTGATGCCCTTGGATCCCAATTTTCGATTGGAGCTAATGGATGGGCTCTGGGAGATCGTGTATGGTGATCATGAGTATGGCGTGGTAACTATAAAGAGGCAGAATAACATGTTTCTTAAAGCTGTCAAGGGCTAGGACTAGAACCATGGTCCCAGGAGGCTAATATGCTGGAACCCCTCATTCAGCAAGAGCTGCAGCTGGAGGCTGAGTATGTTGAATTACTGGATGAGGGATGAAGGGATGAAGAGGACTGATTACCAGACCTCTACCAACCAGAAAGTATGGACAAGAGTAATTATACTCAAGGGGTCTGGGGAGAGGATGTTATGGATTCTGACCAGGACTGTGTCATATGAATGTACAAATGGGCCAGGCCAAGCAATTTTTTCAGATGAGGACTGTACTATACAGTGTGGGTACATACAAGAAGATATTGAATATGGGACTCAGACTGTGATATCAGGCCAGGTTGAGGGCCTGGAATGAAGCCAGCCATGGATTAAGGGGCAAGCACAGAGAACAATCTTGGGACTGTGCCAGACCATTGCTAACAACAAGGCAGTGGCGGAGACAGTGAAAGTCTGTCAAATTGATGGCCCAAAGGGAAGTATCGACGGGAGCAGTCATGCCCACCGGCCCTGTGAAGAGGAGAACTCTGCTTCAGTACTGGAAATATCTACAGGCCAAGAGGTAGCTGCTGAAGAGAGCAGTTAGATTATACTGGACAGAGACTAAGCTAGTAAGCTAAACTGACACAGCACTCCAAATTGTGTGTCCAAGCAAAGAGAGCTGGAGCACAGTGCCATGAACGTGGTCCCAGAAGAGGGAGAAATGGAGTCCCATGCCCAGAACATTGTTCGATGTGCCCAAACTGTGGTGCAGGGGAAATTAGAATACAGTGCCCAGTCCATGTTTCAACCCAGGGAGGTGGAGGCTACAGCCAAGGCCCAGATTTCTAAAACTGTTGAAAGGCTTATTAATGTTTATCTATATTTATTGGTGATATATTTGTGTCGAAATATGAATTAGTGTTCCTGTCTCTATATACTGGGAATATATATATATATATATATATATATATATATATATATATATATATGTATATATGTTCCTTGATTTGAAAGTTATTTATTTCATTTTCAGCTGAAATCATACTGATTTGGATGCTTTATTTCCTTAAAATGTTGTAGGAGCCAGCCATTAATATCAACTAATTGTGCCTTTATAAATGTGAGTTATAATTCCTGTATAAGGTTTAACCATATTTTTCCTTTGTTTACATCTATTTTTCATATACCTTTTTCATTTGACATTATTTATTACATTTTAATATTTCTATATTTTATGATTTAGTTTTCTTACACGTTTTTGTATGATTATTAGTTTTTGTGCATGAAAATATATATTTTAATTAATAATTCTTATTTGTGTATTATATCTCTAAGAAGCACTATGCCTACATTCATCTGATTAAGGATTAAACGCCTAGATGCTGCATTTGAAAAGGGGGACCAGCTGTCATGACAGACTTTTGGGACCAGGATGGAACCCACCTGAACCCCACAAGTAACCCTGTTATTTGGGACTCTAACACATCTGATTGCTAACATCAAGGCTATCAAAATTGACTATTTTGTTATGACTCTAATAATCTGTGTAATGTTAGGCCACAGTCTCTTATCTGGTACCATGGATCCCCAAAGAGCATTTCCTGTGAGTATCCGTGCCTACTAAAAATTGTTTATATAATGTTTAGTGTTTAGGTTGTGGTTAGGACATGCCACTGTTATGCCAAGCCCCTTTCAAAAGTAACAAAGTATCTAATAATGATATAATGTTTACAATAAAGATCTAATTTAGTAGGAAGATTCGGGTAATTGTATAAAGCTTAAAGAATGTATTTGCACTCAGAAATAGGCCCTAGGACATAATATGTTAAGTCACCTCAGAGGTTACAGGGCAAAGATAGTTTATTACCCTCCCTGCCCTAAGATCACTGAACCTAACCATAAACAAAATCCCAGATCCTGGACAGTTTATTGGTCTCTCCGGAGTTGACAAGAGGGAACAATAATGAACAGACAAGGAATAAGAGATAAAGAGTAAATAAAGAAAATTAGTAATCAAAACAAAGGTACCTTCCAGAACCCCCTATAAATCTGGAAATTGTAGGGGGGGGGAGGAAGAGATCAAATAAGCCATCCCAGCCCAAGAGGTTGGGCTAGAACTGGTCAGGGGGGGGGGGGTTGTATTGGAATTGTTAAATATTTGTGTAAGAGAAATAAAGTGAGTCTGTCTCTGCAATAAGAAACGGTGTGATCTGATTCCGGTTTGTTCATGAATGATGTCCTGATCTGAATTGAGTTGCTGGGTGCTGAGATGAATAAAGTCACATCCAGCAGATTGCTCCTGTAAGCTAAGGCAGGAGAATTAAGGTAAGTGGATCCCACGTCTCTGGGTTGTGACATACTGGATAATTTGTGTTATTTGGCATAGCTAAGATGTGACATCTCTCATGTGCGAACATATGGCCCAATGTTCACTATTTTAAATATTAAATATATGTGTTTGGAAGCTTTCAAGATCCCTGCTTTGTTTAAGCTTACAGTCTAAAGGAGGGTAGAAAATAAGAAAATGAAAAGATAACTTAGTGCAAAAAATTTAATGTGGTAAGGCTGTGATGAACTAAAAATTAAAGAAGCATGCATTTTAATTAAACTTTTAGTTTCTGGAAATTGGTTAAAAAGTTAGATGAGGGGGTAAAAATTCCATAAAAGCTCTGGAAATTCAGTAACTGACATAAAAACACAGATTTCAGCAATGAAGGAGAAACACGTGGGTAATCTTGTCTGCCCATTAGCATAAATGTATAGCCCTTCCCAAAAGAGAAGTTTTTGCCAGTTAGCATATATGGGGTACTGGGGTTGAAGTGAAAATGAGGAGGCAGGAATTTCCTTTTTTTAGCTCTAAGATTTACAGTTTAGATGTTGACATTAGGTAATAAGGCATATGGAGGAATATACACCTCATAGAAAGTTAGATAGATGGTTCACATAGAGATGAGAATGTAAATGAGCTAAATAGTTTAGTAGCTAGAGGAAAGCAGGTGAACTACTACTCAGCCCTAACAACGATCACCATGGCAATTTAGTCTCTCAAATTTATCTGGTTTAAGTAATGTAGATGGCATCTTCGGGATAATAGTATGTTTTTAATTAGTATCCAAGCATCTCATGTTCTGAGATATTGATCCAGCCTCTCCTCTAAGTTGCTGTTTAAGAATTCTATTTTGTATACAAAACTGTTCATATTTACTATTTTTTGAAACCCAGTCCTTGGCAGCCTGCAGCTCATGGAAATGCAACCACTTGTCTGGACACATTAAATATATGCAATATTAATTATTTTCTGTAATTTACAAGCTATAAGAGAGTCTTACAGAGCTTTCCCTCCCCATCATATCTTGACATGCTTATGAATTTGTGTTGGAACATTATTATAATTATCACTATGATTATTATTATCCTTTACGCCAACATATTCTGTACCGCTGGGGGCACAAAAAAAAATCATGGGAAAGATAGTACAAAATAAGCAGATTGATACAGTAGTGGTGGACGACCATGTCCTTGAGCAAACAATCAGAATTAGCAACACTTTCATACATAGCAATTTACCAGTCTGAGAACTTACAAACTTACAGGAGTTCTGTAAAGGAGATTAATGAAGAAAAAAAGTTAAAGAATCAAAAGAAAATACAAGGAGACAATACTTTGCTAGTGTGTTTGCTGGTGCTATCTATTTGATAGACATTCTTAGTAGAGAGCAGCTGTTAATAGAATAGTCATTTGATTACTTTCAATGGTGCTTTATTGTTGTTGGTATGTTGCAAAGGAAGAGTTGGGTTTGATTAAAAGTATGATTGGGAGGTATAAACTGAGGGTGCATTGATGTTGGAAGAGAGGATTGTGTCTAAAGTGTGAGGTGGAGCAAAGCACTCAGTGGTTAATCAAGGGAATCTATTTCCCTTTGGCCAGATATTTTAACCTGCACATGAAATCATTTGCAGGTCTGTAAAAGAGTACCTCCACCTAAATATAGCATTTAGACAGACATTGCATATTAATATCCAGACGCTCTTCATGATTGAGGGTGGAGAAGTTCTAATACCTCGTTGGAGTTGTTGATCTAAGGCTTAGTGTCTTTTCTGAGAGGTCTGGAACAGTGATTCCTAGCCGATATAGAGAACATTGCATGCATTTATTGCTCTTATATTTTTAATGATATTTTTCCACAAAGCTCTTAAAACTTTGTCCTAACATATTATTTCCTTTCCTGAACACATAACTTCTACCACATTTTATATCTACCATCTTTGTGGCAGTATGGACTTTCAAAATAAGGACCTTCACTTCATCAATATCTCAACCTGTTATGTATAATGAAGGTGATTCATATATATATAACCATACTCATAATAATTGTTTGCTCAATTGCATCATAAATGAATCATCCTTTCTATTTATATATAATATATATATAATTATATATAAGAGAAAATCAACTGTTAAGACATTATGCTGGTGACTGGATTTTCAGATGGAAACATCTTTTCCAATTTTTGTTGTCTGACATCTTCCTAAAGGTGTAATAACAAAGGTTAATGGTAAAACTAGCATCATGTTCCCCAAAGTTGATCTCTTTCTCTCACCCTGCACACTATGTAGTAGGAAAATAAATTCACCTAATATGATGAAGAAGTAAAATTAAGACAATCATCAGCAAAATAAATTCTTAAAAGTGTACCATGGTGTCCATAGAGACCTTTATGGTATTAACTTAGTAGGGGATTCATTTTAGATGCTATGGGGTCCACAAGGACCTCTATCATGGTAGATTAAGGTAGGGGGTGTGAGTTTGCATCAAAGAAAGTGCCTTCTCCAATTGTCACACCCTGTATTGGTGCCTGAGGCTTGTTTTTTAACAGACAATTGTGAAATTATCAGTACTATAACTCCCTGTTTATGGTTTGCTATAAATGTGGGAATCTTGTCTATCGGGCACCGGCTTCAGCCTTGGACAAGATGGTGCCAGATGCTGTGTTTCTCTATCTCTTGCCAGCATTTTGTCGTGTTCTGTTGAATCAGTTCTGTGAGGCAGGGCAGTGTTTTCTGTCCTGTGCTCATTTATCATCTTAAAGGCGAGTAGGCCGGGTCTATTTTAACAAGGGAAGAGCTTGCAATCATTTCTAGTGTAAGTGTAGTTAGTGTGTAGGAGATTGAATAAAAGGAGGAGATCCAAAGGAAAGGGGTATTATAAGAAAAAACAGAAAACAAACGTATATATATTTTTTCTGTTTTGTTTGGGTTAAGGTGTAGAAAAGCAATCTTTATACAAATACATTGATTTGTTTTCTCACTGTATTTTTGTAACTGATAATCATGAGTCTGTCCAGTGGCAACCTCACTCAGTGTACACCCTGCCAAATGTATGCACTACTGGAACAGATGACCCAGTGTGAGGAATTGACTCTGCTGGGTTTTGAACCCTGGTCCCCAGGCTGCTATACCTCTTCCCTACCACTGCGCCAGCCTGCCTTTTGTGAATTCCATTGAGACCTTATAAGCTTGACTCTGCTAACAATTTTATCAGTACCTAAGTCTCTTCAGCTGTGTCTGGTCAGGTGTCTGGTCCTTGGCCTATATAAGGCACTTCCTGTCAAATGTACCTTGCCAGATTATTGTTGGTTCCTGATCCCTTCAATAAAAGCTTGTTCCTGTTTAACCTACAAGTTGCTGAACCGGATTATTGCTGACCTTGGCTACTGGTCTCCACAACTTTGTGATTCCTATATCATTACAGAATAATCTGGCCCTTTCATGGAGACCGCCGGGACAGATTCTGCATTGGCCCAGCAGGTTGCTTTTACTGCAAGAACTGTGCAGACCCAGGCACAGACCATCCAAGTGCTGCAGGACCAGGTAGCTGAACTGCAAAATAAATTTCAGTCAATGCACAGTGAGTACACCAGCTACAGGGCACGTGATGTTTCAGCTGCTACTGTTACACCTGCACAAGAGTCCCGCTTGCCCCTGCCAGAAAAGTTTGGAGGAGATCGCAAAAAATTTAGGGGTTTCCTAAATCAATGCCGTTTGCACTTCATGATGTTACCTCACCAATTTCCATCTGAAAGAGAGAAGGTGGGATTTATTTTTTCACTATTCAAAGATGAAGCCCTGGCTTGGGGCTCCCCTCTTCTGGAACAGGACAGTCCAGTCTTGGGTAATCTAAATGACTTTCTTGAGGCCATGTGCCTAGTTTTTGATGACCCCAATCGATGTGCTACAGCAGAAGCCACTCTACTTCATTTGCATCAAGGGAGGCGCTCCATGGCTGAATATGCTGCTGAATTCAGACAGTGGGTTGCTGATACTACCTGGAACCAATCAGCTCAGAGGTTCCACTTCAGAAAAGGTCTCTCAGAAGCTATAAAAGATGAGCTAGCTCGTGTTGATCTTCCTGCTGACTTTGATGCATTCGTGCGTTTGGCTATCCGTATCGATCGGAGACTTTCTGAAAGAAGACTGGAAAGACAGTGCTCTTTTAGACCATGTACTACTCCTATTTCCTATTCAAGAATTTCTACTCCAACCCCACAAATACCTTCAGACTCTGAGCCTGAGGCTATGCAGGTAAATCTAATAAGAGGGCCATTATCCAATGAAGAAAAACAGTGGCGAGGCACTCAAGATTTATGCCTGTATTGTGGTAGTGCAGGGCACTATGCCATCAATTGCCCTAGCAAATCCAAAAGAACAATAGCTATGGCTGCTGAGGGCGCACAGATTCGACACCAATCCCAGATTGCAGATCAACTGGATTCTGTCACACAACCCTTGTTTTCTCTGGCTCATGGTGAAGAGGGTATGTTGACTCAACATCCTCATTTTGTGGTGCCTATCACGTTGCAATGTGGTGATCATAAAATTTCAACTACAGCTATGATAGATTCTGGAGCAGGCGGAAACTTTATGGACATTAAATTTGCAGCAAGAAATGGAATTCAGTCTATCCCTAATTCTTCACCTGTGTTAATGGAGACAGTGGACGGTTCTCCACTCACGTCGGGTCCGGTTACACATGAGACTGTGCCCTTAAAGTTGACTCTGGAAGTGAATCACCATGAGACTATATCTTTCCACCTAATTTCCTCAACACAGTTTCCAGTGATTTTGGGGGTACCTTGGCTTGCTCTGCATAACCCACAGATTGATTGGAAGATCAGAACTTTGTCCTTTCCTTCAGAACACTGCTGTCAACCCACTAAGGTAACACCTGTTGCCACAACAATTAATGAAATGGTTGCTACAAACTTGACTAAGCTTCCTCTACAATATCGTGATTTTGCAGATGTCTGTGATAAGAAGAATGCTGATCAGCTTCCACCCCACAGGCCTTATGATTGCCCAATAGAGCTGTTGCCTGGGGCTGCTATCCCATTTGGCCGTATATATTCCCTTTCTGAGCCTGAATTGAAAGCTCTTCGTGAATACATACAAGAAAATCTTGCCAAAGGTTTTATTCAACCGTCTACTTCCCCAGCAGGAGCTCCTATATTCTTTGTAGAGAAGAAAGATGGCAGCCTACGGCCATGCGTTGATTACAGGGACATTAATAACATCACTGTTAAAAACCGCTACCCCTTGCCTCTCATTCCTGAACTTTTGGAGAGACTTCGCTCAGCTAAAATATTTACAAAGCTTGATCTTCGGGGGGCATATAATCTGGTTCGCATAAGACCAAATGATGAATGGAAAACAGCTTTCAGAACCAGGTACGGGCATTACGAATATCTAGTAATGCCATTTGGGCTTTGTAATGCCCCAGCAACTTTTCAGCATCTTATCAATGATGTACTACGAGATCTCCTGGATCAGTTTGTTGTGGCATATTTGGATGATATCCTAATATTCTCTGATAGTCTTGAAAACCACAGAAAACTGGTCCGTATAGTTCTGGAGCGCCTTCGTACCCACCACCTATACATTAAACTAGAAAAATGTGAGTTTGAACAAACAGAAATTCAATTCCTGGGGTATGTCATAACTCCTAAAGGTTTAACTATGGACGCAAGTAAAATTAAAGCTGTGCTGGACTGGCCCATCCCCAAGTATGAAAAAGATGTCCAGAGATTTGTGGGGTTTGACAATTTTTACAGGCGTTTCATTAAGAATTTCTCTGCCGTTATTACACCGATCACTGAACTCACACGTAAGGGGACTCCTTTTCAGTGGTCCGATAAGGCTGATACCGCATTTTCCCGATTAAAGACTCTGTTTACATCTGCCCCCGTCCTGGTACATCCTCAGCCAGAATTACCATTTATTGTGGAAGTTGATGCTTCTGATTCAGCTGTTGGTGCTATACTGTCTCAAAGGACTGGACCTAATATGCTGTTATATCCGTGTGCCTTCTATTCCCGCCAGATGGTGCCAGCAGAAAGAAACTATGACATAGGGAATAAAGAACTATTGGCTATAAAAGCTGCCTTCACCGAATGGAGACATCTCTTGGAGGGAGCTACCCATCCAATTACTGTCCTCACAGATCACAAAAATCTGGAATGTATTCGATCAGCTAAGAGACTGTCAGCCAGACAAGCACGCTGGTCCCTATTCTTCTCAAGGTTTAATTTTTGGGTTACATACCGTCCTAGCTCCAAGAATGGTAAGGCGGATGCCGTGTCTAGAATAGCTGACCCCCTCCATGCTACCGTAACCAAGACCACCATCTTGCCGGAGGATATATTTATAGAAGTTGCTTTTCCTTCTGATCTGATGTCTCGCATTAAAAAGGGCTACGCTGAAGACCCAGTTCTTCGTGATCTCCATATGACGATGCTTAATGGGTTTTGGATTTTTCAACGACATCTGTTTGCTCCGGAGTCAGTGCGACTGGACCTTTTACGTCTCTACCATGACTCAAAACCAGCAGGTCATCCAGGAATCCGAAAGACGCAAGACCTACTTGCCCGATCCTTTTGGTGGCCGAAGTATCATGAGGATGTTAAGAAGTATGTGTCCTCTTGTGATGTGTGTGCCAGACATAAGACTCCTCGCTCATCCCCTGTTGGCTTGCTTCAGCCTCTTCCGATTCCTCATCGTCCCTGGGGATCTATATCCATGGACTTTATTGTGGAACTACCTCCCTCTAAGGAACACACTACCATTCTTGTTGTTGTGGACAGGTTAACTAAGATGGGTCATTTCATACCAGCTCGTGGTCTCCCTTCAGCTAAACAGACGGCTGACCTGGTTATTCGGGAAATTTTTCGCTTGCATGGAGTGCCTGATGAAGTAGTTTCTGACAGGGGAGTGCAGTTTACGTCTCGTTTTTGGAAACATTTTTGTTGTAATCTGAGTATTAATGTAAATCTGTCGTCAGCTTTTCATCCGCAAAGTAATGGACAGACTGAGCGAACCAACCAGACTTTGGAGCAATATTTGCGGTGCTATATTCGTTACCTGCAGGATGACTGGCTGGATTTTCTACCCACGGCGGAGTTTGCCTATAACAATGCCCAACACTGCTCCACTTCTTTGAGCCCATTTTTTGCCAACTATGGTTACCATCCGACCTTTCTAGTCAGTCTCCCAATTACTACTTCCATTCCTGCTGTCACTGACCGGCTAACCGCCTTACGTGATTCCCAAGCACTGTTGAAAGAGACTCTTTTGGAGGCTCAGGAATGTTACAAAAGAGCTGCTGATAGGCATAGAAAGGAGGCCCCAGTCTATCACGTTGGTGACAAGGTGTGGCTGTCAACAAAGAATCTTAAGCTTCGGATTCCTTCTCATAAATTGGGTCAAAGGTTCATGGGACCTTTTGAGATCATTGCTCAGATCAATGCTGTCACCTTCCGTTTGCAACTCCCGAATTTCATGAAAATACATCCAGTGTTTCACGTTGCACTGCTTAAACCTGTTCATGAAAATACTTTCCCTGGCCGAGCCCTGCCTGCCCCACCTCCAGTCCTCGTGGATGGTGAGGATGAGTACGAAGTGGACAAAATTATTGACTCCCGGATCTTCCGTAACAAACTTCAGTATCTGGTTCGCTATGGTGAGGAGGAGAGTTCGTGGGAACCAGTGGACAATATTCACGCTCCTGATCTACTTCGGTCTTTTCATGTGCAGTACCCTGCTAAACCAGGTAATAGGGCATCCAGAGGCTGCACCTATAGAGGCAGGGGTAATGTGAGGAATTGACTCTGCTGGGTTTTGAACCCTGGTCCCCATTCTGCTATACCTCTTCCCTACCACTGCGCCAGCCTGCCTTTTGTGAATTCCATTGAGACCTTATAAGCTTGACTCTGCTAGCAATTTTATCAGTACCTAAGTCTCTTCAGCTGTGTCTGGTCAGGTGTCTGGTCCTTGGCCTATATAAGGCACTTCCTGTCAAATGTACCTTGCCAGATTATTGTTGGTTCCTGATCCCTTCAATAAAAGCTTGTTCCTGTTTAACCTACAAGTTGCTGAACCGGATTATTGCTGACCTTGGCTACTCGTCTCCACAACTTTGTGATTCCTATATCATTACACCCAGGTTCCATACCTCTGTGACAGGTGTGAGCATGTTGCCTTTCTGGAAGCTCAAATTGAAGATCTGGAGAGGAGAATTGCAGCACTTAGTGATACTGCTCCACTGGAAAGGGAGGTGGTGCTCACGGAGCACAGTTTAGCTGGGCCTAGTATGGAGGGAGGAGCTGGGGCTAGTGAGGATGTCCAGGGAGGTAGCTGGGTTACAGTTAGAAGGGGAATCAGGGTGAACAGGAGGAGGCAGGCCAGTTCTGAGTTGGCAAACACCAGCAGATTTGCCAGCTTGAGTGAAACTGTTCGGGATGTCCATTCAGGAATGGCAATGCCAGATAGAGCTGTTCCCTCTAACAGCCGGGAAAACAGTTCTACTGGAGGAGAGGGAGGGCAGAATAGGCAGAGCAACAGACATGTTTTAGTAGTAGGGGACTCTGTTATTAGGAAGGTAGACAGGGTAATTTGACACCCAGATCCCAGCAATCGAACAGTTTGCTGTCTCCCTGGTGCTCGGGTTCGGCATGTTGTGGATCGGGAGGATAAATTATTGGGAGGGGCTGGTAATGAACCGGCGGTCTTGGTACACATTGGTACCAATGACAATGTTAGTGGAAGATAGAGAGCCCTAAATAATGATTTTAGAGAACTAGGGAATAAGCTTAAAGCAAGGACCTCCAAGGTAGTATTTTCTGAGATACTACCAGTGCCACGTGCTAGCCCAGGGAGGCAGAAGGAGCTTAGGGAGGTTAATGCGTGGCTAAAAAAGTGGTGCAATGCAGAGGGTTTGGGGTTTTTAGAGCACTAGGCTGACTTCTCACTTGGGTACAATCTCTATAGCAGGGATGGATTGTACCTTAATGATGAGTGAGCTTTTGTGCTAGGGGATAGGATGGCAGAACTCCTGGAGGAGTTTTTAAACTTGTAGGTTGGGGGGAGGGACTATATAGAAGTATTGGGGTAAATAGGGTAGAGAGGGAAAGGGAAAAATTAGTTACCCATGGGGAAGGAGAATTGGGAGGGTTACAATAGACAGTAGGGAGGTATTAATAGGGGCCTCAAAAACAGTGGCAAGAACTTAAAAATGGCAGAGCCATAGCAGGCTTGCCTGGGAAAATGGACGAGTTAGAAATATTAGCAGTACAAGAAAAATGGGGCTTAATAGGCATTACTGAAACATGCTAGGATGAATCTCATGACTGGACTGTTATTCTGGATGGTTATAACCTATTTAGGAAAGATAGGGGAAATGATAAAAGAGGAGGAGGGATCTGTCTGTATGTTAAGCCTGAATTTAAGCCTATAGTCAGAGAAGATATTTATGCTGGCACTAACGGCATAGTTGAATCTTTGTGGGTTGAGCTAAATAGTGGAGGAGCTAATTCTAAACGCATATTGGTGGGAGTATGCTATAAACCCCCAAATATAGCTGAAAGTGAGGAAATACAATTATTGTTACAGATTGGAAATGCAGCTAAGCACAGGCAAGTTCTGATAATGGGAGACTTTAATTACCCTGAAATTAACTGGATAAATGAGACCAGCAGCTCAGCTAAGGGGAGCAGGTTCTTGAGTACACTCGGGGATCATTATCTGGCCCAGGTAATACACGAACCTACTAGAAATGGGGCCATCTTGGATTTTTTCATCAGAAGTAATATTGATATGATTTCAAATGTTAAAATAGGGGAATCCTTGAGGAACAGTGATCACAACACAGTATCATTTGAGATTGAATACAAAAAACAGTTGTAAGGGGCCAACCAAAACTCTAAATTTTAAAAGGGCAGATTTTAATGGGCTACGGGCAGCAATACTACATATAGACTGGGACAAAGAACTTGCAGGGAAAAATACTGAAAATAAATGGACAACATTCAAATCCTTACTAAATAAACATTCTCATCGGCATGTACCATGTGGAAATAAAATGAATAGGAGTAAATCATATCCCATGTGGCTTAACAATGACTTAAAGATCATGATGAGGAAAAATAAATATGCAATTAAATTATACAAGATGGAGGGAACAGAGGCAGCTTTATGTGACTATAAGGAAATCAACAAGGCTTGCAAAAGGGCTATTAGACTGGCTAAAATAGAAGTCAGTTGCAATAGAGAGTAAGACTAACCCTAAAATATTTGTTTAAATATATTAATGGGAAGAAGGCTAGGAAGGAAGCTATGGGAACATTACAATGTGACACAGGCCATCTGATAATTAGTGACCAGGAAAAGGCAGATGAACTAAATAGGATCTTTTCGTCAGTATACACAAGGGAGGTACCAGTGGTTGGGACACCGCAACATAATGGGGCTACACTACCATCACTAAATAATCAGTTAACACAGGAAGAAATCCAAAAGAGATTGGAGAAAATAAATGTTAATAAAGCCCCAGGTCCTGATGGAATACATCCAAGGGTAGTGAGGGAGCTGGGTTCTGTAATAGCCAAACCATTATATCTAATCTTTCAAGACTCACTCATTACAGGGTCTCTACCGGATGACTGGAGAGAAGCAGAGGTGATACCTAGATTTAAAAAGGGAGCAAGAGCAAATCCGGGGAATTATAGACCAGTGAGCCTCACATCTGTAGTTGGGAAGCGTTAGAAGAGTTAATAAGGGACAGACTACAAGAATATGTCTATTTGAACAAGATCATAGGTAGCAGTCAACACAGATTTATGAAGGATAGGTCGTGTCAGACCAATCTAATTCGTTTCTATGAGGAGGTTAGTAGGAACTTGGATCAGGGCAACTCAGTGGATGTAGTCTTTTTAGATTTTTCAAAGGCATTTGATACAGTGCCCCATGGAAGACTAGTGAGCAAACTAAGGCATACAGGAATTGCAGTAAATATCTGCTCATGGATCGAGAGCTGGCTAAAAGACAGGAAGCAAAGGGTTGTTGTAAATGGAACATACTCTGATTGGTCTAATGTGATAAGTGGGGTTCCTCAAGGTTCAGTATTAGGTCCTTTCCTTTTTAACATATTTATTAATGATATAGAAGTAGGACTCGAAAGTAGTGTCTCCATTTTTGCTGATGACACTAAGTTGTGCAAGGTAATAAAATCAGATAATGATGAACTTTCCCTACAAAGGGATTTGCATAAATTTGAGAAATGGGCGGCTAAATGGCAGATGAGATTTAATACAAATAAATGCAAGGTTATGCATTTGGGAAGCAAAAATAGCTATGCAATTTATAATCTTAATGGAGCAAATCTAGGGGTATCAGATATTGAAAGGGATTTGGGAGTGCTTGTGGACAACCACCTAGGTAACATTGCTCAATGCCAAGCAGCAGCTGCAAAGGCAAGTAAAATATTAGCATGTATTAAGAAGTGTATAGAAGCCAGTGGAGCAAATACCACTATACAAATCTCTAGTACGCCCTCATTTGGAATATGGAGTACAATTTTGGGCACCACTTCATAAAAAGGACATTTTAGAGCTGGAAAAAGTACAGAGAAGGGCAACAAAACTAATAAGGGGAATGGAGGGGCTAAGTTATGAAGAAAGACTAACCAAACTAAACTTATTTTCGCTAGAAAAAAGGCATCTATGAAGGGATATGATTACTTTATATAAATACATCCAGGGTCAGTATAAGGCTTTGTCAAGTGAACTTTTTGTAACAAGAGATTTTCAACTGACAAGAGGACACCCTTTGAGGTTAGAGGAAAAAAGATTTCACCTTAAACAAAGAAAAGGGTTCTTCACAGTTAGGGTGGTTAAACTGTGGAATTCTCTAGGAGAGGTGGTAACAGCAAATTCGATAGACAAATTCAAAAAGGGGTTAGATATATTTTTGAATAAAGAGTCATTCACGGCTATCCTAGATAACTAGCGAAGGAATATTGATCCAGGAAGGAATTTTGCTTTTTTTCCCCTTATGAGATAATTTTATGAGACAATTGGCAAAGTTTCAATGTTTTTTTTTTTTCTGTTTGCCTTCCTCTGGATCAATTAACAATTTATAATAAATAATCCACATATTAAAAAGATCAATAGAGATCTAAAAAGGTTGAACTTGATGGACTAACTCTTTATTCATCCTCAAATACTATACTATTAATAATTATTTAACAACAAATTAATTAATAACTAATCCGCATATTGCAGATCAGAGGAGATCTTAACAGGTTGAACTTGATGGACTGAAAGTCTTTTTTCAACCTTAATTACTATGTAACTATGTAACCTACTGAGCTAATTAATTGGTGTCCATCAGCCTTATGTGATTGAACAGCTGAAGTTAAGCATAATATACATGCTATATAATTATTATTAGACTTACTGGGTGGGGTCAATAAAATCATAGCCCAGTCTGCTTCCAAGCTACAGCATGGACCCACTTCCAGGTAGAGTTGGCTATGCCCCCTGACAAGGCACTGGGAGCTAGAGAAAGCAGCTCTGCTTGTGGGGAAAACAGACAATTTAAAGAAAAAATATTAACTGTTATTTATTTTAAACTGCACACTGTCTTTATTAGTTTCTGTGCAACAAACAAACATACGAGATTTACTTTTAAATGTATTACAGTGAGTCTTTAATTACATATAACCCTATCCATGCATGCTATATGCACCAACATATTCTGTAGCGCTATACAGCGATAAGTACATGGTAAAAACAATATAAAACACATTGCAACAGATCAGAGGGCCCTGTCTTTGAGCTTAATATCTAAAGTACATAGTGATTGTTCAGTATTCTAGAATAATCAAAATGGAATATCACTAGAAAGGAAATAAAGACAGGCATTATGAACCTTTATTTATAAAGCATTTTTTACTAATTTCTGTATACAAGTAATTTGCTGCTCCTCATCTCACCTGATCATACTTGGGATGAATTCCTTCCATAAAAGTAGAGGGTGCTGCTATGAGCATGGCCTGCTCTCATGACAAAGGGGAAGCAGCACAGATTATAAAGTCTTCTAGGATACAGATGTGTTGGAATTAAAAGACCACTGTAGTGCACACATAGTTAAAGCTCATATGTGTGATGGTTGTGCATAGATCACCAAAAACAGTGTGCAGTTAAAACAAAACAAAAATCTTAGCTTTTAAGCTGCCAGTTTTCCCTGTGTCTATCTGGGATGTGGCCAGCACTGCCTGTGTGCTGGACTATCATCTGCCAGTTCATGTGCCCATTCCTATCAAACAAATATTTGAGCTTCACCTATAAATACAGTACAGTGGTCTTTTAAGCTAATACAATATATTATTTATTAAATTTAATATAATGCTGCTTAGCTTTACATAGTTTGCTTATTTTCCCATTCATTTTTCATACACAACTATGTATATCCGTATTATTATTATTATCCTTAATTTGGAATGCACCAACACATTCCATAGCACCAATGACAGTGCTAGAGAATGGAGGGCCATGGTGCAAAAAAAATGTATGACCACCCCTCAAGGGGTTTTGTAAAAAATGTTTTGCTCTGGGACCCCGAGTACAAATTGACTCAGTGCCCCTACCTAGGGCCCCTTCCCATAATATCACCCCTCCCCAAGACCCTTTCCCATAGCTTCTTTCACAAAACTCCTTACCATAGCTACTTCTCTTCCTATAGCTGTTTCCATTCCCTCCTACCTGCAGAGCTCCAGGATGACAGAGGAGGGCCAGGGTTGAGGTCTACACTACACTACTAGAAAAATATATGTATATATATATATATATATATATATATATATATATATATACAGTGGGGGGGGGAGTATTTGATCACCTGCTGATTTTGAACATTTGTGCACTGACAAAGAAATGATCAGTCTAACATTGAGAGACAGAAAAAAAACAAAAAAGAAACAAGAAAAATGCATGTCAAAAAGTTATAAATAGATATGCAGGTCAGTGAGGGAAATAAGTATTTGATCCCCTATTAATCAGCAAGATTTCTGGCTCCCAGGTGACTTTTATAGAGGCAACAAGCTGAGATTAGGAGTACTCTCTTAAAAGGAGTGCTCCCAATCTCAGCTTGTTGCCTGTAAAAGACACCTGTCCACAAAATCAATCAATCAATCAATCAGATTCCAAACTCTCCACCATGGCCAAGACCAAAGAGCTGTCCAAGGATGTCAGGGACAAGATTGTAGACCTACACAAGGCTGGAATGGGCTACAAGAGCATCGCCAAGCAGCTTGGTGAGAAGGTGACAACAGTTGGTGCGATTATTCGAAAATGGAAGAAACACAAAATAACTGTAAGCCTTCCTTGGTCTGGTGCTCCATGCAAGATCTCACCTCGTGGAGTTTCAATGATCATGAGAACAGTGAGGAATTAGCCCAGAACTACACAAGAGGATCTTGTTAATGATCTCAAGGCAACTGGGACCATCGTCACCAAGAAAACAATTGTTACCACATTACGCCGTGAAGGACTAAAATCCTGCAGCACCCCCAAGGTACCCCTGCTCAAGAAAGCACATGTACAGGCCTGTCTGAAGTTTGCCAATGAATGTCTGAATGATTCAGAGGAGCACTGGGTGAAAGTGTTATGGTCAGATGAGACCAAAATCAAGCTTTTTGGCATCAACTCAACTCCCCGTGTTGGGAGGAGGATGAAAGCTTCCTATGACCTCAAGAACACCATCCCCAACTTAAAACATGGAGGTGGAAACATTATGCTTTGGGGGTGTTTTTCTGCTAAGGGGACAGGACAACTGCACCGCATCAAAAGGATGATAGACGGGGCCATGTAATGTAAAATATTGGATGAGATCTCCTTCACTCACCCAGGGCATTGGAAATGGGTCGTGGACCGGTATTCCAGCATGACAATGACCCAAAACACACAGCCAAGGCATCAAAGGAGTGGCTCAATAAGAAACACATTAAGGTACTGGAGTGGCATAGTCAGTCTCCAGACCTTAATCCCATAGAAAATCTGTGGTGGGAGCTGAAGGTTTGAGATGCCAAATATCCTCGAAACATTAATGACTTGGAGAGGATCTACAAAGAGGAATGGGACAAAATCCCTCCTGAGATGGGTGCAAACCTGT
Source organism: Discoglossus pictus (assembly GCA_027410445.1). Classification (NCBI taxonomy): domain Eukaryota; kingdom Metazoa; phylum Chordata; class Amphibia; order Anura; family Alytidae; genus Discoglossus; species Discoglossus pictus. The sequence goes on along the minus strand of CM050163.1, from coordinate 107,915,608 downwards.
TGGCCAACTACAAGAAACGTCTGACCTCTATGATTGCCACAAGGGTTTTGCCACCAAGTACTAAGTCGAAGGGGTCAAATACTTATTTCCCTCATTGACCTGCAAATCAATTTATAACTTCTTTTGACATGCGTCTTTCTAGTTTAGTTTTTTTTGTTATTCTGTCTCTCACTGTTAAAATATACCTACCATTACAATGATAGACTGATCATTTCTTTGTCAGTCGACAAATGTTCAAAATCAGCAGGGGACCAAATACTTCCCCCCCCCCCCACTGTATATATATATATATATATATATATATATATATATATTTATATATATATTTACTCACACATATATACACCCTCTCCCTCTCAGCAGCCATCTTCACAAAGCACCAACCCCTCTTAGCATCCATCCCTACATTGCACCTTACCTCTTTCAGCACCCATCTCCACATAGTACTCATTTCCACACAGCAGCCAACCCCTCCCAGCACCAATCACTGCATAGCAGCCAGTCCTTGACAGCATCCCTCTCCTCCCAGCATCCAACCCTACACAGCACCAACCCCTCACAGCATCTATCTCACATAGCACCCATCCTTATCTCATTTGCTCCCCTTTTCTCCTTTTCAGATAAAATATAAAATACAAAAATATGACATTGCATCACCTGCACCACTGGTAGCTCCACCCATGGATGTGAGCAAATCCTATATTGGCTTACAGTTGTAAGTATTTTGGGATTAGGACCTGGGGAAATATATTATTATATATACACAAGGAGAGAAGGGTCTGAAGTGAGTTTAGATTTAGGTTTTACATTATTCTACAGCCTAACTGAATGTTGAATGAAGGGAATGGAGGATACGTGTAGGCGTATGCTTGGTCTAGATGTCCACATCATTAATATTGCAGTTGTTAGTTCAATTGAAACTATCTAGGAATATAAGAGGTGGAATGCCATAAGGCCATTTAGTCTAGATATGCTGGAAAATATTATAAATGGAAAGCCTCCTGCTTTTTTATAAATATTAATTGAGGTCTTATTAAAATGGGGTTGACTATGTTTTCAATTAAATTAGAATATTTATTTCTGTATTTTATGAAAATCTTCAATGGAAACTGCAATAGAAAAATATCTGAATAAGTGAAGGATCTTTGGTAAAAGGTCATTTTTTCGCTCAAGCAATGTGGCTTAGTAGAGTAATTTTTATTTCTTTCCACTTCTGTAGGAAAGTTGTTAGCTGTTTGATTTTGGGTGTAAATTTTACCTTGGATATACAGTGGATATGAAAAAAAGTCTACACACCCCTGTTAAAATGTCAGGTTTCTGTGCTGTAAAAAAATGAGACAAAGATAAATAATTTCAGAACTTTTTCCACCTTTAATGTGACCTATAAACTGTACAACTCAATTGAAAAAAAAACTGAAATATTTTAGGTGGAGGGAAGAAAAATAAAAAATAAAAATAATGTAATTGCATAAGTCTGCACACCCTTTTATAACTGGGGATATAGCTGTGTTCAGAATTAAGCAATCACATTCCAAATCGTATTAAATAGGAGTCATTTAAAGTGCCTCTGATTAACCCCAAATAAAGTTCAGCTGCTCTAGTTGGTCTTTCCTGAAATGTCATGGTCCACAGAGAGCTTCCAAAGCATCAGAGGTATCTCATTGTTAAAAGGTATCAGTCAGGAGAAGGGTACAAAACCTTCAGGCTTCTGCTAGAAAGCTGAACATGAAGAGGAACTTCATCTTTCAGCATGACAACGACCCAAAGCATACATCCAAATAAACAAAGGAATGTCTTCACCAGAAGAAGATTAAAGTTTTGGAATGGCCCAGCCAGAGTCCAGACCTGAATCTGATTGAAAATCTGTGGGGTGATCTGAAGAGGGCTGTGCACAGGAGATGCCCTCACAATCTGACAGATTTGGAGTGTTTTTGCAAAGAAGAGTGGGCAAATCTTGCCAAGTCAAAATGTGCCATGCTGATAGACCCATACCCAAAAAGATTGAGTGCTGTAATAAAATCAAAAGGTGCTTCAACAAAGTATTAGTTTAGGGGTGTGCATACTTTTGCAACCATATTATTTTTTTTTTTCTTCCCTCTACCTAAAAGATTTCAGTTTGTTTTTCAATTGAGTTGTACAGTTTATAGGTCACATTAAAGGTGGAAACATTTCTGAAATGATTTATCTTTGTCTCATTTTTTTACAGCACAGAAACCTGACATTTTAAAATGGGGTGTGTAGACTTTTTATATCCACTGTATCTGTCAAAAGGCTGAAAAAATGCAAACCCCTAGATATTTTGAAAAAAAAATTATTTCATTGAAATCTAGAGAAGCGCCATTTTAAGAGAAAAAAGCTAGAGCAAAACCAACTTCCTTTAAAGTAAATAAAGGAACTATACTAGGACAACCTCTGAAAAATACTAGCTGGGATCTGGTTATGTTATTTATATATAATCATTTGTAAACCAGAATAAATGTATTTATTTAGGTATGAAAAATATTTCAGGTGCCTGGTGGAATCCTTTGCTAATGGGCAGTGTGGGGCCATCACATTTTTGAATCAATTATGTGATTAAAGTACCACCAGCTGACCACTAGCATGTATATTTCTTAAAAACAATCCAAAGATAAAATGGGCACATATTAAATAACTTGTCTTTCACATGATACTTTTTAAGAAATTCTCCCGAAAGACAAGAGCTGAGGAATTTAATTTAAAAAAAATGTGAATTCACCATAGCAATATAGCAATATATGTTAAATTGAGCTTGAAATGTGAAACAGACAATGCTCTATAATGAGAAACCATTTTATAAAGGAAACTCATTTCAAAACACAAAATTCCTATGTTCATAATGTATTTTAGTTTTTCTCAACATATTTGAGCACATTTACAAGATGCGTTGGTGTAAAAAAATGTACAATTCATTTATTTTTACCTTCGCTTTTGCCAATTTTTTACACTAAATGAACTTTAAACAAACACTAAAGATTACTCTGTTAAAAGCAGAATCGTCATGGGTGCCTAAATTATTTAGTACTATAGATCTTAGTACCTGCAACAGGAATAACAAATTGCTAGACAGATGAGGTTAAATGCAGGTTACGTGTGGCTGTTGGTGCAAATGCTAATTAATCCAGTTAAATGCATATGTCAAGTAAATATATGTCCTACTTCACAAATATGTCGAAGTTCAATTTATTTAATTGACTAAAGACATATATACCATTTTTAAAAGGAGAACTGGGTTTAAACATCATTAAGTAATTTTATTTTTTACAGTTCTGATAAAGATTTAGCTTAGTAAATTATAGCAGCTGGTTATTTAACAAAAACTACAAGGAGTTAATAGTTCCCAAAAGAAGTGCTTAAAACTGACTTCATATTAAATCAACAAAATATTGGGGGAAAGTTATTTACATATTTACAAAAACAATATTTTATTATACCACATGGTAGACAGTGGCGCAAAAATAAAAAACGTGATTAAAAACACTTAAAAGGAGAATATCGCCCTTTGTTTAAGTAAATAATTATTTAGAATAGTGTTTTTTTTAATAATATAAGAAGTTCAGTTTTCTTAAACCACTTCCTTTTATTATTTCATTTTATATCCTTTTCAGTGATAATATATATAGTCTCTTTGGTGATCTATTAAAGTTTTACTCCACACTTGGACTTAGCTCACTGTAAAGTACTTTACTATAATTAAATGAGGCTTATGACTTTAAGCTAAGACAGGGTCCATTGGGGAGCAGAACTTACAAGGGTTCCTAATAATGGACAAGTATATTGTCCCAGATAAGGCTATGATTATATAGTATTTGAGCCAATATCTTGTAACTGACAATAGGGGAGAAACAAATCCCTCTCTCTATCTTTGTAGCTTGTGATATCTTTTCTGGCAGTATAAACTTGTGCCTTAGAATAAGGTGTCTTCAGATATTATCAGTAGGCTTCTTAATCTTAGCCTGATTATAGATTCTTATCAATGTCTAGGGACCCAGTCTGTCTGCTCCACACACTGGTTTCTCTGTCTATGCTATCTCAGCCTCTTCGCGACGTCGGCATGTGACGTCACAGTTCGCGTCTAACGCCCTGACGTACGTTTCTACGCTCCTGCGTCTTTTTCAAAGGGGGAAGCTTGGATAGAAGTTCACTAACTAAAAACTTCTGCAAAAAAACATGCCATTTGCCCACATAGAGCCCCATCCAATTGACCAAATCGCACCCGAATGAGGCCCATAGATAGGTGAATAGGAGACAGATTTCTTAGGGCTGTTTTCACTGTGTACATTGGACACATATGCATTTGTAACAGATGCTTTAGTTACAGGCAATATAATTTCAGAAAATAGTATTTTATATGACAACAGACCCAGAGTAGCAAGGGAAGTATTTAATTTAGAAAAAGGGTTTCACTAGATAAATCCATCTGTGGAGTATATTAAATATATTTTGTTGGTTTGTCATCAGTTAACTAGATTACCTTTAAAAAGAGAAGTTAATTGTAACATGATTGTAAGACTGTTAATTGTGAAAAAGGGTGTTGTATTTTAAAAGTATTAAATTAAACTTCTCTCTTTGAAAAAGACACAGGAACGTAGAAAGGTACGTCAGGGCGTTAGACGCGAACTGAGACGTCACACGTCAACATCACACGTCAACGTCACAAAGAGGCTGACATAGCATAGACAGAGAAACCAGTGTGTGGGGCAGGCAGACTTGGTCCCTACACATTGATAAGAATCTATAATCAGGCTAAGATTAAAAAGCCTACTGATAATACCTGAAGACACTTTATTCTAAGGCACAAGTTTATATTGCCAGAAAAGATATTACAATCTACAAGATAGAGAGAGGAATTTGTTTCTACCCTATTATCTGTTACAAGATATTGGCTCAAATACTATATAATCATAACCTTATCTGGAACAATATGTCCATTATTAGGAAGCCTTGTGAGTTCTGGTCCCCAATGGACCCTGTCTTAGCTTAAAGTCATAAGCCTCATTTAATTATAGTAAAGTACTTTACAGTGAACTAAGTTCTTTACTCCAAGTGTGGAGTAAAACTTTAATAGACCACCAAAGAGACTAGATATATTATCACTGAAAGGGACATATAATGTAATAATAAAAGGAAGTGGCTTAAGAAAACTGAACTTCTTATATTATAAAATAAACCACTACTCCAAATTATTATTTACTTAAACAAAGGGCGATATTCTCCTTTTAAGTGTTTTTAATCACAGTTTTTATTTTTGCGCCACTGTCTTACATGTGGTATAATAAAAGTTTTTTTTTGTAAGTATGTAAATAACTTTCCCCCAATATTTTGTTGATTCAGATGGTTATTTGCAGAAACTATAAGTTCTACTATAAGAAATAAGGTAAAATTGAAATATAGAACATTGCCTCTTGAGCTCTTTATTGTTCTCCTTGACCAAATGTAAGTAGATCTTGTGGTGAGTGAGTAGAAATCACCATATTTGTGAAACTGTCATGAGACAGTTGATAAGTAATAATAAATTGCAATATGTTGTAAGTGTGATTATATGGCTATCCGCAGAAGGTGCAAGAGTGTGTAAATGTACTTGTCTTATTCATAGCGATGCATCTAGATGTAATGTTTATTTAATTGCCACTCGTTTACTTTCATTTGTTCTAGATATGCAGCTAATTAGCTTTCTCACTAGAAATGAGTGACAACTGGAGTACAGAGTACATAGTCATGTCATTGCTTAATTAATATGGGTCCCATTTAATTGGCCAAGTCATAATTACTTGAACTCATAAAGCAGCTCTTAAAAGCTACAGATATTCAATTGGCTACATTTAGCTACTCACATTCCAATTGCGGGTTATCCTCCCACAATCACCACAGGCTAGCCAAAGCCGCAAAACTGGCCTTAGAACTCCATTACTTTTAGCACAGCTCAAGATTTACGAGTGCTAAATAATTAAAGCTACACAAAATCAATGTTCTATTAGACCCGTAGCTCTAGCTCGCAAATTAAATCTGATAAATTGTATCAAGTTTGTGTGCAAAATTTTACCAGTCCTGAATAGGACTCGTAAGGGCTTTTTCAAACACTTTTCACAGCTGCAGCAGCAATTTAAAATACACTACTAAAATACAATACACTATATACTTTAAAAGCATGATAAGGTATTTAAATACATTATAATTAATTGTGCAACAGTCTCAAACCCACAAATATGCAATTAAAAACATTTTTTTATGGGGGGTTTAAGGGGTTAATACATATCATGGAACCCGTATGGACTAAAACAGTTGCTTTAATGATTTTTATTGATTTCTACATTGTGAGTCTGATTGCTAAATTTACTTTTCAATACTATTAATTTGTAGTCTCTGTGTGAAGTTTAAGTGTAAACTCTGTGTTTTACTGACGTCATGATGACGGACTCATTTACTATTGACTGCATCTAAGAAGTATTGCGAGTGTTTAAGAAGTAAATTACAGACTTGCTTAAATATTGTCAGATCATATGCTCACGCCCCTTGAAATCCTACTTATGAGTGCATGGTTTCCTTGTGGAGGCTGTAAGACTGTAGTTGTAGGTTACACACAATTGAATGTGTCTAAATGTTTAGAAAAACTGTAGCACGCAGCCAAAATTACAGGCTAGAGGCAATTGCGGGCTTGCAATTGAAAAAAGAACACATGTTCAATATCAGATTGTATCCTAAAGTATGGTCAGTTTGCTAGCACTACAACACACTTCTACCACTTAAGCTTAATTAATAATATATTGCACATAGATATAAGTGTTTTTGATGTCATTTTGGTTTAAAATCTAGGCATTTATTGTCATGTTTTATTTTTATTTTTTATTTGTCAATTTGTATTTTAGCAATATGTATTTAACTGTATTAGATAAAAGTTACTTTATAAATAGTAGAGGTAATTTATATTATTTTCTAGTTCACAAAAGGTGTACATCCTTAGTTAAACTCTTTGTTAGACAATGAAAATTAAGACTGGTATATTTAATTGACCCCAAACATTTTTGCTACACTCCTTATACATTTTCTAAAAAAAATAAAAACATAATTTCTATTTACATGCATCTGTTGTAATAATATTATTATAATGTAAGCCACTACAAATACCCTTTGTAATAAATTGCAATAAAAATTTGAAATTTAGACTTTTTATCTTAATATTCTTAAAACAGATGATACCTATACATAGAATTATGTAGAGTACTGGCAAACTTAGCTGCCTTTTTTTGGAGTTCATAGGAAGTGCGACATGCCCAATCTGCTACTTTCATAATAGCTGAAATATAAATATAAAGGGCCTCATTCTATTATCGGCCGTAAATCGTCCGTAAGGCTGCGATTCCTTGCAGGGGTTCTGTTAACTCGCAATTCAATTATACGGCCCCGCAAGGATCTCCCCTTACGGCCGGCCGCATATCTTGGAACCGGCCGTAAGCTCAGAAATCTACAAAGTCAAAAATAAATTCAAGCCTGCACTGTACAGCTCTGTAAATGCTAGGGATCATATTGGGGGACATGAGGATTAAAAGTAACCCACTCTCAAGCTTGCACATCAGCCCAAACCCGAGTTCAAATTAACTGTTTATTTTCCGGCTGCGGCGTGGGCGTGTCTGAGGTGCTCCAAGCCCTATGGACTTTTTACATGTATATTTTACGTATATTAAAAAATATATATTTTACGGATTTGAGTATAGGGTAATTATGTGCTATTTTTGCTAACACCGAATATCACTTTATAGTCTTCTCAAAGTGCAGGATGGCTTTATTTGAGCTATTTTATGTGCTTAATTGGTGCTAGCGGGACCTGTTTGCTGCAAGTAAGCTGCGGCTCGCTTTTAGCCTTGCAGACAGGGTTCCAGGAGCAATAGAATCGCAACCAGGCTTTTCTTACGCCATTTTAGATCAAAGGCTTTCCTCCGGCGCGATCGGCTGCAAGAGATAGCAAGGCGCCGGCCGCAAGCCTGCCGGAACCCCCGGCCGGAGGGGAATAGAATAGCCGGAAAGCTTGCAGCCGGTCCTTGCGGCCCCGCAGCGGCTGCGGCCGATAATAGAATGAGGCCCATAGACTTTAACGTGAGCTGGATCCCCAGGTAAGCTCACCAGAACACTAAAAAAAAATCCAAAGACTGTATTTTGAATTAATGTAGCAACAAACTAAAGAAAACTTTATTAATAAAAAAACATAAAATAAAAATAAAAAGATATATATATATATATAAATATTTACATATTTTACATTACAGGCTGATGAAAAGGGTGCAAGCTACTATAAATGACCCCTTCACATGAAAAACCCTTTTCTTATTTAGAGGGGAACGAATTCTACCAAAATATATATACACAGTACATATAATAATGATTTAAGACAGCACCAGTCTAGTTGATAAAACTCGTAACTAACTGATGTTGCTGTAATTATTTAATGAATGAGTCTTTTTATCCCGCATTTATCAAAATTTATTATCCATTTATAGCGCCTATTTTGCCACAAAATTCAGGTCACAGAGATTCATAAAAAGAAAACAAGTTTGATAAGCAGAAATATAAATACTGCTCTCAACTTCCACTATATATAGGCAGAATATGTCAAATTTCTAAGGTTCCCCATCGGGACAATTATTCCATTTATCTGAGAAGAAAAAAAAATATATGTAATAGGGGAAGTGCTTACCCCATCAGCCTGCTTACCCTGCCCGACGCGCGTAATTGACGGCAGATCCCACTTTAAGCTTTAAACAGGAGTTACAATCAATCCTCATGGAAGGATTATGGAATAACATAATTTCAAGACAAGAACATAATTTTCTATTTAATAGACATCCAACTATACTAACCTTTTATTCTTTACCGAAGGGTCACAAAAACCAAACGACACCGCCTGGACGACCTATAGTAGCAGGCAATAACAGCCTATCAGAACATGTAAGCACATATATAGACCTGATCCTTAGACCCTTTGTGGCAACTCTGGCTTCTTTTGTTCAGGACACAAAGAGTGTCCTGAAAAGATTGTATAGCCTACGTTTGGACTAAAAATTAGTTGGTGTGTCGGCAGTCAAAAAATATTTACAAACCCATGGTCTGCAACATACCAGACATAGTGAGTTGTTTTAAAATTATTGGAATTTTTTCTAACTAGAAATTATTTCATATATAACAACACCTTTTACAAACAGATTAGAGGTACGGCGATGGGCACCCTGTGTGCCCCCTCATACACCAATCTCCATCTAGGAGTATGGGAGGAATGTACCGTTTTTGGAGAAGATTTGATTGATTATACTGACCATATAGGTCTTTGGATTACATTGACAATGTTTTCTTGACGTGGAACGGCAGTGTGTCAGAATTGATGAACTTCAATTCCATATTAAACATCAATGATATAGGTCTAAAGTTGACATATACTATCAATCAGAGCCAGATTGAATTTTTAGACCTATTAGTTATGAAAATGGCAACCAATGCCGTAATTACTAAGACACACCGTAAAGATACAGCAACAAATAGCTTATTGTTGCTGACAAGCCATCATCCTCAACATTTAATACACAGTATACCATATGGCCAATAGCTAAGGATTCGACGGAACTGTTCAACGGAGACAGATTTTGAAGTTCAAGCAAAGGATTTACATGACCGCTTTAGATAACGTGGTTATTCACACAATGTGTTGAAACAAGCGTATATTAAGGCCAGACTGGCTATATAATCATGCCATGCCACCATGTACAGATACTCAATTAATTTGAGTTATTGGAACATACAACAAATTTGGAGACAAGATCCGCTCCATTTTACAATGTCACTAGCATGTTTTACTTAAAAGTAATGACCTTAGAGCTCGGTCAAGAGATCAAGCATCAATCCTCGAGCCTAAAAGATAAATTGGTCCACAGCCTCTATGTGGCTCAAAGGATGCCAATGGCTACAACAAAGAGCTGTAGGATCAAGACCGTGTGGTAATTGCAAAGCATGCCCGCATATGCATACCACAACACATTTCAGCAGTTTTGTTAATCAGAAGTAATATAAAATCAGGGACTACATTAACTGTAGAACAACGTCAGTTATCTACCTTGTATCGTGTAGATGTGGCCTTCAATATGTGGGGAAGACTACTCGGCAATTATGCTGTCGCACTTTGGAACACATCAATTCTGTAATTAACAAACAGGATGTATCCGTTGCGAGACATGTCAATTACATACATGATGGTAATGTCATGTCTCTGAAGTTCGTAGGCATCGAACAGGTCAAAACCTCAGCCAGGAGAGGCAATATGGAGATTAAATTATTACAACGTGAGGCCTGGTGGATTTTCCATCTTAAAACCCTGGCACCACATGGTCTTAATGAGGGTTTCACCTTCACTCCATTTATTTGATTTTGACATCAAATTTAAATTAAAATTCAGTTCTTGGTTCATGTCTTAGATGTCAGTCACCTGGCCCGTCAGTATCAATGATCACCCTCCCCTCCTCTCTTCAATTCATAGAAGGTCAATTACCTAGATATCCCCTGATAATTTAAGAATCAGCTATATCAATGATAGTAGTAAATTTGATCTCCATGTACAGGATTTACCTTTAATTTAAGTCCTTTGTTAGCTCCATTATAGCCCCCCCCCCTTTCTTCACCACATAGGTCTTTTTGACCATACAAATTAAGTATGATTATGCTTTATTATAGATAGAGAGTAGGCTAATGTAGCACTGGTATCGTTCAATACAATAAGAGATAATTTTCTATTCTATTTTATATATCAGCAAAATCACTAATAGAGCTTACTTGTTACCTATTACCACTAGATAATTTATGGGTCTGTGTGAATATGTGCTAGCCCTTTTATTATATTTAGGAAATAAAGTGTCAATTTGGATGTTGTGCCACTAACTAGTGTAATTTTTGATCAGGACCTCTTGTGTTCCCTGATTAATAAATAGATTATTTTTTCTCTTTTTCTGCAGTATTTTATTTTATTAAGTTCAGAATTAGGTTACAGATATAGCTATATAATGACATGAAGGGTACGTACCTGGCCCTTTAACGTGAGCGTTACTGATTTCCATGGTAACTCCCTGTGTGAATTCAGAAGAGAAACAAACTTGAATTTAAAATCTTGCGATACACACGAGTAGGTCATACGCAATGACGCCACTACTGTGACATTGGCGTCATGACATCAGTGCTCATACGTTCGCGGACGCTTAAAAGGCCTGCGGAATGGCCTCAATGTGTGTCCCCTGTCACGGGGAAATGGGTGTCGGGCAGGGTAAGGAGGCTAATGGAGTAAGCACTTCTCCTATTACATATATTTATGTTTCTTCTCAGATAAATGGAATAATTGTCCCAAAGGGGAACCTTAGAAATTTAGTTGAGAGCAGTATTTATATTTCTGCTTATCAAACTTGTTTTCTTTTTATGAATCTCTGTGTCCTGAATTTTGTGGCAAAATAGGCCCTATAAATGGATAATAAGTGTTGAAAAATGCGGGATAAACAGAGACTCTTTCATTAAATAATTACAGCAACATCAGTCAGTTACCAGTTTTATCAACTAGACTGGTGCTGTCTGAAATCATTATTATGTGTATATATATATTTTGGTAGAATTCAATCCCCTCTAAATAAGAACGAGATTTTTCATATGAAGGGGTCATTTATAGTAGCTTGCACCCTTTTCATCATCCTGTAATGCAAGATATGTAAATATTTATATATATATATATATATATATATATATATATATATATATATATATATATATATCTTTTATTTTTTGTTTTTTTATTAATAAAGTTTTCTTTAGTTTGTTGCTACATTAATTCAAAATAGAGTCTTGGATTTTTTTAGTCTGCTGGTGAGCTTACCTGGGGATCCAGCTCACGTAAAAGTCTATATATTTTTTATTTATTTTACTCTTTTTCATTTAGGGATTTTCTTTGCTATTTCTAATTTAGAAAACAACAAAGTCAGAGGTGCTCATCAGAGAACGAACCAACCTTAATAGGTTGGTTCTATAGCCATGATAAGCTACTCTGAGAGCAACCTCTTTTAGCTCACTTGTGCCCTTCACAGGGAGAAATATCCTGTAGTATATCAGTCTGGTCCCACTCAAAAGAGTGACCCAGCCCCGAAATACCAGGCAATTCTACCCTGAACAGGAGAAACAGCAAACCCCAGACGCGTTTCGGCCTTTATGGGCCTCGTCATTGAGGTGCGGCTGAACTCCCTAAGGCACAGTGAGCAAGGGGTCCACGTCTGGAGTCCCCTATTACCCTTAGGGAGACTAAACCCTAAAGGTAATTTGCATATAGAAAACAACAAAGTCAGAGGTGCTCATCAGAGAACGAACCAACCTTAATAGGTTGGTTCTATAGCCATGATAAGCTACTCTGAGAGCAACCTCTTTTAGCTCACTTGTGCCCTTCACAGGGAGAAATCTCCTGTACTATATCAGTCTGGTCCCACTCAAAAGAGTGACCCAGCCCCGAAATACCAGGCAATTCTACCCTGAACAGGAGAAACAGCAAACCCCAGACGCGTTTCGGCCTTTATGGGCCTCGTCAGTGAGGTGCAGCTGAACTCCCTAAGGCACAGTGAGCAAGGGGTCCACGTCTGGAGTCCCCTATTACCCTTAGGGAGACTAAACCCAAAAGGTAATTTGCATATAGAAAACAACAAAGTCAGAGGTTCTCATCAGAGAACGAACCAACCTTAATAGGTTGGTTCTATAGCCATGATAAGCTACTCTGAGAGCAACCTCTTTCAGCTCACTTGTGCCCTTCACAGGGAGAAATCTCCTGTAGTATATCAGTCTGGTCCCACTCAAAAGAGTGACCCAGCCCCGAAATACCAGGCAATTCTACCCTGAACAGGAGAAACAGCAAACCCCAGACGCGTTTCGGCCTTTATGGGCCTCGTCAGTGAGGTGCAGCTGAACTCCCTAAGGCACAGTGAGCAAGGGGTCCACGTCTGGAGTTCCCTATTACCCTTAGGGAGACTAAACCCTAAAGGTAATTTGCATATAGAAAACAACAAAGTCAGAGGTGCTCATCAGAGAACGAACCAACCTTAATAGGTTGGTTTTATAGCCATGATAAGCTACTCTGAGAGAAACCTCTTTCAGCTCACTTGTGCCCTTCACAGGGAGAAATCTCCTGTAGTATATCAGTCTGGTCCCACTCAAAAGAGTGACCCAGCCCCGAAATACCAGGCAATTCTACCCTGAACAGGAGAAACAGCAAACCCCAGACGCGTTTCGGCCTTTATGGGCCTCGTCAGTGAGGTGCAGCTGAACTCCCTAAGGCACAGTGAGCAAGGGGTCCACGTCTGGAGTCCCCTATTACCCTTAGGGAGACTAAACCCTAAAGGTAATTTGCATATAGAAAACAACAAAGTCAGAGGTGCTCATCAGAGAACGAACCAACCTTAATAGGTTGGTTTTATAGCCATGATAAGCTACTCTGAGAGCAACCTCTTTTAGCTCACTTGTGCCCTTCACAGGGAGAAATCTCCTGTAGTATATCAGTCTGGTCCCACTCAAAAGAGTGACCCAGCCCCGAAATACCAGGCAATTCTACCCTGAACAGGAGAAACAGCAAACCGCAGACGCGTTTCGGCCTTTATAAGCCTCGTCAGTGAGGTGCTGCTGAACTCCCTAAGGCACAGTGCTCACTGTGCCTTAGAGAGTTCAGCTGCACCTCACTGATGAGGCCCATAAAGGCCGAAACGCGTCTGGGGTTTGCTGTTTCTCCTGTTCAGGGTAGAATTGCCTGGTATTTCGGGGCTGGGTCACTCTTTTGAGTGGGACCAGACTGATATACTACAGGAGATTTCTCCCTGTGAAGGGCACAAGTGAGCTAAAAGAGGTTGCTCTCAGAGTGGCGTATCATGGCTATAGAACCAACCTATTAAGGTTGGTTCGTTCTCTGATGAGCACCTTCTGACTTTGTTGTTCTGTATATGCAAATTACCTTTAGGGTTTAGTCTCCCTAAGGGTAATAGGGGACTCCAGACGTGGCCCTCTTGCTCACTGTGCCTTAGGGAGTTCAGCTGCACCTCACTGACGAGGCCCATAAAGGCCGAAACGCATCTGGGGTTTGCTGTTTCTCCTGTTCAGGGTAGAATTGCCTGGTATTTCGGGGCTGGGTCACTCTTTTGAGTGGCACCAGACTGATATACTACAGGATATTTCTCCCTGTGAAGGGCACAAGTGAGCTAAAAGAGGTTGCTCTCAGAGTGGCGTATCATGGCTATAGAACTCACCTATTAAGGTTGGTTCGTTCTCTGATGAGCACCTCTGACATTGTTGTTCTGTATATGCAAATTACCTTTAGGGTTTAGTCTCCCTAAGGGTAATAGGAGACTCCAGACGTGGACCCCTTGCTCACTGTGCCTTAGGGAGTTCAGCTGCACCTCACTGACGAGGCCCATAAAGGCTGAAACGCGTCTGGGGTTTGCTGTTTCTCCTGTTCAGGGTAGAATTGCCTGGTATTTCGGGGCTGGGTCACTCTTTTGTGTGGCACCAGACTGATATACTACAGGAGATTTCTCCCTGTGAAGGGCACAAGTGAGCTAAAAGAGGTTGCTCTCAGAGTGGCGTATCATGGCTATAGAACTCACCTATTAAGGTTGGTTCGTTCTCTGATGAGCACCTCTGACTTTGTTGTTCTATTTCTAATTTAGCATAATAGCTGAAAGCAAAGGACATTCTGTTAAAGCTTAAAAAATATCTGTGTGTAGCAGTGCACCAGCAGATGATATGCTCTTTAAATTAAACTTTCTTAAATGACCTTATTTGGAGGTAAGTGTGCCCTTTTAAAAACAAGTTATCCTTTGTACTAAGGCTATGTGGAAAAGAGCAATATTAAATTGCAAATACCTGCTATTGGAAGCAATTGTGGCCAAAATAAAAGCACAGATTTTGACTGAATCAGAAAAATATTTAACTAGTAATGTAATGGATCATCATAAACTATTTATAGCATCTTGACATCAGATTTTTATGAACTAATTATAATTTGAAGAATGCATGCTCTGTAGCCATGGTGACTGGAGAATGTAATGTGCTTTCTAAGAAAGCTATATCATATTGCTCTTTAACATTTATATCAGATAACAGGTCATACATTACTGCTATTTCCATGTGGTAAAAATAATTGGATGATTTTATGTATAACATATAATTGCTATTAATTCATTTGATTTACATGTTTGTTTTGGTCATTGGTACTGAACATCCCAGAAACTGGAAAAACAAATACACACACATTTTATTTTATTATGCTAATTATTATTATTATAGTTCATTTATAATGCAAAAACATATTCCGTAGCGCTGTACATAAATTACATTCAGACAAAGATATTTACAAATTAACATATAGAAAAGCAATGAGGGCCCTGTCTTTGAGCTAGGAATCCAATGTCCATGGTGAATTCCCAAAGTACTTAGGATAGAAACTTGCAGACTTACAATCTAAGGTATTGTGAGTGGTAAAAGAGGGAGAGAGAAGTGATAAGCGTGTTAGGGTGGAAGGTGATATGCTTCTTTAAAGAGATGCGTTTTAAGTGAGGTTTTATATGTTTTGAGGCAAGAGGATAATTTGGTGGAGAAAGGCAAGGAGTTCCAGAGACTAGGGGCAGCACGAGAAAAGTCCTGGAGGCTGGAGTGAGAGGAGGTGACAAGATTTGTAGAAAGAAGAAGGTCATTAGCAGAATGCTAATACATGGATAAATTATAGATTTTGTTGCGGTGTGCTCAATTACTCATTTGTTATAATAAATGCATTTTTACCTTAACAACAACTTGTAGGCACCTAAAATTAACCCAGTTACTTATGGACATTAAATTATTACTATGTATATCACTACCTTTTCATACTCTTAGAACTGAAACACAACTTGGTGTTGGGATGACATTGTTCCTTGAATTAGTATATACAACCTTTCATGAAACAAATGTATGTTTGAATTTTTAATATTGTATTTCCTGAACTTTAAATTTGTGATTTTCTATTGTTCTATCACTCATTGGGAAGGCTTCAGCTAAATATATTTTCTATCAAAACATTCTTGAATTGACTTCAAAGCCATAAAGCCTCATTCAAATCGGGGCCATAACTCGACAGCGAACAGGCAAATGGCTGTGATCAAGTTGCGTCCTCCCATTGCTCTACTTTTACACTGCTATTCAATTGGCCGGGCCCGCAAGTTAGGCACCGTACGCAAGAATCAGGAAACTTGATATTGGCAGTAAATTTTGCGAGGTTGAACAGAATCAATTAACAAAGCCCGTAACTCCTGATTGACAAACAGCCAATAGAAACAAAGTCTGTCAAGTAAGCCTGCACGACTTGCGCAAATCCTTGGTTCTGTCAAGGCTGTAACTTGCAGGTATCCATTTAGCAATAGATTTTTAAAGACGGCATGGCATTTAAGCCCGTAACCTTAAAATGGAGCCCCAAACATAATCGCCTCCAAATCCAAATGGGACCTGCAAAGGGTTCACAGACCACAATTAAAGCCAGTAAAGGGCATTATAAACCCAACAGTGCACTTTCACATAGAGAAAGCATGGAGAGGCATTACAATTTCTTGCCCAATAATCTCCCAAGAAAAAATAGGCTAATGGCAATCAACTATAATAGTTGTCAATCTGCGAGTTGTCGTCATGCTTATTGCAGGCTGCAACTGCGTTCCTGGTGAAGTGAGGGACGCAGTTGCAGGGGTGGAGCCACACATGACTTAGATGCAATGAGCGCTGAAGGTGTTTGAGAAGTGGAGATGAGCGCCGCAGGCACTCATCACGAGGACCAAGGGACTTACCTGGCACAAGGCCTGCGGTACAGAGAGTCTGCGGAACTTAGAGCTTAGCATTTTGCCTCTGATCTCGGGGCACGCAATACTTTACGGCACACAATACTTTTCGACTTTAACGGCCGAACCCCAAACTCGAAAAACCACCAAAAAACGCCAAGTACTTAAAAAAAATAACAAGTTAATTTAAGGCATATTTGCTGTTTTCCGGACATCGAAAATCGGCTAAGTGAGAAAAAAAATGGCGGCCGAAAAAACACGCAAAACTGCAGCACAGATACAGAGGATAAAGACACAGGGAAGGGAGAGGGGGGAGAGGGTGGAAAGAGACACAGGGCTGAGAGACGGACAAAAAGAGACACGGGGGGGAATAAGGAAAAACAAAAGGCACAAAGCACGGAGAGAGAGGTAAACAGACACAGGGGTCAGAGACTGGGGAGATGGCTTGCAATGAGCGCCGAAGGTGCTCAATTGCAAGCCACGCGATGAGCGCCAAACGTGAACATTGAGAAATACGAAAGTTGTGGGTTTTCAAAACAAGCAATGAGCGGCTGTACATTAGACAGAGCCCTGAAGATGCTCAGAGAGGCCATAGCCTCGCATTGTGGGGAGGAATGGCTTCACCAGAAGAAGATTAAAGTTTTGGAATGGCCCAGCCAGAGCCCAGACCTGAATCCGATTGAAAATCTGTGGGGTGGTCTGAAGAGGGCTGTGCACAGGAGATGCCCTTGCAATCTGACAGATTTGGAGTGTTTTTGCAAAGAAGAGTAGTCAAATCTTGCCAAGTCAAAATGTGCCATGCTGATAGACTCATACCCAAAAAGACTGAGTGCTGTAATAAAATCAAAAGGTGCTTCAACAAAGTATTAGTTTAAGGGTGTGCATACTTATGCAACCACATTATTTTATTTTTATATTTTTTCTTCCCTCCACCTAAAAGATTTCAGTTTGTTTTTCAATTGAGTTGTACAGTTTATAGGTCTTTGTCTCATTTTTTTATAGCACAGAAACCTGACATTTTAACAGGGGTGTGTAGACTTTTTATATCCACTGTATGCTAAGTGGTGGTGGCGAAGGGGCTTGTGTACTTCAATGAAGCTGTGAGCTCTACCATGTAGGGCCAGTGTAGGTGGGTACGTCATAGCAGAGAGATCAGACAAATCCCACTCCACTAGAGAAGGAACAGGCAACCAACTCCAGAGTCACCTGTAATTATTCATGTTGCTACTCCACAGTATCACTAATTGGACTTGGTCTGTGTATTAACCCTTTCTCATTATTACATCTGATATTTGGTAATATATGATATCTAATGCTGTTATTCCTGTTAATATATATTAATCAATTGCATTTTAAATAGGGCTTATTGGTTTACATATATAGGAATGTGACACTAATGTGATTCATAACCCCAACCATTGAAACACACGTAGAACCGTATAACACTGCTTTATTTTTTACACAGACCACAATCAGCAGAGGTCAAGACTGTGCTTTAATATGATGGGTATGGTGTGGGCAGGTCCAGAGAGAGCAAGAGGCTTGGGGAAAAAAGGGATACCTACAGGGGCTAATATAATAGTCTAGAATCAGCATGATGCATAGCACCTACCAGGGTCACCTGTGGTCACTACACCACTGCAGCCAGAATTTGATGAATCACAAATCACTTCATTAACTTGAAGAAACAATTTATGTGCATAGCACTTACAACCTGTCTGGATCTGCTTAATGAAACAGAAGATTCCACCTCTGGATTGTGTAATCCAATCCAGTTTCACACAAACAATGTTGTGAGATAAAATTTAGAAAATAATTAGGTCAACTAACAAAAGGCGGAGGAGGATAAAAAAATAAATAAACTAATCACAGTGCATGTACAGTATAGTGCTAAATACTGTACCAATATACCAACTCACCTGATTCCCATCTGCAAGCATTACTAACTGTTAGCTAGGTCTCTGGATAATCAGTAATATGGCCATTAATATGGAGAGGACACAAAGGTCAGCAGCCAGATTCACTGT
This sequence comes from Discoglossus pictus, assembly GCA_027410445.1. Taxonomy (NCBI): domain Eukaryota; kingdom Metazoa; phylum Chordata; class Amphibia; order Anura; family Alytidae; genus Discoglossus; species Discoglossus pictus. The sequence continues at coordinate 107,896,722 of CM050163.1, read as the reverse complement.
TACTTACATCAGACACAAGGATCTGTTCTCAGACTGCTGTTGAGGTCAGGATCACATGCTTCACTAGTGGATATATTAATGCTGGCTGTCATTAACATGCCATTGTGAGACTTTGCAAGTCTACCGCCATATTGGTATTTGTCTATATTGAAGCTAACAACAATCATTTTGGGTTGTTCAAGATTGTGGGAGCTACATGTTAAGGGGGCTGTCATTGATGGAATGTCTACCTGAGACGCACTGGGAAAACCTTACACCTCATACATTTTCTCCACAATGCTTGCAGATGCAGAAGTTGCCTTCATGGACCTGAATTGTACCTACAGTGCCTTGCAAAAGTATTCACCCCCCTTGGCATTTTTCGTGTTTTGTTGCCTCACAACCTGGAAGGTGAACCTGCGTCCTAGCCTCAAATAACTTAGCACCATCCATCTTTCCTTCAACTCTGAACAGTTTCCCAGTCCCAGCTGCTGAAAACCATCCCAACAGCATGATGCTGCCACCACCATGTTTCACTGTGGGGATGGAGTTTTGGTGGGTTTGCATCAAACATAGCGTTTTCTTTGATGGCCGAAAAGTACAATTTTAGTCTCATCAGACCAGAGCACCTTCCTTCATACGTTTTGGGGGTCTCCCACATGCCTTTTCGCAAACTCAAAATGCGCCATTTTGTTTTTTGCTTAAAGTAATGGCTTTCTTCTGGCCACTCTGCCATAAAGCCCAACTTAATGGAACATACAGCTTATTGTCATCCTACAGTATGTACAGATACTCCAGCCTCTGCTGTGGAAGTCTGCAGCTCCTCCAGTGTTACCTTAGGTCTCTGTGCTGCCTCTCTGATTATTGTGCTCCTTGCCCGGTCCGTCAGTTTTGGTGGGCGGACGTCTCTTGGCAGTTTTTTCTGTTGTGCCATGCTCTTTCCATTTGGTTATGATAGATTTGATGGTGCTCCTGGGGATCATCAAAGATTTGGATATTTTTTTATAGCCTAACCCTGACTTGTACTTCTCAACAACATTGTCCCTTATTTGTTTGGAGAGTTCCTTGGTCTTCATGGCAGTGTTTGGTTAGTGGTGCCTCTTGCTTAGGTGTTGCAGCCTCTGGGGCTTTTGAAAAAAGGTGTGTATATGTAATGACAGATCATGACACTTAGATTGCACACAGGTGGACATCATTTCACTATTTATGTGATTTATGAAGGCAATTGCTTGCACCAGAGCTTTTTATGGGCTTCATAACAATGGGGGTGAATACATGCGCACATGCCAAATATCTGTTTTCTATTTCTAAAAAATAGTTTTATGTATATATTTTTCTCATTTCACTTCACCAACTTAGACTGTTGTGTTCTGATCCATCACATACAATTCAGATTAACAAAACATCGAACTTAAGGCTGTAATGTAAAATAATAGGTGAAAAGTCAAGGGAGTTGAATACTTTTGGAAGGTACTGTAAAACAAAAAAACAAACAAAAAAAAGACAACTTACAAAATAAGTCCTTAAAAAAATCATAGGGACTGCAGCATCTCTTCTCAACAGCATTCCTCAGTGACCATCAATTTGTAACATGTTAAACAGCACCCTACGTGTCCACAGAGAAGAGGATTATGGACCATGTGATGGGAGATAGCCATCTGCATACAAAATATCCCCATCACATAGGCCAAGATCCAATGCTCTGTAGACAGGCTAGATTAGGTTAACATTGTAACCAATAGATTGTCACTGAGGAGTGCTGTTGAGAAGGCAAAAACATGTCTGCAGCCCCTATTTCCACCTCCGCCAGGGCCTACATCCATTGTAACCGGACACCTCCGACTCGCCGAAGCTGCTGGTGGTGCGGTGTGTGTGTGTGTGTGGGGGGGGGGGCAGAAGGAGTCAGTGGCACCACACCTGGTGGGGGCAGAGACATGTTGAAAGGAGAGGAGGGTCTGGTCTCGGTGCCTTAGCAGCTCGGCCATGTAAGTCTCTGTCATTAGGTGGTGCCTCCTCTTCTCCCTGGAGATTCTGGCCAGGCTGTACATCATCTGGGCATGGCTGACAGAGATTCTGGCTTCCATCCTCTTCATACAGGCCAGCTGTGCCTGCATGATGGCCAGCATCTCTTGAGCAGCCTGTATCGGTTGTGCGGATGGAGGTCTTTGTTGCAGGATGAGGAGGTGCCGGGGGTGGAATGGGGAGGGTCCAGGGACCTCTGGAGCCAGGAGTGATGGTGGTTCCCCAGTGGCGGTGGGAGCCAGTCCAGCGCACTGGAATGTGCTGAAGTAGGTGTTTTCCTGCTGGCTGGTCGGTAGGATGGCCCTGGCGAAATCATCAGTCTTTCGAGGAGGGGGAAGGGGGTTTGAAGAGATTTGTGGTCCTGAATGATTCAGGGGGTGACTCCCCCACCACAATGACCTTTCCCTCCTCAGAGCCAGGGCCCTCTGATTATCCACCTTCCTCCCCACCTTGCACTGGTTCCTGCTGGACGGGGGCCGATACCACCTCCTAGACCTCCTTCTGGATGCTTAGACATAAAAAAGAAACGTACATGTCATTAGTATGACTATTAATAGATAGTTATTTGTTTATTCCTAACTAACTGACATCTAGCCTTGAACATGGATGATTGTCCTCTTTGCAACACAGATTAGCTATCATATACTAGATTTGATCTATTCTTTGGTTTCTGGTCTCGATCGTTCTTGGCTCCTAACGCTATCTTGATTCCGGCTGCGGTCTGTAACTGCATAGGTTAATCTATTGCTTGATTACTGTTGTGCTGCCCAGGAATGATAGTAATTTGTCAGCTTCATGGATTTAATGACGCAACCATCTATCCCTTGTTAATTCCATACAGCTGACATGTCAGCGTCCTTGTTGGTCATCATGTACATGGGCAGTGTGTGATGCACAAGTGGTGGCACATTGGTGTATGTCATATTCACCTGACATGGAGGCTGGGTCCTTCTAGGCCACCGGGCCTGAATCTCCAGCAGCAGGTGATGGTCTCAGAAGGTCTCTTGCGACCCTCTCCCACTCATAGTAGGTCACACTGCGTCACACTGCGTCCTGCTTCCTCTCTTGCCATCATCCTCCTCACCTTTGCCTGATGTCATCAAACTGGTGCTTAAAAGACCTTTCATCCATATTTCCCACGATGTAACCTAGTCCCAGGCTTCACTTCCCTCTGCCCTGCGAAGATTTGTAGGGCGGCCACGGTGGGCCCTAGCCCCTTGCCCTCTCAACTGTGGATGAAGACCCTGACCTCCCTGACCTGTCCCTGAGGCCTATTCCTTCCTTTAAATGTCCCCCCCCCTCCTCTGGGATCACGCCCCTTCCCCTCTTTACTCCTCTAGGTGTTCCTGCAGCTCTGGGCCCCCTTCCACCACCCACCACTGCACTCTCCTCCTCATCTCCCTACTCCACCCCACTCAAGATCACCTCCTGCTGCTCCTCCTCTACTATCCTCTCTGCCACTCTGACTCCACCCTCCTCTCCGCTCCTCGCTCCTCCCTCCATCCTCAAAAAAAAATTGAATAAGGATAAATAAATAAAAAAATAACTGTAATATGGGTGTTAAAAAAAAATGTGTATGTGCTATGTGTAATTAATACGTTTTGGGGGATGCGGTGCGAGGAATGGGGGTGTATGTCCTAACTATTAAATAGTTACATAGTTGCAAAGTAATTGAGGTTGAAAAGAAACTTTCAATCTATCAAGTTCAACCTTTTAAGATCTCCTCAGATCTGTAATAGGCGGATTAGTTTGTAATTAATTGAATCAAGAGGAAGGAAAAGTGAAAAAACCCAAGTGAAACTTAGCCAATCGTCTCAAAGGGAAAACAAAATGAATTCCTTCCTGACCCCAGATACTAGCAATCAGATTGCTCTCTCTAGATCAAAAATCTGTCTCTAATTATCCAGGATTACCCTGAATGCCCTTTTTGATTAGAATAAAATCCATTCCCCTTTTAAAGTTATCTATTGAATCCTCTGTCACCACTTCCTTTGCTAGAGAATTCCACAGATTAACAACCCTTACTGTGAAGAACCCTTTTATTTATTTAAAGTGGAATCTTTTTACTTCTAACCTCAAAGGATGTCCTTGTGTCAGTTGGAAATCTCTTGGCACAAAAAGCTAATTTGACAACTCTTTATATTGACCCTGGATGTATTTATATAAGGTACCGTATATAATCGAGTATAAGCCGACCCGAGTATAAATTGAGGCACCTATTTTACCACAACATACTGGGAAAACGTTGTGACTCGAGTATAAGCCGACGGTGGGAAATGTGCCCCCCCCCCCCATGTCCCTCTTTTGCCCTCTGTGTCCCCCTCTTGTGTGCCCTCTGTGCCCCTTTCTTGTGTCCCCCTCTCTCTCTCCTGTGTCTCTTCCACCCTCTCCCTCCCCTTTGTCTCTTTCCCTTCCCCTCCCTTATCACCCTCCTCAACCCCCTCCTCTACCCCCCCTTATTCTAAACCCCCCTCCTCAACCTCCCTCCTCAACCCCCCTCCTCAACCCCCCTCCACAACCTCCCTCCACAACCTCAACCCCCCTCCTCAATCTGAACCCCCCATCCTCAACCCCCCTTCTTAATCCTAAACCCCCCTCCTCAACCCCCCTCCTCAACCTCCCTACTCAAACCCCTTCCTCAGCCTCTCTCCTCAGCCCCCCTCCTCAACCTCAACCCCTCTCCTCAACCTCAACCCCCCCCATCCTCATCCTCAAGCTGATCCTCTAGTAATTTTTTTTTTTTAATAATGAATTTTTTATTTAGGACGAGTCAATGTTTTACAACAATATAATATAACAAAGAATAGAAAAGTCAATCATGCAAATAGCAAAACATAAGCACAAAAAAAAAGTGAAGAACAGAGATATGCAAAAAATCTAAGCATTCTATCCTTCTCAGTCTATTAAATCTTCATAATCTAATAAATGTCCAGAGCTTTTAATAGAATGGTGTGGACGAAGCATATAAAAATAAACATGAGACACCGGCTCTCAGCTCCCCAACCATATTGACTTGGGTCAACTGAGATCCGGAATCCATATGACCCTCTATTCAATGATGTAACAAGACGTCCTAACATTTTTTTCTCTTTTTGATTATCAACCTGCATTCTTAAGTATGCTTGCTTTTAACTATTTTACAAAATATTTAGTTATCATTAAACCTCCTCAGCTTATGTTTACTTGTGTTACTAAACATAAAATAATCAGTACCTGCGAGCTCCCTCGTCATCACTCCAAAAGCCTCCATCCAGATGCGAACTAGCCATCCTCTCCAGCCGCCACCATCCTCCAACTTCCCAAACTCTTCTATCCAATCTCTATCTAGATCTGTATACTATATTTGGACACCAACCAAGGAGTCCACGTGTTAGTGAACCTGGGCATTGTATTCTGCAATGAATTAGCTATTCTCTCATTTATCATTATATAATTTATCTTTTTTACAACTTCTTTGATTGACAGTACAGAAGTTTTCCAATTTTTGGCAATGTAATTTTTAGTAGCTAAGGTCCAAAATTGCCAGAGTTCATTCTGTTCCCTAGATAAATCAGAATGTTTCATTCCCAAAAGACATGTTTCAATTTCGGGTCTCAAACTACTGTTTGTAATTTGTGCAAATAAGTCTATGAGTTCTCCCCATAGCTTCTGCGCAACGGGACAAGTCCACCAGATATGCAGGAAACTCCCCTCTGTTCTGCATCCCCTAAAACATTCTCCATTTATATCTTTATTAAATTTTGCCATCATTTGGGGAGTGTAATAGGTTCTGTGCAATACCTTAATAGAGGTCTCAAGTAAACTATATGTATATGATCCCCTTGTCAGATTAGTGCAGATTCTTTTCCAAGCCGTGGCATCTAACTCCTTTCCCAGGTCCTGCTCCCACTTCACCATAAATTTAGTTTTTTGGGTGTTCTGAAACTCTATTAAGTGTGAGTATATGTATCCTAGGGTACCTGTCATCGAGGGTATCCTTTCGCAGATAGAGGACCATACTGTATGTGTAGGATTCCCATAAGTATGTATTACCGAGGAGATCCAGTGTCTAAACTTCCGATAGTTCCACAGCTCCCTCTCCGGAATTTGGAACCGGGGTATGATAGAAGTATGTGGTAACAAAGCCTCCGTGGAGAACCATTCCCCTATTCTCTTTAAAGGGCTAGTCAACCACCATGTTTTAGAATTTGAGCTAATAGTGGCCTCAAACTCGGGGAAGGACGTTAAGGATATCAGTGGTGACAGGGTTGGAATCAAGTTGCTCGATTTTTTAAGCCTATCCCAGGCCTTAAGGGTCGTAGAAATTATTGGATTAGTATGTCTGTATCTCATGTCTATCTTTTCTATCCCCCAGATCACCGTATCCCATGAGTGGGGTTTCATCTGCCAATTTTTAATAAAAGTCCACAGCGGCTGTAGTTTACTAGAGTGTGTTACCGGGATGCACGCCAGCCGTGCTGCTTGTAAATAAAGCCTCAGATTGGGACAAGAAAGACCCCCTTTTTGCCTATTCCTGTACATTGTTTTCCTCGCTATACGTGGTGGTTTATTACGCCAGATAAATCTAAACATTGTATTCTGGAATTGATCAATATCCTTCATACATAGGTTAATTGGTAGAGTTCGGAAGAGATAGAGAATTTTTGGGAGCACTGTCATTTTTATTGATGTTATGCGTCCCGTCCATGATATTTGATATTTAGACCAGGTCCTCAAGTCCTCAGTCAGCCGCCTAAGTAATGGTGGGAAATTAGCTTTACAGAGACCCGCCAAGCTTTTGGTAAGCTTAACTCCCAAGTACTTGATGGAATTTTTAGGCCATTGAAAATTGAATGCCGCCTTCAAAGTTTCTATTATAGGTCCTGGAACCCCTACCCCCAAGGCCTCAGTTTTTTCCTCATTAATTTGCAGCCCTGACATGGCCCCGAACTCCCTTAAAGTAGACAGCAATTTAGGAATAGAGTTTACAGGGTCTGTTAGAGTGCATAAAAGATCATCTGCGATGTGAGAGCATTTCAGGTGGTGGTGACCTATCTGCAGACCCCTAATCTCCCCTTCTCCTCTTATCTTTTGAGCCAGAGGCTCAATAGCCAGAGCAAAAAGCAGTGGAGACAGGGGACACCCTTGCCTGGTACCCCGCTGGATGTTTACCAAAGCCTCTCCTGTCCCGGGCATTCTTAAATGAGCTTCAGGGTTTTTATATAGTGTCTTGATTAGGCGTATAAAGTTTCCTTTAATACCGAATTTATCTAACACTGCATAAAGGTAAGGCCACTCTACTGTGTCAAATGCCTTTTCCATATCCAGTGCCAACACACAAAGAGGTGTTTTTCTTTGGGAGGCCAGGTGTATAACATTCAAGGTCCTACGGATATTGTCTACCGTTTGCCTATGTTGTATGAACCCGGTCTGGTCCTTGTGTATTAGTGTTGGGAGAAACCTTGCCATCCTATTTGCCATAATTTTAGTCAATAATTTAATATCCCCATTCATGAGGGAAATGGGACGATAATTTTTCGGCTCCAGGGGATCCCTCCCTTCTATAGGGAAGATTACTAAGTTCGCCGTGCTGAGTTCCGGGGGCATAGATTCCCCCCTAAGTACAGCATTAAACAGACAGCTAAGATAAGGGGCTAGAATGTTCCCACATACTTTATAATAAGAGTTAGTAAAGCCATCCGGCCCTGGGGCTTTCCCTGATTTGAGACTTTTAATGGTTTCTAGTATCTCCTCTACCCCCACGTCCGCATTCAAATCCTCTATATGCTGCTCTGAAGCTTTAGGAAGATCACAGGAGTCCAGATAAGATCTAAGAGCTTCCGGGCTCGGATTTATTTTTGTCGAATAGATCGAATTATAAAAATCCCTAAATGTGTGCTTAATTTCGCTCTGACTCACTGTTATCTTCCCAGCCCTGGTTCTAATCCTAAGAATTCTGGACAATGCTGCTCTACACCGAAGCTTCCGTGCCAGAAAGGAATCAGGTTTATTAGCTTTGGAATAAAACAGCTGATTCGTCCGTCTCAGGGCACTCTCTGTCTTGTGCGAAAGCAAGGCGTCAAGTTCTAATCTAGTGTCATCTATTCTATGGCGAAGACTATTGGAGGGGAGCGTTTGATTCTGTAATTCTAAATCTCGTAACTTAGCAGTAAGTTCCTGTTCCTGATGTATACTATTTTTTTTAATGATAGATGCCATCTTGATACACATCCCCCTGATATAGGCCTTGTGGGCCATCCACACCCATCCTATATTAGATCCCGGGGTATTATTTAGCTCAAAATATTGTTGCAAATCTTTCTGTATCTGGCCCAGTAGCGCCGTATCCGTTAACATACGTTCATTAATTTTCCAGGAATATGGAGTCCCTGAGTCTCCTCCAAGATCCATATCCAAGGAAACTGCCGAGTGGTCTGACCACGGGCATACCAAAATTTCCGAGCCCCTGGTTTGGTCAAAAAACTTAGAGGTTACCAAAATCGTGTCTATCCGTGAGTAGGTCCCATGCGTGTGTGAATAGTACGTGTATTCGCGACTATTAGGATGATGTCCTCTCCAGGCATCTACTAAGCCCATTCTGTCTAACACCCCTTTAATCTGTTGTAGTTTCCGCGAGTATCTATTAGTGGCCTGGGAGCTCGAACGATCTAGTCCATGCTCTAATACAAGATTGAAGTCCCCCCCTATCACCACCAGACCATCTGACCAGGGTTCTACTTTTTTCAGCATGTGTAGTAAGCTTTTATGGGGTGCCACCGTGTCCGCGTAAAAGGATACCAGCGTAAGTTTAACTTCCTGAATTGTGCCCCGCAAAATGACATAATGCCCATCCTTGTCTATCAATTTGGAGTCTATCTGAAAGGGGAAGTGACGGTGAATAAGAATGGTGGCTCCCGCTTTTTTGGACCTTTGGGTTGAAGAGTGAAAAGTGGGATATTCCTTGTTTAAATACGAGGGAATATGATTCTTTGCAAAATGCGTTTCTTGCATAAAAATTATAGATGGTTTCTTAGTTTGATAATACAGGAAAGCCTTACTTCTTTTAAACTGGGAATTAAAGCCCTTGACATTGTGCGTTAAAAAACTATACTTCTCCTTCAAAACTCTAGCCATTTTTTTCCTGCTTCCCGAGATAGTTTGGTCTAAACCTCTTACCTTGATTTAGTGGTAGCCAGACTGGATGGGGCGACCAGAGAGGCGCTTGAGCCAAAACAGAAGGCTCCTTGAAGCGGTTGGAGTGATGAGAGTCGAGCACGCAATTCTGGAAATGAAAGAAATAGCAAGAAAACAAGTTAACAGTTGAACAGTTCGCAATAAGATCAATATCTTTGCAGTTATCGAGGAGTACTATCATACAAATTATCTTTAATACACATAACTTCCTACGCCAGTCGTAAATCCTGGCTTCTAGGGGAGAGAGTAATGGACCTGCCATTCTCAAATATAGCCCCGTTAGGAAGGGGTAATAGAATTCTTTGAGGTACAAAAAATTCCAACTAAGGAGAGGAGAGGGGGGATACCCTCGACAATACAAATTGTTTAACTAACATTAGAACTAGCAGCCTAGTAACTAGCTGAAAAAGAATAATCACAACTGTAAAAATAAAACAACATTATTGAAGAATAACCGGTTCTCCAGACACCGAAATCCAGATAAATAAGTTCCCATGCATCAGTAAGAAAAACTTAGGGCTCAGCTGATTTTCTTGTTATTTTTTTGTCTTTGTCTGTTATTTTTGCCCTGTATTTCCAGAGTCTGTGTAATTATTGATCATTGAGTACCTTCCAACTCTGTGCAGCTCCTCAATTCCGCTCCCCGAGTCTTGGAATGTCTTTCTGGAGGGATAGTCAAGGCCTCTATCATGTCAGCCTCTCCAAGTCTGTTTTTACTCCTGAGCGGGACCGGGGTCCACTGTCTATTAGGGAGAGGATTCAGGGTCACACGCTGACTTTCAGGGTCTCTATGGCCACCATCCGATGTTATATGCAGCATTTGTAGCAACGACTGGCAGTCTTCCAAATTGTGGACCGTGTGGGTTTTTCCCTTATATTGAAAAATCAGGGCAAAAGGGAAGCCCCATCGGTATTGGATACCATGCTGGATGAGTACTCCCAATGCCGGTTTCATTTCTCCTCTCCTGGTCAATGTGATAGGAGAAAGGTCTGCAAACACCATGAGCTGAGCATCATCTGGCTCTCTAAGATCCAAGATCTTTCGGGTAGCAGCTAGAATTAAGTCCCTTGACTGTTGTCGGGAGAATCGGACAATCACATCTTTCGGGGTATCCATATTACGAGAAGCTCCTAGCGCCCTATGCGCTCTTTCTATATCAATGTCCGCTTCTGCCCCTTCTGGTAAGATCACAATAAGCAAGTCCATAACATATCTTTTCAGATTCATTATCGCTTTAGGAATCCCCCTTATTCGTATGTTATGTCTTCTAGACCGATTCTCTAGATCTTCATACTTGTCCTCTAGAGCCGCTATGCATGACGCGTGGTGATGCGTCTCCCTCCTGTCTCTATCCTGTGCTTCCAACAGTTGGTCAACTGTTTCTTCTAGTTGGTGGGTTCTTTGACCTAGGTCCTGGATGTCTTTCCTGATTGCATCCACCGTTTTAGTCGTGTAAGCTTGAAACAGTTTTTCAATTTGTGCCATCGCACACTTGGATAGATTTACATCAGCCTGGGCTGCGTTTCGTGTGTCCTCCCCCTCCGATTCCTCAGAGGGGTCAGATCTCACCTCGCCAGGAGTTTCAGGGGGTTTGCAGTAATCCGTAATTCTCTTAAGTGGAAGGGATTTTTTGCTCTTTCCCATCTTGGGCTGCAGTGGACCCGCCACAGAATATGAAGTGCTGAAGTTGCCGCTTAGGTGTATGCCCCTTTCAGGGAAATGTTTTTGTTGGAATGGGATTCCGGCTTGTGATTTAACAAGTTGTGGCGTGCTGTGCTGCTATGCCATGTTCTGTCAAGGTCTCCCCCCGTGGATCATATTAGACCTGCATTACTCTCTGTCCACATGTAAACAATGTTCAACAAGCAAGTAAAGTAGTTGAGTTGATCTTAGCAGTCAGAGACCTTGTTGGTTTGCAAGTGAAGCCTGAAAGTTGCAGCCCTGAGAAGTAGTGCCAAACTGCCTTGCCAATTATCACACTTGTCATTTGTGTCAGTCTTTGCTTCCTGGGTATTACTTATACACTGCCACTTGTAGGTTTAGAGCAGTCAGTAGTGCTGGCAGAAGTAGTTTAAATGTAAATGTGGCATATGTAGATATCTCTGAGCCTGCAAATCAGCTGTTTACTCACAGTTTTAGGGTCAGGTTGTAGTTGCTCTTTAATCACCACAGTGTCCCAGATGTAGTGGTAAGAAGGCCTTAGCTTCTCCTCTTGGCCAGCAGCCTAAGATGGCCGCCTCCCGTTTTCGCGGGCTTTTTTTGTGTGGGCTTGCCGCCCTGTGGGCTCCAATTCTGGGTACAGACCCCCCAGCACCCCTCCGGCCGGAACCAGCCGTCACCGGACCCTGTTAGGGGGGCACTACCAGGCTTTTTGGGTGTCTGCAGCTCCCTGGCTGCAAACCGCAGCTCTCTTCGTGTGGAGAATCAAAATGGCCGCCACCCGGTCTCCCTGGGTCAATGCCCGGCCACCAGCTAGTAAGGGCCCCCTGGTCAGACCTCACCACACTTCTTAGGAGCTCCGATGCTCCGATCCTCTCTCCAGCAGTCTCCTCAAGTGCCATCCTCTAGTAATTTGACAGATTTGTTACCTGAAGAATTTTCTGACAAAGAAGTTGAATTTAAGTTTAATGATTTGTCTAGTAGTTTTGTTTCCACCAATGATGAGTCATAATTAACATCCTTGTTTTTATTATTTGTCGCTAGAAAAAAATCCCCATTTTTTGGGGTTGGATTTCTTTTCACTTTAGTTTTTGTTTTCATAGACATTTTGGTCCCAGTTCTAAATTGTAAATTATTCTTATACTTTGTATATAAGGATACCAAAATGTACCTAAGAGATGTTGGAATTTATGGATATTCAGAGATACTAAGGTAATTAGTAAATTCTAAAGTCAATTCTAGTGGTATGCTATGGTTGGCCTTCAAAGCTTTTATTAGGGGGATTTCAATAAAAATGAAATTCCAGATTAGGAAATTTAGAGGTCAACCGCTTTGTGAACTATCAATCTGGAAAAAATGAATAGATTAAACCCGAATGACAGTAATTTTTCAGAAATAAAAAATCTACAAAAACAGATAAATAAAATAAATCAGGGACTGTCTGATAAAGCAATTTGGAGGCTGCAGCAAAAATACCATTACCAGGACAATAAAATAAGCAGGTTTTTAGCAAATAAAATTAAGAAAAAGAACATGAGTTATAGGATTGATTATCTGATGAGTGAAGGCAAACGTATCGTTGAACCTAATGAAATAGCTAAGGCCTTTGCCACTTATTACCAAAAGTTATACAAACTATCGAATGACCCTGATTTTATAGAACCTTCCCTTGAGTTAATCCAAACATTTTTGGACAAATTTGAGCTACCCTCTGTCTCTAGCCTAGAAGTGGAGGAACTGAATAAACCTATCACTGAAAAGAAAATTGACGAGGTTATAGGTAAGTTAAAAAATTGGCTATACAATTTTTTTCTATAAATCATTCTATTCCATTCTTAGTCCAATTTTGATGGACTCCTTTAATGAGTTTAAAGATCAGGGTAAAATACTGACAGAAATGTTGAAAGCCAACATTATTATGATCCCTAAAAACAAACAAGAGCCTCAGTTCTGTAACAGTTATAGGCCTATCTCGTTAATGAATGTGGACCTGAAATTATATGCTAAAATTGTAGCCAATAGAATGAAGACCATATTGAAAAGACTGTTATCAGTGGACCAAACTGGATTTATTCCCAGTAATAATGGTTCAGATAAGATCAGAAAGTTGTTGGATCTGCTGGTTCTTTCTAAAAACAGCCGTACCCCCACCCTGCTTCTGTCAGTAGATGCTGAGAAAGCGTTTGACAGAGTAGGATGGGGGTACATGAGACTAAAATTAATGAAAATTGTTTTTTGGTAAATTTGGATCTCATGCCATTGGTGCTTTATATTCAACCCCACGGCCTTGGTGAGTGGAATGCGATTTAGCTCAGAGGAATTCAAGATTTGCAATGGGACAAGACAGGGGTGCCCTCTCTCTCCCACCATGTTTGCATTGTTTTGGAACCTTTGGCGATAGCAATAAGGAGAACCACTGGCATTAAGGGTATCAGGGTGGGAGATAAAGAGCACAAAATAACTCTCTTTGCGGATGACATTGTCTTTACTATGGTAGATCCCAGGGACTCATTGCCTAATGTATTGCAAATAATCCAGGAATATAGCTTGGTCTCAAACTATAGAATGAACCCAAAGAAGTCAGAAATATTGGGTTTGAACATCTCTAATGAACTTAATAATGTGTTGAAGTCGGAGTTCCTGTTTGATTGGGGATCAAATACCCTTAAAAATCTAGGAATTATTTTTGATAAGGATATAGATAAAATGTTGGCCCTTAACTACAAGCATACTTACGAGAAAGTTACGGACATCATAGATGGCTGGAAAAATATTAGACTTTTTCGGGAAGAATTGCCAGCGTTAAAATGATAACTCTTCCAATTATCAACTATACTATTAGATGCTTACCTATCGATCTACCAAGATCTTGGCCTGTTAAATTACATTATACATTCGAGGAAACATATAAGGTTGAAGAGAACGGTAATGTCTAGGAGATTTCTAAAAGGTGGAATAGCTTATCCTCTAATCAAATATTATCAAAATGCTACAATGTTATTTCACCTTCTAAAATGGTTAGAACCTCGGGGACAAATACCTTTGGCACCAAATACAGGTTTATAATGGGCATTTGAACGTATTAATTTTTATCAGGAAATACCCTTTAAAATGCTTCAGTAAAGAAGCCTTTATAGTCAAAAATACTTTTAGAGCCTGGAGCAGAATTAATAAGAACTTTAAAATTTGCCCTAGTTTGAGCTTAATAGCTCCAGCTAAAACTGTAGCAAACTTTTAAAGGGTATTGATATTTTAAAGGATCTCTTTATAGGCAATGAAATGGCCTCCTTCCAACAATTAACAGACACATTTGAGATTTCACCCCAATATTGGCTTATTTATGAACAACTAGGGTCCTTAAAAACACTTAAATTGGATGTTATGGCAAAAAACAAACTTAAGGTTTTTGAAATAATTATTAAAAATCAAGATTTTTCTCATCTGATATCTAAGATGTTCAATATTCTGCGGGACGAGTTGGAAGAAGGTAATACAGTTGGCATGAACGCCTGGGACGATGAAATAGGCATAGGTCTTTCTCAGGACCAGTGGAGGAAAGCTCTTATAAATACTAATTCAGTTATTAAAAATGCTACCCAAAGGGGAATATTTTTTAAGGTAATTAATAGATGGTACTTTGTCCCAGTTAAATTATTAAAGAACGAAGATAAACTTTGTTGGAGGGGCTTTGGGATGAACGCCAACCAACTTCATCTATGGTGGGATTGTCCCCTAATTATGCCACTTTGGTGGGAATGCTTTGTTTATGTTTATGTTATTCACAAGAGAGATGTCTCTCCAACTGCTCAAGGCGGTCTACTGCACATTTTTGCAGAAATATATAGGCGGAAGGATATAGCGTTTATAATCCCAATCTGTTTGATTGTTAAACCTCTCCTCAGGATGCACCATACACACTATGATTTAGGTAAAACACTGTGTGAATACACAGGGGAAGCAAATTGAGGCTCCAACATCTGTTGAATACTAGTTGCCACACCTTTAGTACCAGAGTTTCACCTAAATCATGACCTATCTGATGGCTTGTGAGGATAAGATTGAGAACCACTGGCCTAAGTACTCCTCATCCACACTCCTCAATGAATATTATTTTGTATTCATGTTGACATGCTATTGGCTGGCTACAGAGTGTGTACACATTTGGTTATGTTTAATATTTCTGCAATTGATGTTCAATATGGATTGCCATTGAGATGAGGTGTTGCAGTTAATCCAAATTGTGTTCGGATTGATATCTTGTTCTTGTCTCTGTAGGCCTTAATAGCCCAATCTCACAACCACGAAAGCATGTTCCTCAACCTCCTCTTTCTGTGTCACATATTCTGCTCATCAATTTTGGATGATTCCATAATATCTGAATACACACTATGTGTTTATTAGATTTGTGTGACATTATCCATGATTTTTTTCATCTGTTTCGTTGAGCAGATGTAGACAAGTTGTAAGTGCTATGCACATGACTGGTTTCTTCAATTAAATGGAGTGATTTCAGATGTAATAACCACATGTAACCCTGGTAGGTGCTATTCATCATGACTATGACATTACCCCTTTTAGGTATCCCCTTTGTCCCCAAAACAGCCTCTTGCCCTTCCGAGATCCGCCCACATCACACCCATAATATTAATGCACAGTCTTGTACATTTCTGAGTGTGCTCTGTGTATGAAATATAACTTAGTTATACCATTATCACTGTGTCATTGTGTTTTCAATGGTTGGGGTTTTGGGACATCCACATACATCACATTTGTGCCACATTCCTATAACTGTAAACTAATGAACCCCATTTACTATGCAATAGATTATTACATATAATAATAATAATAACAATAATAATAATAATAATTATACAACTAATATAATAATATAGGGTTAATACACATGAGTGATCTAATTTGTGATACTGTGGAGTATCAAGATTTCCCTGAAGGGCTGATAAAATATGAAAAGTAATAATGTGAATTGATTAATAGCAAAACACTTGATGTGATTTCACCAAATTATAATGGGTATACATCTTGGCACATGGCCACCATCAATAGTGTGGGACTTTCCAGAATGGGCATAGCGGAGATTATCCCTGATGGAGGTGAGTTGGCTTTTGCTCCATGTGCCTCTGCACAGTCTTTATGTGTGTTTGCAGCCCTTCTTGGTGGGTTACAGTAGATTAGTGTGATGTATGTTCCTCTGGTCCCCTTCTGGATTGCTAACTTGTGGTGGTTAAGGTGCTTGTGTACATCATTGAAGCTTTGTGCTATACCATGTAGGGCCTCTGCAGGTGGTCAGGTCATATCAGAGAGGTCAGACACATTACAGTACACTTGAGAAGGAAATGGCAACCCACTCCAGTATGTTTTCCATACAAACCTTGTGGATAAGTACAGACAGAGACCTAGCTAAATGTGCTGCAGTCCATAAGGTCACAGAGAGTCAGACACAACTGAGGGACTCAAGAACCATATGTGAAATGTTCCCCTGGTACTTGATATATATCACGTGGCGTTGTAATTTGGCCACTATTTATTTTCCCAATGTAGATGTGATGAGTAAGATGTATATAGGATGATCATTGTATTTTTAGGGTCTACATGAGAGCCTCTGTAAGTGAGAAAGAAGATAATATGGCAGCCATTTTCATGTTTTTGTGTTGCAATTTAATCAGATAGTATCTATCTAATTGCTTTCAGCATCTTGTAGCATAAATTTTCATATTGGCATATGCATGACTATTTCAACATATGAAAAAAAAAAGTTTTTTAAGACTATCTGTTAATTGGTAATTGTTGTGCAATTAATTCTAATGCCTTCCATTGCTTTCCCCATATTTTAAAGTCTATTGGTGTTACAAACTAGTCTGTAAACCCTTTGCACGTCCTATTTGGAACTCGTAAGATTCTGGCCGACATTTGCCGTTTGTGGGCTTGAATGCATTTACTGTTTTGAGAAATTGTAGCAATTGAATAGCAATTTGCGATTTTAGCTATTGTAACTCTTGCGGACATGAAAGATCAAAGGATTAGATGGGCTGTAAGTTCCAGTTGTAACAACCGCAAGGATTTCAAGCACGTAACACGTAGACCGCTTGCAGCTCACAAAAAAACGCCAATTGAATAGTAAATTAGCTTACGGGCTCCACTACAGGCTCCAGTAACTTGCAATTGCTCACGTGAATGAGGACCATTGTCTTGAAGCTAAATTTGTAGGCATTTGCCTTAAAATAAATAGGAACACTGTATTCTTTGAGCTAATGTATAAGACCTAAATGAGATGGACAAAGGTAAAAAAAAAACATTTTATTCAGTTATAATTGAATGTCCATGCCTTTATATATCATGAGCTGCCTACACATTTGGATAAACATTTAAAATGCCATTAAAAAACATTTCACAAATTTGGCATTTTTTGTGTAGTACTACAAATTTTATCATTGCAGATTAGGGATGAGGGTTCAATTTAGAAGCATGAATGCAAGGTGACTACAAGATGTATACGCCATTAAATTAGAGCTCGATTTGTAATGTTAGAATTAAGAAATCTAGTGAATACTATGAGATGAGGTTTGTGAGAACTCAAAAACAAAACTAGATTGAATCCTACAGTAAATCCAAACCTAAGTGATCTTTGTTCATTTTGAGCACATTTAATTTATATCTGGACCCCTATACACATTGAGTTGCACTCGACTGCTCATCTTTGACAGCTGTCAGTAATGACCTTTTGACTGGACTCCAGTCTAGAAGATTTCTGTAAGCCCCTTGGCATTTTGTCTGTTACCCAAACCAATGATGGCTTAAACCCGATCCCTGCTCATCATACAATGTGTCATTGTCAACACATTGTCAATCTCCAGTAGTGAACTTGCCACTCTTACTCAAAAGCACAACATTCCATATTGTTCCTCAACAAAAACAGTCACTGCCCATTAGTTAATGTCTGTCTCAACTGATTACAGTGTTTTAACTTTTTTTTGTAACTTATCATATATTAAATATGTTCTGAATAAAGAAAGAAATAAGTAGCCATTTTAAGTTACCCAACTCATCTTTTTCAAAATTAGATTTTTGAATTAAATTTGTAGCTGTACCAGTGTTGAACATTTTCAATTAATCTTAAATATATGTTGAATATACATGTTACATTGCAAAGTAATATATATAACTATATTTTAGATGTTACATGCAAAAATGTTTTTAAAATAAAGCTTTAGTTATTTTGTACATAACATTTTATGTAAGAATCACCTGAATCGATTGGCTGCTGATAATGTAAGCTTAATGGGTAGCTTATAAAGCTGAGACACAACTAATTGACAGATGTTTTCAGATCAATACCATGGCCCCTATTCAGTTAAGCATTTGTAAGTTACTGGAGCCCGTAATGTAGCCCGTAAACTAATTTGCTATTCAATTGATCTTTCATGCCCATCAATGTTACAATCGCAAATCGCTATTCAGTTGCTACAATTCCTCAAGCCCGCAAATGTTTTCACACCTGTAAATGGCAAATATAGGAGAAAATCCTAAGTGTACCAGATAGGACCCGCAAGAGTCTTAAACACCTGATCATAGCACTGTAAATGCAAATAAAAAATTAAGCTTGCAAGTCTGCAATCAAAAAATGTTTTATTTCCGTGTTATATCAATCTTGGGAATCAAGGAGTTAATACATATCAGGCCACCCACATGGACTAAAACATTATCGCCATTCATTTTGATTATTTTATTTATTATCTGATCGCACATCGGACGTCTAAACGCTAATTGATTGATGTTTAACCTCCATGTTTTACTGATGTCATGATGACAGTCTCATATCCTATTGGCTGTTTCTAAATAGGTAGTTATGGTCTTGCTTAATTGATCATGATCATGCTCGGAAATGCTACTTAAGGGGGCATGGTTTACGGTTTCGGCTTTCTGCAAGGTAGCTGTGGGCTTAATCAATTGAATCGCTCCGTAACTGTTGCAATTGAATAGGGGCCCATAAGTGGGATTTTGAGAGGCAGCAATGGATGAAATAACCAGGAACTGGTATTTATGTTATTGTCAACATGCAATGCCAATTTGCATTTTGGGTTGCGCCAGTGGTAGATCCGCCCCTGCTTCCTGTCCTGGGAATAAAGTTGAATTATCCCCCCCCCCACTTTCTCGGGCTCCTACACCCATGATAGTAACCCTTTTATGTACTGGAACCAAAATAAAAAATAAGTCCCAGGGTACAAAAGATATATAATGCAGATGATTACAAAATTAACAGTATACAGAAGAATTTTGATTAAAAAACATATTTATATACAAATCACTGTATCATCTAATCCATATGAATAAGGGAAAACAACTAATAAAAAATTGAATCACCTCTAACCTTAACAGTACCAAAGGGACATGTCACAAGCAAATAAAAAAATGAGTGTTTAGGGCAAATCACTGTAGTCAATAATACAAAACATCACTAACATTAATCTATATATTTATATTGAACATGACTTTGAGTGTGGCAAGTATTGATATACATCAGATTCAATAAGAAACAAAATACCTACTGACTCATGTTAACATATCCAAATGATGTTAATGATTAAAATCTTAATAGACAATATAAGGATCTTGAAATCAATTGGTCAAGGTGAAGTCAAAGTCACAACACTCCTCCATTGAATAATTTGAACCTGGGAATACAAGTGTGATGTACTCACTCAATGTTTGTTTAATATTAATAATATTGTAATTTTTTGTAATGTAAAATATATATGCAGCTTGAAAATTCATGTGAATGAAATCTGAAAAGGTTTCTGTAATTTTTGTAATGTGTTTTATTATTTCTATAATTTTCATGTTGTTTCTGTCTGAAATGCCCTAGGACACTTTTACATAATTATTTAAAAAATGCTTAGCTTCACCAACTGAATGCAGACCAAATTATAATTATAAAGTATTGCCTTGGGTATTATATATTGGTATAATGCAGACAAAAATGTTCATGTATTATCCATAGCATAGAAAGTCTTTCTCTTAATTCTTTCCACTGCTATAAACAACTTTCTGGATGTGTGCTGTGTGATAGTTTTGTGCCAGGATTGGACCTCTCTCAAGATCCCCTCTGCATCCAACACAAAAACTTGACCCGCTAAAGACACATTACCTTATACTTTAATATGTTTTTCTTATTAGTGCGTTACTTACTGGTGGATATGTAGAAAAAACAAGGGTGGCTATCTAGCTTTGGCTCATACTTGTGAAATGTAATCTACTTTTTTTTTTTATTGTTTTTATTGTCAGCATATAAATGACTATTATATAAATTATTAATGGTTTACTATATTTTTAAGAACATTTAACATGTTATGTATATCATTTGAATATATTAAGAATATAACTACTGTATTGATTATGCAATCCTCCTCCTCATAAAAAAAAAAAAAAAAGCCTTAGAAAAAGTCCTCGTGGAGGGACGAAACAGCCCGTTGGCATCATTTTTTCCAATTTTTGGAACCTTAGAACACTGGAAGCTAAGTACAAACACTCTTTGGAGTGTAATTTTCCTTTTTTACAACTATATTGGCTCAATTATTATTCTATCTACATATTCTAATATTCTAATTATCTAGTGGCATTAGAAAGTCTATGGAGAGCTGGATTGGAGAGCTTTACTACTGAACAGCAAGTATATTGCCACTATGGCTGTATTTATGTCATAGAATTATACTGCTATATGTGTTTTGTTTTGCTCTTATCCAACAGTGCTACTCTCTCCTTGATATAGACACTGTAGATAATTTCAAGAGTGATTTATTTGTGATTATATATGCTTTCAGTTTATTTAAGTATTTTCTAAGGTATCAGATTCTATTTTTATGTATATTTGTTTTTATATGTATATAGATACTCACACTTTTTACAAAAGTTGTTGCACTATCCTATGATTATCAGTATATCCTGTATTAACAGGAGTATCAGTATATTCTGATTTATGAGGATTGTGTAGCATAGTTTATGGTATGAATAGGCAATATGCAAATATTCAATAATTCATACTTATCATTTATTGGAGTATCTATATATAGTGTTTATACATTTTAATCGGCGTAGTTTCCGGATCCAGAGTATCCAATAAAGTTTTTTGTTTTTTTTTCTATATAATCTTTTTTAATATCAGGTTTGCTTATTTTATCTTTACCAAGCTTCATCAATAGATTTTATTGGAAATTTCCCTCATGTCATTTTTATTAATTACATTTATCTCATAATAAAATCAGTTTTTTCGGTCTGGAACTTTAATATCTGGCATTATGGTATAGAGAATATTCCCTGCAAGGTAGGAGTGAGTGCAGGTGGTAATAAGTAGAAACTTAAATCAAACACATTCATATATAACTTATCTCATATGACACCTTGGTCATTTTTATTATTTTTTAATTTAAGGCAAAAGAATAATACCAGTCCTTGTCTTCCTTATCTGGTCCCCCACCAGGTCCTTCCATGTCGGTTTCCAATCTCCAGTTCTCCACCTTTTCCAGGTGTCTTTCACTTTTTTTTGGGGGGGGGGGGTGTTATGCTATAGCTGTGATCTGTATGCCTGTGTAGTCTATCCATGGGCCTCATATCTCTATAAATTTGGGTATGTTTTCTGCAAGGGAGTGTGAAATTCTCTCATTTGTTGCAATTAAATGTATTTTTGCTTTGATTGCCCCTAAGTCTAGGAGGCTCTTTTTCCAGTTTCTGTCTATGTGGGATTTTGTAGCTAATAGGATATATTGCAGAAGTTTGTTCTGAGGTGTGGAGAGTGTCGGGTCATGTATCCCCAGCAGGCATGTTTCTGCTGTTATTTTACTAAATGATGAAAGATGTTTGTTACTAGGAAATCTATATTCTTCACGATTTGTTGGATTTTACTGTACCTGGTATGGATGAATGTGCCAATATCAGGGCAGCCTCTGAAACATTGTGGGTTCTCTGACTTGCTCAATTTAGCTAATCTGTCCGGTGTAAGATATGCACTATGAAGAACTTTTATTGAAGTCTGTAAGATGCTATGATTCAAAGAGCCCCTGAAGATATTCACCCAAGATTCTTCCCAATTATATTGAATCCCATTGGAGTTTTAGATCTTTTTCCCAATCCCACATATATCTATCCTTATTTTCCTCTCTAGGAGAGTTAAGTATGTCATATATTTCACCAATCATACCTTTAGTGAGAGGAGCATCTTAACAAATTTTCAAAAGCCTGTTGTGTTTAGGGAGGCCTATTGTGTGTATTAATCGACATAAAGATTGTCTCAATTTAGTGTAATTATAATGTTCATTTAAAGGGATGGCATATTCATCCCTAAGTACTTAAAACAAGAGAATTTGGCATAAGTTCTAAATTCTAAAACAGGCAAGGCCCCAGGACCTGACGGTTTCATGAGCCTTTATTATAAAAAATGTATAGACACCCTAGCTCCCCACTTAACAAACCTTTTTAACGCTATTATGGAAGGCCAACAAATACCTCCTGAACTGAACCAAGCAGACCTAGTTCTATTTCCTAAAAAAGGTAAAGACACACCAGAAACTAAGAATTATCGGCCCATTTCATTACTCAATAATGACATTAAGTTCCTAGATGAAATTATGGCAGACAGGATAGCCGATTTTCTCTCCACCCTAATAAATAATGACCAAGTTGGGTTCGTCACGGGATAACAAGCGGGAGACAAGATACGCAAAATCTTAAATTTAATAATCATATGAAAAAAAAAAAAACTTGGCATATCTACTCTCTCTGGATGTGGAAAAAGCCTTTGACTCAGTTGAATGGCCCTTCCTTTTAGCTTCCCTAGACAAGTTTGGCTTCAAGGGACATTTTATTAACTTAATTTGCATATACTACAAAGACCCCAAAGCAAACTTAAAACTGCTGGGAAGGGAGAGACCTATTCTCCACATTCAGAGGGGTATGAGACAAGGTTGCCCATTATCCCCTCTTCTCTTTGCCCTTACTATAGAACCTCTAGCACAATTAATTAGGATGTTTCCAGAAATTAAATGTATTCAAATTGGACTTCAACATTTCAAAATTTCATAGTTTGCAGATAGTTACATAGTTACATAGTAATTGAGGATGAAAAAAGACTTTCAGTCCATCAAGTTCAACCTTTTAAGATCTTCTCTGATTTGCAATATGTGGATTAGTTATTAATTAATTAGTTGTTAATTAATTATTAATAGTATAGTATTTGAGGATGAATAAAGAGTTAGTCCATCAAGTTCAACCTTTTTAGATCCCTCGATCTTTTTAACGTGTGGACTATTTGTTATTAATTAATAACAAATATTATTCCTTTGCTAGTTATCTAGGTGACCTTGAATGCCCTCTTCATTCAAAAATATATCTAACCCCTTTTTGAAGTTATCTATCGAATTCACTGTCACCACCTCCTTTGGTAGAGAATTCCACATTTTAACCACCCTAACTGTGATAACCCTTTTCTTTGTTTAAGGTGAAATATTTTTTCTTCTAACCTCAAAGGATGTCCTTTTGTCAGTTGAAAATCTCTTGCTACAAAAAGTTCACTTGACAAAGCCTTATATTGTCCCTGGATGTATTTAAATAACGTAATCATATCCCCTTGTAGACGCCTTTTTTCTAGCGAAAGTCAGTTTAATTCGGTTAGTCTTTCTTCATAACTTAGCTTCTCCATTCCCCTTATTAGTTTTGTTGCCCTTCTCTGTACTTTTTCCAGCTCTAAAATGTCCTTTTTATAAAGTGGTGCCCACCATTGTACTCCATATTCCAAATGAGGGCATATTTGGGATTTGTATAGTGGTAGAATTATATTTACTTCCCTTGCTTCTATACCCTTCTTAATACATGCTAATATTTTACTTGCCTTTGCAGCTGCTGCTTGGCATTGAGCACTGCTACCTAGGTGGTTGTCCACTAGTACTCCCAAATCCCTTTCCATATCTGATACCCCTAGATTTGCTCCATTAAGATTATAAATTGCATGGCTATTTTTCCTTCCCAAATGCATAACCTTACATTTATTTGTATTAAATCTCATCTGCCATTTAGCCGCCCATTTCTCTAATTTATGCAAATCCCTTTGTAGGTAAAGTACATCATTATCTGATTTAATTACCTTGCACAACTTAGTGTCACCTGCAAAAATGGAGACACTACTTTCGAGTCCTACTTCTACGTCATTAATAAATATGATAAAAAGGAGAGGACCTAATACTGTACCTTGAGGAACCCCACTTACCACATTAGTCCAATTGGAGTATGTTCCATTTACAACAACCCTTTGCTTCCTGTCTTTTAGCCAGCTCTCAATCCATGAGCAGATATTAACTGCAATTCCTGTATCCCTTAGTTTGCTCAAAAGTCTCCCATGAGGCACTGTATCAAAAGCTTTAGCAAAATCCAAAAATACTACATCCACTGAGTTGCCCTGAGCCAAGTTCCTACTAACCTCCTCATAGAAACTAATTGGATTGGCCTGACATGACCTATCCTTCATAAATCCGTGTTGACTATGATCTTGGTCAAATAGACATGTTCTTGTATTCTGTCCCTTATTAACCCTTCTAAAAGCTTCCCAACTACAGATGTGAGGCTCACTGGTCTATAATTCCCAAGATTTGCTCTTGCTCCTTTCTTAAATATAGGTATTACCTCTGCTTTTCTCCATTCATCTGGTAGAGACCCTGTAGTGAGTGAGTCTTGAAAGATTAGATATAATGGTTTGGCTATTACAGAACCCAGCTCCCTCAGTACCCTTGGATGTATTCCATTAGGACCTGGGTCTTTATTAACATTTATTTTCTCCAATCTCTTTTGGATTTCTTCCTGCGTTAACCAATTATTTAGTGATGGTAGTGTAGCCTCATTATGTTGCGGTGTACCTCACTTGTGTATACCAACGAAAATAACCTATTTTATGACCTGCTCTGCTCTATCACAGATCCCATAAATTCAGTCTCACAACACATGCAGATCCTGGATAAATTTGGGGCCATATCCGGTCTAAAAATTAGTATAGACAAAACAGAAGTCTTAGCATTAGATATTAAGTCTGCAGAAAAATAACTTCTTTCACAAACATATAAATTTCAATAGGCCAAAAAAAATATTTAATATTTAGGGATACACATAACATCAAAAATAGAAGATATTTATAAGGCCAATTATATTCCATTATATAATACACTAAATAAAGATGTAAACAATTAACTAAACAAAATATAGTGTGGCTAGGGAGGATTAACACAGTAAAAATGAACATACTACCCAGATTAATGTACCTCTTTAGGTCAATACCTCTTCAGATCACCATGAAGGATCTAACACACTTCCAAAGATTGGTTTTTAGATATATTTGGAATAATTAACCCGCTAAAATCACCACAACACTCATGTACAGGAACAAATCCAGAGGAGGACTGCCATGCTCGAACTTAAAGCAATACTATAGGGCAGCACAACTGGCCTTTATACTGTTAACACACTCAATTTTATCCCAACTAGCTTGGATATTTATTGAGAATTGTACCATGTAACCCAATACCTGGGACACGGTAACTTGGCTTAACTCACTACCGTCTGGGATAAAAAATTCCTCAAACCCCATAATCCAATATACGGCATCAGGAGTCCCACCGCTACTCCCCACTCTTTTCTAAATCCCCTCGCTTAATTTCGTTCTTAACACACCACTAAGCCCCAAAAGATATCTCATCTATCTCTCAACATTGGTGAAAATCCAAAAATTTAGACAGACTAGGCTCATGGGTAAGGGATGGCCAAATTCTCTTGTTTGAAGTACTTAGGGACGAAAATGCAATCCCCTATATGAACATTATAATTACACTAAATTGAGACAAATGTAATCTACTTTTAGAAGAAATGAGACTCAATCTTCTTTTATGAAGTTCTATAGTCATACCTACTATGAAGATAAGAACTTCAGGATTTTCAGTGTTTTTTTACATTTAATGATTTCTACAGAAGGAATGTTTACAATGACACTAAAGTCTAGTACCACCTTTTCCTCATCATTATCAATTATATATACCTTGCCATTACTGCCTCCTCAATATCGAACATAACATGACGGCACATGATTACCAACCATAGCACTTAAATAGATAATAATCAAATACTACTTATCGAATCTAAGTCAATGCTTTTCATGATGAACTTTGTCCTAGTTGAACACAGAGACGATAATAGTCTGGCCTGTGAAGCAACAAAGTGTCCTAGCATTGTTGGTTACAAGATATCCTTTCAGTGCACACATGGCTTGTGATTATGTTATTTTATTTTTTGAAATTAGACATATTTATAATTAAGAAAATGTCTTGTGTGTCTTGTTTAGTGCTTGGAGATAGATCAACTTTTCCTCAGTCACAGCATTTATTTGACATAGCAGGTACAAAAGGAAAATTCCTATGATTATTTAGCCTTAATCCCTGATTAGGCTAAATATCCGCTAAATACTGTGCATGCTCAGTTTTGTCAATTTCATATGACTTTAGGCTGAAAACAATACAGCCGGACCCCAGGGGATAAGTTCCAATTATTATTATTATTAGTAATAATCGCCCAGGAGAAAGGGAAAGCAGATTAGGATGGGTGGGTTGATCAGAAATACTGATTGGCGGGTAAACTATAAATTGTAAATGTACATTTACTTTAAGAAAATATATTTTTTCATAACATTGAATTGATAAATTATTTGTTATTACCTCTCATGTCAAATGATATGTAAAACCTACATTGCATCTACTGAGGAAAGTACACAAATAATTCTGGATGTGATACAGTTCATATTTTATAAAAAACACACAACAGCTTCTCTACTCATCCATATAAAAAAGGTAGAAGTCTGTGATCCCCCTTCCCCCATACCCAGTTCCTACACTCATCCCCTGATCACACTACAAAGAACCTTAAGGCTCCACAGAACACAGTCAATAAATATTGGTCTTTACAGTGCATAAGACACACTCATTTTTTCATATTTGCTGGGAATAACATGTTCAATTATTTATCTGATTTCCAATGTATTGGCAAAAAGCTATAATAGATTGTAATGGTTCACATAAACAATGTTCTAGTGAATTACATTTTTAAAAATACATATTTAGACCAACCAGATCATATAATTTAATCTGTGAGGAATATTATTTCATATCTCTACAATATCTTTGTATTTTCATTTAAATTAGATTTCTGTTCCATTAACTCGAGGTACATAATTGAATAAACACTCAGGCCCTCATTCAATTGCGATTTGGCCAATTGAATAGGGCTCTAAATTAGCACATAGCATATTTTTTTTAAAGAAGTTTTTAGTTAGTGAAAACCTTGCTTTTGGATAGATGCTTACTAACTAAAAACGTATTTAAAAAATATATGTTATGTGCTTATTTAGAGCCCTATTCAATTGGCCAAATTGCAATTGAATGAGGGCCTAAATGTGTGTATAAAGTTACAAATGATTTATTTAAAATTGTAACAAATGCTACTTTCCATGCCTGTGTCAACGATTCTATTAGATTCATAAAAAAAAAAATCCTTTTGAGAAACATGTAATCAGATGTGGATTGAAAAATATCCAAATACAAAATGATGTTTTACCTCTCACATTTTCAATATCCTTTAGTCATTAAATGGTAAATTCTCAAAGGTACAAGCAAGTGCCAATAAAAATGGAATTACATATCAAAGTTACATTTGAATCTATATCTCTCAAAGGGATTCAGGCACATTTCAATTGTATTATTCCCATAGAGCTTTTATCTTTGCTGTTTGTTATATTCCAAAAAAATAGGATAACAAAGATGGTA
Organism: Discoglossus pictus; assembly: GCA_027410445.1. Classification (NCBI taxonomy): domain Eukaryota; kingdom Metazoa; phylum Chordata; class Amphibia; order Anura; family Alytidae; genus Discoglossus; species Discoglossus pictus. Next base: position 107,869,029 of record CM050163.1, on the reverse strand, counting down.
ATTTATAATCCATGCTAAAAAAGGGTAAATATATTATTATTATTATTATTACAGTTCATTTATAACGCACCAACATATTCTGTAGAGCTGTATATAAGTTAAGTTCAGACAAAGATAAATACAAATTAACATATAGCAAAGCAAGGAGGGCCATGGTGCATTCCCAAAGTACTTAGGATAGAAACTTGCACACTTACAATCTAAGCTATAGTGAGTGGTAAAAGAGGGAGAGAGATGTGAGAAGCCTGTTACGGTGGAAGGTGATCACTAGTCTATTGTACACCAAAAGCACAATAACTAAGCTGTAAAAAAAGGATAAAGTGTTAGAAAACTCTTAGACCAAGTTACACTAAAGGTCAAAATGAGGTAGGCAAGTAGAGGTGGCCGTTTCAGAACATCTGCTTTCCTTGGGTATACCGTCTTGTGTATGCTGTGGGTTTGCTGGTTAATCGCTACAATTTATCTTTGCCACTAGTATACCTGTGCACAATCTGTGCTATAATCTGAAGAGACCGCACACATAGCCCAGCCAAGCCCCCAAATTCCAAGTAATACATAAAAATACATATTTATATTCACTTTGTGATATTGACATAAATTACACATAATTATGTTATATTTAGAAGTGTTACCATTGTAAAACTAGCAAAAACTAATTTACTTTATGTTTGCAATACATGCCAATATTGACATCATTAGGGACACAGGCATTCATGATAACATTTCTTCACAAAATACCCAAGAGGCTCACTATCCCCTGAGAGCAGTCAACAACAAATCATGTTGTATACAAAAACTTCAACCCTTAAGTGTATCCAGGCCTTGCAGATGTCTTGTCCAACCTTTCAAATCATAAGTTGTCCTATAAGGCAAAGGTTGGCAATGTTGGTCAGTCTGCTAAACACAGCTAAGGACTTCCGTGCTTATACACAGATGAGGCAATCATTGTCTCAGAGCACATAGGTACCAAAGCTGAATATTCTTGTTATGAGCCATGTGAAAAAAAAATTCTACAGTTAAGGTATTGCTTGTCATTTTCCTCCATTATACAGTATTGAATGCCAGCAAAGCCCAAGTTATTATTATTTTATTATGATTATTATTGTTTATTTGTAACAAGCCAACATATTCTGTAGCTCTGTAAATGGGTTAAGTTCAAGGCAAAACATTATTAATACATTGCAAATAATGGAGCGCCCTGTCTTTGAACTTAAAATCTAGTATGCATAGTTTCCTCAAAGCACCTTACAAGATAGAAAACTCTCATATTTACAATGTAAAGGGTTTGGGTGTGGTACAGGAGGGTGATAGAAGTGCTGTGCATGTTAAGGTGGAAGGTGATAGGCTTGTTTAAACAGATACATTTTTAGTAAGGTTTTGAGGCAGGGAAATAGTCTGGTGGAGCGAGACAAAGAGTTCCAGAGAATAGGGACAGCATGAGAAAAGTCCTGAAGGCGGGAATGAGAGGAGGTGATAAGAGAGGTGGAAAGAAGGTTGTTAGCAGAACAAAGAGGGCGGGAGTATTTGGAAATGAGAGCAGAGATATAAAGGGGTGCCCTATTGTTGAGATCTTTGTAAATTATGGTCCTGATTTTACATTTTATTCTGGAGGCTATGGGAAGCCAGTGGAGTGCTCCAGACACTGAGAGTTGAGTATGGTAGATGAATCTAGCAGAAGTTTTCATTATGTATTGAAGTGGGGATAGACGGGTGGTGGGCAGGCCAGAAAGAAGTGGGTTGCAGTAGTCAAGATGAGATATGATTAGAGAATGAATTAGAGTCTTAGTTGTGTCTTGGGTAAGGTAGAGATATATTTTGGAGATGTTTTTTAAATGAAAAATACAATATTTTGTTAGTGAATGTATGTGAGAAATGAAAGAGAGGTCAGGGTCCAATAGAACCCCAAGACATTCAGCCTGGGAGGTGGGGGTGATGATGGCATTGTTGACAGTGAGAAATTAATGAGGAGTTGAAGCTGTCGTAGAGGGTGGGAAGATTAGGAGTTCAGTCTTAGACATGTTGAGTTTGAGGTTGCGGGCGGACATCCAGTAGGATATGCTTGAGAGGCAGTTGGAAACGTGCTAGAAGAGAGGAGGATAGATCTAGTGCTGAAAGGTAGATTTGAGTGTTGTCTGCATAGAGATGATACTGAAATACAAATGATTTTATTAGGGTACCACGTGAGAATGTATTGATGGAGATGGGGAGGGGGGCTAGGACTGATCCTTGGGGTACACCAACAGACAGAGGGTTAGAAGTAGAAGAGGTGCCAGAGAAGGAGACACTAAATGTTCGAACTCGTAGGTAAGTAGATATGTACATCTGATGGCAAATCCAGAAAAAATATTCTGCCGTCTGTCTGTGTGCTTTCTCTGAATTTTGGATCAATAACTATATTTTGTCTTGAAAAAAACTGTAATATATAAAGTATGTTCTTTCAAAAGCATGCCATAATGTGGGGACTCCATATCCCTTTAACTAGTTCTACAAACTAAATGATAAACACACAAAGCGCATCAGCTATATAAAAAACACTTTGATTATTAGTGATAATGAGAGAAAAAGGAATATTGTCAGTGATATTGACACCTGCTCATTTTATAAATGGAAAGTACTACTACAGCAGAGATGTACCACAGGATTCCCACAGGCATACATGAACGGACATGTCAAGTGCACAAGTAGGATATAAAGTATGTGTTCTATATTGTAAGCTTTCTGTACCGGTATCTTAACTTCTATTGCATATCTGTATATAAAAAGGTTTTTTGTATACATTGTATTACTTTTATACGGAGCTATTGGGACTTTTTTTCAATCTATTAGTTGTAATAAAAATGTTGTCATTATTATTTATAAAGTGTTAGAAAAAAAATCTGGTATTGTTCCTAACTTTTTTTATCTGATATATCTGTGACAGTTGACTTATGTTTGCAGTATTATAGTCCTCTTTACTATACGCTGCAGACCTATTTACTGTACACTCTTATAAATATGAGCTAGACTTGATAATAATGGTTTATAATGGTTTAAGAAAGTAAAATAATAAAAAAAGCATTTAATTTTCTAACAATTGCACGTCATTATTCATCACTGTGGACAGTCATTCTCTTGGATAAGCTGCTTGTTTGAAATATTTTCTCAACTGGGAGCACCTTAATAAATAATGAGATTTCCATTAGATCTACTGAAGGCATGATGCAGCAGTATGCTTCTGGAAAACGAGATTAACAGAACTGTAATGGTTGTTCCCACTGTAGCATAATGGCATAATTAAAATTAATCTGTAAAACATTTTGCAGAATATTAAAAGTAATTTTTCAAAATGCACATTATAAGAAGGGCAGTGATCACTCTAATTTCCAAGCCTAAATTTTTATTATTTGGCTTGGTTAGCATATGTTGTATTTAATTTTCACTCAGTTTCATTCCTTCCAAATAGGTTAAAAAAAATAGAAAAACATTAACCACAGCATAAAAGTGGACAAATAAATCACTCTAAAGAACATCTTTGTTGAATTATTATTTGTAAAACCATTATAACAAACATACTAATAAGAATTCCTTATTTTGTGAATTGTGTTTTGAATAAATAAACTTGACAATGAGATGTCAATGTCTTTAGAAAGTAGGAAAAAAAAAACACCTTTACATTTTTCTTATAAATGCAATTTTCCAGAAATCTTCTTCCAAAGTAATAAATAAAAAAGGTATATTTGAAATTTGTGACCGCAGTGGTCCTTTAATATGATATAAATTCAATGTGAGCATAAAACTGCTTAAACAGTTAAATGCACAATCTTACTCTTAAGATTAAAACAGTACAAACCAAATATTCTCCTCTATGCTTAATTGCCAGTTTTATATGTTATGTTTAAAAAAATATATTGTGCTTTAGGTGAGCAATATATTATTGCCTCAGTTTGTACATAATGTGCTATAAAAAAGAAGCAATATAATCAATAAGCAACAGAATAACACTGGGAATTTCCATGCATTGATCTGACTTCTGTTTATATAAAGTCAATGTTTTCTATTCCAAGAAAAACAAGATAGATAATTCTGAGGTTCATCATCAATAGCATAGTAAATGTACAATTCAAGTAAAAAATATTGCTGGACAGAGAAGATCAATGATGTGCATGTATAATTAAATAGACAGGGCTAAACTCACTAAGCATCGTGGATTATGTGAAAGATATCAGAAAAAAAAGCTTTACAATCTTCATTAGCTTGCAATTGGATCCTGTGCAATGTTGAATGTCAAATACTAGCTACAATCAAGTTCAAAGTATTTATGTAGCTTTTTTTTTCCTTCCAAGAACTTACAGTGAATTACATACAGTATACAGCTATTCCCCCATGCCATCATGATGGTGTTAAGAATGTGTTATTATAATTATAGATATCAACATTACTAAATATTTACCATTTGTTAAAGCACAGATCATAGATCTTATTATAAGGCAGTCTTATAGAATACAGTGAAGGTTGCTGTTGAAATGGCTGAAAATCACCCACAAATGCTAACATTGCAATTAGCGTGTAAATCGTGTTCATGTTAGTTTGTGGGTAGTCTTGCTATAAAGACTACTAACTATCAATCTTGTGTCTCCTATGTGTATAGGCAGGTTTGCAAATGGAAGTCAGGCATAGATAGTTTCGAACAATACCCCCATTTTATCAGTCTGTAGAAGGGTGTTTCTTTTTGTGAGAGCAATCTAATAGCTCAACAAACTTTCTTGGGAAATGGTTGTAAGGCAAAAGCAGACAAATCTAGTTAAAAAATATAAATATATATGTAACAGAGAAATACAATACATGTTATATCTATCAATCTATCTATCTTGAATAAAGACACAATTGTGAAACGTACAGTGGATATAAAAAGTCTGCACACCCCTGTTAAAATGTCAGGTTTCTGTGCTGTAAAAAAATGAGAAAAAGATAAATCATTTCAGAACTTTTTCCACCTTTAAATGTGACCTATAAACTGTACAACTCAATTGAAAAACAAACTGAAATCTTTTAGGTAGAGGGAAGAAAAAAAAAAAGAAAAATAATGTAGTTGGATAAGTCTGCACACCCTCTTATAACTGGGGATGTAGCTGTGTTCAGAATTAAGCAATCACATTCCAAATTGTGTTAAATAGGAGTCAGCATACACCTGCCATCATTTAAAGTGCCTCTGATTAACCCCAAATAAAGTTCAGCTGCCCTAGATGGTTTTTCCTGAAATGTTCTTAGTCACATCCCACAGCAAAAGCCATGTTCCACAGAGAGCTTCCAAAGCATCAGAGGGATTTCATTGTTAAAAGGTATCAGTCAGGAGAAGGGCACAAAATAATTTTCAAGGCATTAGATATACCATGGAACACAGGGAAGACAGTCATCATCAAGTGGAGAAAATATGGCACAACAGTGACATTACCAAGAACTGGAGCTCCCTCCAAAATTGATGAAAAGACGAGAAGAAAACTGGTCTGGGAGGCTACCAAGAGACCTACAGCAACATTAAAGGAGCTGCAGGAATATCTGGCAAGTACTGGCTGTGTGGTACATGTGACAACAATCTCCCGTATTCTTCATATGTCTGGGCTATGGGGTAGAGTGGCAAGACGAAAGCCTTTTCTTACGAAGAAAAACATCCAAGCCATTTTGCAAAAACATATCTGAAGTCTCCCAAAAGCATGTGGGAAAAGGTGTTATGGTCTGATGAAACCAAGGTTGAACTTTTTGGCCATAATTCCAAAAGATATGTTTGGCGCAAAAACAACACTGCATATAACCAAAACAACACCATACCCACAGTAAAGCATGGTGGTGGCAGCATCATGCTTTGGGGCTGTTTTTCTTCAGCTGGAACTGGGGCCTTATTTAAGATAGAGGGAATTATGAACAGTTCCAAATACCAGTCAATATTGGCACAAAGCCTTCAGGCTTCTGCTAGAAAGCTGAACATGAAGAGGAACTTCATCTTTCAGCATGACAACGACCCAAGGCCTACATCCAAATCAACAAAGGAATGGCTTCACCAGAAGAAGATTCAAGTTTTGGAATGGCCCAGCCAGAGCCCAGACCTGAATCCGATTGAAAATCTGTGGGGTGATCTGAAGAGGGCTGTGCACAGGAGATGCCCTCGCAATCTGACAGATTTGGAGTGTTTTTGCAAAGAAGAGTAGGCAAATCTTGCCAAGTCAAAATGTGCCATGCTGAAAGACTCATACCCAAAAAGACTGAGTGCTGTAATAAAATCAAAAGGTGCTTCAACAAAGTATTAGTTTAAGGGTGTGCATACTTATGCAGCCATATTATTTTATTTTTATATTTTTTCTTCCCTCTACCTAAAAGATTTCAGTTTGTTTTTCAATTGAGTTGTACAGTTTATAGGTCACATTAAAGGTGGAAAAAGTTCTGAAATTATTTATCTTTGTCTCATTTTTTTACAGCACAGAAACCTGACATTTTAACAGGTTTGTGCAGACTTTTTATATCCACTGTATAATACAATTTCCCTCCGAGATGCCAAATAAAAAGTCCAATGTATAATTTACCTTTCAGACATATATCAGCTATATTTGTCAGTTTGAAGTGGTCTATAGTATGAAATTAACAAGATTTATGTGGACTGATTTCATGGAAGAATTTATGAAATTTTTATTTTAATATGCAATTTTCCAGTAATCTTCAAAATAGAATATTTGAAATTGGTGACCGCAGTTGCCCTTTAATGATATATCATTTCCAAGTGATGGAAATATTTTGGAATTTATAAATTCAATATGAGCATTATATTAGAGTAAAAATGGCAAATGGACCTAAAAATAAAATATCTGACAGATTATTGAGGTCATTGTCAAAATTTCTATTTTACAAAGCAAAATTCAAAGAGTCAAAAGGAAAACTAATTACCGTATGTGAAATTTGAATGAATTAAACTATTTTTCAACAATTAAATTTCTTCTGCCACCCTTGACAAAGTTCCGTAGAAAATGTTACTCAAATTCTACATAGCCATAATGTTCGAGAGATGGTTGTGCCTCTTTGCAGTATAAGGACAGAAGTGAAAGAGAGTCACTGATTAGGTATTTCTAAAAATCATACTTATGAGTGCATGGTTTGTGTGTGGAGGCTGTGAGAGGGCAGTTTTGAGTTAGAGAAAATTTAATGCATCTAAATGTTTCGAAAAAATGTGAAATGGAGCCAAAAGTTCAGTTTGGAGGCAATTACAAGCTTGCAATTGAATGAGGCTCTTATAGCCCTAATAAATTTAAAGCCCATAACTCCAATGGGAAGCTCGCAACAGCTGTTTGCTTGAAATTTGTCCGATTTAGGTTGCTATTAAATTAGAATGGGCTGCAAGCTACAGGCTTGAGACGCGAATTGTAGCTCGTTTGTAGAATGTTGGATTTGCGGCCCTGCGGACAAGCAATTAGTGTAGATCGTAGTTATGGGTTTAGACGGAGCCAATGGAAAAAGAGATTGTTAGCGTTACATCACTGAAAAAGGGGAGGGTAGATTTCAAAGTCCTACGGGCTTCAATTACAAGTTACGATCGGACCCACATTCCACAATAATGCAATATTAAGAAAGCTGTAAATATGATATTCTATAGCATGCGAGATACAGAATATGTATTAACACATTGATTGCTGTGATCAATCCAATGGAAATTAAACATGAAATAAAGTATTTTTGGGGGCCAATTTGCGAGCTTGAGAATGTAGTGCTATTAATTCTAAGACCTAACATCTCTTTCCCTTTTAATAAAAGTACAGTAGTGTGTTTTTATTTGCATTTACGGAGCTACATATTGGTCTTTATCCCCTTGCGAGTCTTCTCCAGCACACATTGGGCTTTGGGCTCCATTCGCGTGTTACGGGCTAGTCTCTATGAGCTTGCCATATCTTACCACTGGGATTTTTGCCCATTCCAACTTGCAAAAGTGCTCCAGCTCCTTCAAGTTGGATGGTTTGCGCTTGTAAACAGCAATCTTTAAGTCTGACCACAGATTTTCTGTTGGATTGAGGTCTCGGCTTTGACTAGGCCATTCCAACGCATTTACATGTTTTCCCTTAAACCAGAGTTGCTTTAGCAGTGTGTTTGGGGTCATTGTCCTGCTGGAAGGTGAACCTCTGTCCTAGTCTCAAATCATGCACAGAGTGGTACAAGTTTTGCTCAAGAATATCCCTGTATTTAGTACCATCCATCATTCCCTCAACTCTGACCAGTTTCCCAGTCCCGGCTGCTGATGGTGTTCTTTGGGTGATGTGATGTGTTGGGTTTGCGCCAGACATAGCGTTTTCTTTGATGGCCTAAATGTTAAATTTTTGTCTCATCAGACCAGAGCACCTTTCTCCTGGCCACTCTGCCATAAAGCCCAACTCTATGGAGCGTACGCTTATTGTCGTCCTATGTACAGATACTCCAGTTTTTGCTGTGGTACTCTGCAGCTCCTCCAGGGTTACCTTAGGTCTCTGTGCTGCCTCTCTGATTAATGTCCTCCCTGCCCGGTCCGTGAATCTTGGTGGACGGCCGTCTCTTGGCAGGTTTGCTGTTGTGCCATGTTCTTTCCATTTGGTTTGGATAAATTTGATGGTGCTCCTGGGCATCATGAAAGATTTGGATATTTTTTTATAACCTAACGCTGACTTGTACTTCTCAACAACATTTTCTCTTACTTGTTTGGAGAGTTCCTTGGTCTTCATGGCAGTGTTTGGTTAGTTGTGCCTCTTGCTTAGGTGTTGCAGCCTCTGATTATATGCAATGACAGATCATGTGACACTTAGATTGCACACAGGTGGACATCATTTCACTAATTATGTGACTTCTGAAGGTAATTGGTTGCACCAGAGCTTTTTATGGGCTTCATAACAAAGGGGGTAAATAAATACGCACATGCCAATTTTTTGTTTTCTATTTCTAAAACATAGTTATATATATATATTTTTCCATTTCACTTCACCAACTTAGACTATTGTGTTCTGATCCATCACATAAAATTCAGATTAACAAAACATTGAACTTAAGGCTGTAATGTAACAAAATAGGCAAAAAGTCAAGCGGGGTGAATACTTTTACAAGGCACTGTACACATGATTTACTAGCTCATGTATAATAATTAGGTCACGAATGTGGTGCAGTAATGAGCGATGTAGCATTATGTATCACCCCATATCGACCCCTTTTAACATCACAATCAGAGGAGATGCTTGCATGTTTTAGGAGTCAGCACATGCCTAATTGTATGTAAAAAAAATGTGATTCTATATGCACATGTGTTTAGATTCCGAGCATGGGCCATTAAAGATGCTATTGGGGCAATCGTTGACATTTTGTCATTAATCACATAAAATACCAATAAAGCCAGTAAACTGATAGCATTTCCGTTCATTTTCATCAGCATCATATATTATTATTCACTTTTATTTATAATGCAAGACTTACAATTATATCATGAAAGAGTGTTGTGTTGACAGAATTTGCCAGTTATGTTTAGCTGCATTTGGTCTATGGTAATGGCTGAGTATTGGTAATATACTGTCATATAACTATAACATATAATACTATACCAGGGTTGAAACATACAATGCTATTACTCAGTAGTTAAAAGTAAGATTTGTCTTTAGTTTATCAGAATTCTCCCCATAACACACCTTAATGTGCCTATTAAGCAATCCCTTTTGCTGTAACTTGATATGAGCCACATTAGACCCTATTTTAAAGTGGAAAAAAGCTTTTAGTATATCACATGATGACCTGTGACACTGGATAGCGGGTTAACAAAGGCTATCGCATCAGTTTACACACTGCTATTCCTCCCATTGTGTATCTTACTTTCGGTTTACTTGCTTAACTTAATTAGATTATCTCTCCATTTCTACAAATAAAAAGTTGATTTGAGCTTGCTTAAATGATTTGCTTAAGGCATTATTTGATTTAAAAATAAAACTTGTTTTTCACACCCCAGAGCTGCCTACATAGGCACAATGAACCACCCAATAGAAACACTTTATTTGGGTATGGTTTGCAACTCTTTACTAACTTTGAAGCCAGCAGCAGCTCAATGCATTGATCTACACAGTAGTGTCTTGCTCCTCCTGCTTTCTGTCCCATTATGAAAACAAGACTACACCTCCCATGATTCTTTGGTGTACAAGCTAACGTTATAGATGGATACAAATGTATTAGCTGCCTGTCATTGTCCAAACAAATTATTAATTTTATGCTAATTTTAGCAGGAATTTACAAGGGTGTTAACTGAAAGTCTATTGCTTGCAAACTCAAGAGATTTAGAAAACATCAGGCTGGATTTTCTAATGTTTATTTTGGTATTTTTTTCATGCAACAAATGTTTTCATGCACTGCTGATTCTCCTTTATTAGATGCACTCATAATCCAGAAAACTTAAATATGCCTTTAAAGATTGGATAGAATACAATGTTGGAATTTATTTTCATTAAAAGTTCCTTAAGTCAATAGTCTTAATGTGTAAGGGGCAAGAGTAATATTCATGTGTTCTACAGTGCCCCTACTAATAAGATAATCTCCCTTTGAGTCTTGAGGCAGATAGGGTTTGAAATTTTAAAATCTAAACTTCTCCGCTCTTGACAGACCCTTTTTTATTTTTTTTGTGAGGTATGAGGAGTCTCAATTTCAAGTTTGAGAGATCCCTTTACACACTTTAATAAATATGGCCAAATGTTAATTACAGAGCAATAATGTTTGTATTATTACCACCTCTCCACAGAACTACAAGCACATTAGATGGCTTAGAGCCCCATTAAATTGCTTTGATTTTAGAAATATTTACTGCTATTAAATTGGTCTCTTTCGGCTACCTGCTAACGATCTGCAGGTTACAGGTGGAAAAACCCCAAGAACCACGAAAATCCATAAATGTTACTATCACAAATTGCTATTAAATTGCTACGAATCCCAAAAGACACACTGGTTTCGGAACCCGTAAACAGCAAATGGAGCCAAAATTCCTACGAGTACTAGAGAGGACCAGCAAGGGGGTTAAACTCCTTTCCGTAGCACTATAAAAGCAAAAATAAACACAATACTCTATTTTAAATGAAAGGAAAATTTTTGTAAGGTATTAATATTAATAGCACAACATTTTCAAGCTCGCAAATCTGCAATGAAAAATTATTTACCGTATTTTTCGCCCTATAAGACGCACCGGCAGATAAGACGCACCTAGTTTTTAGAGGAGGAAAACAAGAAAAAAAAAATCTGAATCAAACACAAATACACTCAAACACAAATACACTTTACACACAGATACACACCTACATTACACACAAATATATATATATATATATATATATATATATATATATATATATATATAGATACACATACATACATATACATACACACATAAATATACATACACATACATACATATATACACACACATACACACACATACACACACATACATACACACACACATACATACACACACACATACATACACACACATACATACATACACATACATATCCATATACTGCAGCATTTGGGAGCCATTGACCCTCCCTGACCCTCCTGATCCTCCCTGACCCTCCTGATCCTCCCTGACCGTCCTGATCCTCACCTTTATAGATACACATACATACATATACATACACACATAAATATACATACACATACATACATATATACACACACATACACACACATACATACATACACACACACATACATACACACACACATACATACATACACACACACACACATACACATACATATCCATATACTGCAGCATTTGGGAGCCCTTGACCCTCCCTGACCCTCCTGATCCTCCCTGACCCCCCTGATCCCCCTGATCCTCACCTTCCTTCTGATCTCTGCCATCTTGATCTCACCCCAGCGCTTCCTACCAGCACTCCACGTGTACTGCAGCGTTGCGTGTGTGACGTCACTGGGACGCACCGGCCGACGCGATGCTGGTAGGAAGCGCTGGGGTGAAATCAAGAGGACAGAGGCAGTTTCAAAAGGCATATTCGCCGTATAAGACGCACCAACTTTCCTCCCCCAGTTTTGGGGAAGAAAAAGTGCGTCTTATACGGCGAAAAATACGGTATTTCATGTTTAATTTTCATGTTGTATCGATCCCGGCAATCAATGTGTTAAAACATATAATAGAAGTGGTCCGATCGCAACTCAGACTTTTAAAACCGTAGGCGATTGAAATTTAACCTCCATGTTTTAGTGATGTAATAATGACGATCTCTTTTACTATTGCCTTTGTCTAACAACCTTATTAAATTGCAATTCGGACAATTGAATAGGGCTCTATATAAGCACATAGCATCTTTTTTTTTACATAAGTTTTTAGTTAGGGAACTTCTATACAAAAGCAAGGCTAATTTGACTAATTGATAATGTTCACGGCTGCAAATGGAACATGCGGAAGCGTGGTTTACGGATTTGGATGTCGGCCACGTCTGTTGCTGTCTTGTCTAATTTAATCGCTCTGTAACTCCTCCAAATATCAAGCCTGCAGGCTTTGCGACTGTACCATGACCGCTGCGGGCTTCTATTTTAATGGGGCTCCATGTATTGTTTATTAAAATAGGCAAGAATTTTGCATTTTATTCAATATTAGTGCTTCATTAACATTTGTATTAAATACACTAAAACAATATATATGAAAATTAAAATCTTGTTAATGTTATTTTCTCAAATCTTGCTGCCACATGCAGTACTTTTCAGTACATTGTATTTTATGACTTGTATAAGTGAGTGTAGAAACCGCCTGTAAAAGCAGAAACATACAGCACTAGGGAAAACTGTAACACATATACATAGCTGTTTTAGAAGAACATAAAACAGATCAGGCATCAATTTATGGCATCATCAATTTCTTGAAGTTACCTTACAGTATATCACTTTTATTTTACATAGAACTGAACCGTGTGCCCTGACACACAAAACAAAGTAGTCAAATGGATCAATAATGGCTTACTGAATTTTAAAAGACAATTCTTAATGCCCTTAATAAAAGCCAGAATTCTGGTGTAATCAAAATATATCAAATTAAGATTATTTTGTTCTGCTTCTGATCATTTAAAAGTACAATTTTACACAGGGTATGTAAAAGAAACACAGATGAGCAAATAAAACCCACAATCAATCTATAAAAATGTTATCTAAAAAATTCTACCTCTTAGCCACTGTGTTTCTGTGTTTTAATCTTGCTTTGCCCTTGTTCTCTTTTTCACTATAAATCAAAATGGCACTTCTCCCTGGGTTAACCTTGGCCTTAACAGTACAACTAATACTGGAGGAAATTGAAAGCATATAAGCTTTCTTGGAAATATATATATATATTTAGAACACAAGTTGAGAGCTCAACCATATATTAATTGTGCCTTTGAACACTATGTTAGGTCTGTAAATATATAAAATAATTAAGTATCTATAGATTTTTTTCCTTTTGTATATAATTTAAAGAAACAGTTTTTTATGTGAAAGGTAATAAAATAAGGATAAGCCACTAAGGAAAACTTACATTATATATCAAAGTAAGAGTACTGCTATTTTAAGTTACAATATCTATAATTTAAGGTATCTAACAACTTTAAAATATTTATATATATTAAATAAATGTCTTTATATTATATTAAATTAGAGTCCATATCATGTATTGTGCATGTGTTTAGTCTCAGTCCCTTTGTCATGTAAACTTTTTACATCATGCACATACATTTACATCATTACATACATTTACGTCATGTCCAACATATTACAAATGTTACTGCATCCTTGGGTTAAGCTGAATTCTTAATAAATTTAATTGTTTTTAATTCACATCTTAAGAGAGAAAAAAACCTTAGTAATGGGACAAAAGAGACAGTTGAAAAAAATATTGCCACTGAAACACCCACCTCCCTACAGCCACAAAATGATTTCCTCCCTCTATCTGACTATCACCTCCTAACCTGTAACCTCACCACACCTCCCACTCACTGTCTCTACCATAACTCTATCTTCTACCCTTTAGACTCTTGCACCCATAACTACAGGCAAACGCCCTTACTCTCATAAACAACAATGGCACACTACACAAACACGCCAGGTGCTCCCCGACTACCGAACGACTATGGAGGAAATCACGTACCTCAGCAGACTTCCTCTCTTACATGTTTGTTTGCTCTTCTACTTCTCTGCCCTTAATCTTGCCAAACAGCATTACTTCTCATCATTAATATCAAATCTGTACTCAAACCCCAAATGCTTGTTTGCCAGCACTCTTCTCTACCCACCTGCATCTCCTGCCACTTCCTGTCCCACAGCTGACGACTTTGCCTCCTAGTTTAAAAATAAAATTGAAAACATCTGAATCGAACTCTCCTCTCATCGTGGCTCAAATATAACCTCCCCTCAACCGCACGACAGAATCCCACCCTTTACCCTTCACAAATCCCACATTCATTATGATTCATTTGATCTTGTAACAGAGGATGAAGTCTCTCATGCCTTATAACTTCTCTACATAATCCAATTCCTTCACAACATTTATCTCCCCTCTCTACCACAATTATCCCAGCTCTCACACATATATTAAACCTTTCCCTAAACACTGGAAAGTTTCAATCATCTTTAAAACATGCCATAATGTTACCCATTCTTAAGAAATCCTCATCTGACTCAGCGTCTCCATCTAACTATCTTCTATACATCCCCTGGCTTCAAGACTGCTTGAGGGACTTTTTTTTTACAATTGCCTTATCAAATTTATGTCCAACTCCTCCTTGACCCCTTCCAATATGATTTTCCAACAACCTTAACACTTCACAGAGACAGTTCTCACAAAAGTAATAAATGACTTGCTCACCACCATGTCAAAGGGTGATTTATCAACTATAATTGTCCTGGATATCTCTGCTGCCTCTGAGATAGATAACCTACCATTTATTTCCAAATTCTTAGCATCCATGGCACTGCTCTCTCATGGCTCACAACATACCTAGAAGATCAAGCACTTAGTGTCTTCATCTCTAGCACTTCTTCTTCACCTCAACCTCTGATTGTTGGTGTACCCCAAGCTTCAATGCTAGGCCTCTCCCATTTCTCCATCTATACATCCTCCCTTGGTACCTAATAGAATATTTTGGATTTCAATCATCAATATACATATGACACTCAAATCTACCTCTCAGAACCATAAGTTGCAAATGTCTTTCTAACATATCCTCCTGGATGTCTACCCATCAACTCAAACATGTCAAAGACTGAGCTCCTAATCTTCCCACCCAGTACCACAGCTGCCAATACTCAATTATCTCTAACTGTTGACACTGCTATCATCACTCCCACCTCCCAGGCCCATTGTCTTGAGGATCTACTGGATACTGCCTACTCTTTCCTTCCTCACATATAATCATCCACAAAATCTTGTCATTTTCACATAAAAACACATTTCCAAATATGTCACTATCTTACACAAGGCACAACTAAAATTCAAATCCACTGTCATAATATCTCACCTCAACTACTGCAACTCTCTCCTTACTGGACTTCCCATCACTCGTCTGTCTCCACTCCACTCCATAATGAACGCATCTGCTAGACTCATCTACATACTCAACATTCAGTGTCTACAGCACCTCTCTGTAAGAAGTGCCTGTAAACAAAATGTGATTGGTGAAAAAGGGATCACATGGTATAAACAAAAATGTTAATGCTTAGTAAAATTTAAAAAAATCTAATTAATTATAAGTGTTTTAATAGATATATTGATAGGCATACCTTTATAATTAAATCAAATGTTAATTATTAAAGTAATAAATGTGATCAAACATGTTATGTTTTCTTATCACAAAAAAATAAGTAAAGGGTTTATTCAAAAGATAATCACATGATATAAACACAAATCCAAATCCAAAATATTATTTATAATAAAAAGGTGTATTGTGAGATATAAATTGATTAAATAAAACTCTGTGTAATGAATGTGCATGTATTTTAATAATGAATAAATTAGAAATTAAAATAAATAACATGAGTGACTTAGCGTGTGAAGTTTTAATGATTGTTTCAGACCTGATTAAACAATTTGCATAACAGTCTAACAAGACTAATGTTTATTACAAAGTAACCGATCCAAATATACTGAAAGTGATATTAGAAGATTACCCAAGGAGTTTTTCTGCAATCAAAAAATGTCTCCCTTCCAAATGAATTGTGATTATAAAAATGTATACAATTTAGATCCTAGTAAATTCATATACCCATGATGTAAATATATCAGTAGTGTGTGAGAAAACAATTATATAAATATTTATAATTTTTGTATTTATATATAATTTATCCTAATATGAGAATTGATAATGGGAACAATGTAGAAAAGTAACAACAAATTATTGTACTATCACTCAAGATTCATAGAAATGTTGAAAAGTTATATCTCTCATTCATACCTAATGGATGCAGCAACGTTGAACTTCCGTCAAGCCTGTAACTGTTATGTTTTCAATTTAGCTATTAAATTACAGCAAAGACACTCTTGAGCAAGCCCGTAAGAAGCAAATGGAGCCCAAAGACAATTGTGTGCTCGAGAGGACCCACAAGGGAGGTAAAGTCCAATACGTAGCTTTTGTAAAGCTAATAAAAACGCACTACTGAACAAATATGAAAAGGGAAAGTGATGTTAGGTCTTAGAATTAATAGCACAACATTCTCATGCCCATAAATTGGCCCACAAAAATTTGGTATATAATTATTGTGTTATATTGATCCCGGCAATCAATGTGTTAATACATATACAGTAACTCGCATGTGATAGAATTTGACAATCTCTGTTTCCATTATTGGCTCCATCTAAACCCATAACTGCTTAATTGATTACGTTCAAGCCGCAAATCCGGCGGCCGACAAATGGTTTATGGTTTTGCGTCTCCAGCTCTTAGCTTGCAGCCTTTATAATTTAACTAGCGACTTGCCCGTCAAAAAATTACGGTCAATAAAAATTAAATGTTGTGAAATTTGTTTACAACACAAAATGAGTCAACTACATTTGTCCCTTTTTTTTTCTAAAAATAAATACACATTAATTTTTTTAACTTTTTATTTTTTTAACTTTCAACTTATATTTCACCAACATATTTTTCAATCTTCAGTCTTTTAATTGTGATATATATAATAACTATATAATAATGTCTTACTTTTTAATGCATACATATTGTAAAGTCTAACATGAAAGTTTGTAACATGCAACTTGTATATTAAACATTCGTTCAACATTTTTTTAACAATACTAACACTTTTCAATACATATTTATCACTGAGTAATTGCGGACTATATTAACTTAGAGTAAGTAAATTGTTTTAACAATAACATGCTTTTTATCATTTGTAACATTTTTGTTAAACTCTTGTTAAACTAAATTAGCATTGAATCCAGAGGAAGGCAAACAATAAAAAAAACCTATTGAAACTTGGCCAATTGTATCAAAGAGGGAAAAAAATGAATTCCTTCCTGACCCCATTAACTGGCGATCGGATTACTCCCTGAATCAATACTTTGTCTTTAAATAATATATTTCCAATTATTATGAAATGCTTCAACTTTATACTAACAATACATGTTTGACTATACCACATATGTATTTAACAAACTTTCTTTTTAATTTTACAAAACACATATTTAACATCTCAAATTGTAACATCAAACAATAACATTTAACTCTTTTAAATCATGCAAAAGTCATTTAATTGTTTTGTGGGGCCAATCATGTTAATATTAAACTTTGAACCCATTCCAATCTGTTTAAGGATATTTTACTGTTGTTTTTGTTGTCATTTTTTTTGTTTTTTTCTGTTTGTCCTTTCTGCAAATATCACATAGATTTTCATAAGTGAAATAGTGGTCCTCTATTTAAGTCCCAGAGTACTTTAATTTTGTACTAGAAGTCAAACCACTGTTCTCTATGTTTTTTTGTCCATTCTTTAGCTGTTTTACTTGAAATATTGTTGTTGTGCAATCCTATTGAGTACGATAAAATGTTGGCATTAAAATGAAACCATTGTCCTCTATCTTTTCAACACCTCATAATAGACAATGTTTTTGGTGTAAACACATCCATCGTCCAATAAATGACCCTGAGTTTCGTTTTTTTCAACATGCACTTTAATTTCTTTTGGATTAGTGCACCTTGAAAAAGCCACATAGCGTTGTCCATGTGCAAAAACTGGTTCCTTTAAAAAAATCCCAACCGACTTAAAAGTTTGTCCTTGGGATTTATTGATGATCAAGGCAAATGCCATGATAACTGGAAATTGTCTCCTTTGAAGGACAAAAGGCAAACCACTCTCACTTGGAGCTAAATCAATTCTTGGTATAAAAACTCGTTCACCTTTATGGGTCCCAGTTATAATTTCTGCATGTAAAAAATGATCTTTTAACTCATGCACAATTAATCTGGTCCCATTACAAAGTCCTTTTTTTGGATTCATATTTCGCAATAACATGACAATTGCGCCTTTTTTCAATTGTAAAATATGTGGTGGCATTCCAGATGGTGTTAACGAATTAATAAATTTGATACTAAAATTCGATTCACTGTCTTTATCATCAGACAGAATCTAATCTGCACTGTAATAATTCTTTTGTGGTGCAGTGATGTATTTTAAAATTTTGTAATTTACATTCAAGGCATCGATATTTTTTAATGTTAATATCACTTTGTTTGTAATGTCTGAGTAATCCTCATTATTAAGAGTGTTTAGAAATATGGCTGATATGAGCGATTCATTGCAAACCATTTCTGATGGAATTTCAATGGTATCATTTGGTAAATGCTGTATTTCTGGATGTTTTCCTTCTCCGATTTTAAAGAGCCAATCATTGAATTCATTTTGGCCTTCAGATCTCATATTTAATTCTAATTTTAGATGTGTAAATATTTGCCACAGTTTACTGGTCTTGATACATGTTTCAATGATCTCCGTTCTATTTCCGTGTGGCAACAGGTAATGTTTGCCTAAAATCTCCTCCTCACAGCATCACCTTTCCACCAAATGGCAATTTATTATCCATCACTTCTTTTAAAAATCTGTCAATACATTGCAATGCATGACATGATATCATTGTTGCCTCGTCTATGATAATTAGTTTAGTTAGTTAAAATGTTTTTGCTTGTAAGGAATTCAATTGAATATCTGACACTGATGTTTCCAAAATGGGAACTGGCAGCTTAAATTCACTATGCACAGTTCTACCACCATCTAACAAAAGTGCATAAATTCCAGTTGTTGCAAATGGCATAGCTCTCTGACCCAGTGATCGAATATAACGCATCAAACAATTGTATAGATACGTTTTTCCTGATCCACCTGGGCCATCTAGATAGAAATACCGGTCTTTGACCATTTCATCATCTGTAGCATTTGTGATGGCATGAAATGCTTCTGACTGTAAAGTATTTAAAGTTACCAGTTTTTCTGTTTTTTTTGTTTTTGTAGCTCAGTGTCATAATCATCAAAATTGATGTCATCTATAAGTCCTGGATCTGGTAAATTAAAACTTGCACAATTTAATCCATGAGCCAACAATATTTCTTGTATTTGCATTAATGTTTTTAACAGAGCTATTGGTTCTCTGTATCATTTGAAGAAATCTTCTGACATGTTTAATTTAAATGTTTCCCACAAAGTGAAAGCATCAGGTACATTGCAAAATATGCAAATGAATGCAAATTGTTGTCTCATTTGCTTTGGCATTTGACATAGTGCTGCTTCTTCCAGACACCTCTCCCATTCTGTATCATCAGCTATGAAATTTTGATGTCTTGCAGCTAATAGGAATGTATCATAAACTATGTCATTCACTGTACGTAAATGCTCAAAACTCTCTGCACCAGGAACATGTAGCAGAAGTAATCTTAAGCTGAAACGTTCAATGTCCCTTGGACTGACGGTATAAATGTGTGGTATAATTTTATGTGTATCTCTTCTTCGTTGTCGCCATAGACCATTTACAAATACATAGTGATATGGTATCTCTATGTATAAAAATTGTCTGTCCTGCGTATCCTGACAGTTTAATTTAAACCATGCAGTAAGTGTGGTATCTCTGTCTTCACTTTGATATAATGCAGTTCTTTAATTTTCTGCAGTAAAGCAAACCAACTGACTTTGAGGCAAATGTACAGCTAAACGATAGCATGTGACCGATCATGCATCTCAAATTTCAAAAGGCGCCACATTGCTTCAGGAGCACTCACATACCGAGCATCTAAATAATTTGATAGTTCATCATGTAAAATTGGATTTTCGTTTTCATTTGCAGCACCTTGTACAACAACAGTAGCTGCGTCATATCCTTTGTATATATATTTATACACATACTTAATTGATTTAATCGAAGTGCAAGCTTCCACATTGATGTGTGCATTGTACTTGATGAGCAAATGTGGATTGTATGGAACGACAAATCTATTATCAACCTTTTGGCCATGGATAATAGCTGTTTGTCCTTGTGTTCTTTTATACAAAGGATATCCATCACAATTTGCATAAGTTTGCATTTGAAATTGTTTTGGAAATTCTTTAGTGCATTTTTTATTTTCCATACATGGTGAATTAGGATTCATCTCTCCACATGGGCCATGAATCATTCTATGTGTAACAATCTCCCAAAGGCAATTGTGCGGAAATTACTGAATCCACTCTCTCTGCAGTGTTCAACTTATCTTTTTCCTGCAGTATTAAAAGTATGTGAGCATGTGGCAATCCTCTTTTTTTGAAATTCAATGGTGTAAACAAAAGCCACACATTGTCCAAATAAGTGTGCTTTAGTGATATCATGTATTAATGAATTGAGTTTGATTTTGAATACTCTTGCCACTAAATCTGGTCGGTCAGAAGTAGTTTGTCCCAGATTCAAATTTTCCTTGATCTCTGGCCATTGTGGATTACATGTAAATGTAATAAATAAATCTGTTTTTGTAACAATAACCATTGCATCATTATACCTTTCTCGCATATTGCGAGGAGATCCTTGGAAAGTGGATGGCAAAATAATTGCTCTTCCAGCTGGAATGTCTCTGTTGGAAGCTAAATCTGCCACATAATCCATTAATCCACAATACTGTTCTACTCGTAATTTTTTTTGTTGAAATTTAATAAAATTTAGATTATTGGCTTCAACTTGTAAATATGAATCAATAATCCATTGTTGAGTGAGTTTGCCTCCATGTAAAATTGGATTAAAACAATCCCGGATAGCAGTTTGTGCCACTTTATATTCCAGCATGGAAATATTAGATCTAATACGAAGTTTCGTTTTGCGATAACTTTCTAAATGTAATTTTGGTTCCCATCCAGGCTCCCCATTTGGAAAGAAAATGGGATATGTCATTGGATCTAAATTGCAGCTTAATATATTGATGTTAATAAATGGTTGTTCTTCATTGCGTGGATATATTCTAATATCCCGCTGAAAAGGTGGTTCACCATCTTCATTTTTAAACACCATGGCAACCTCATTTACTGTAGGTAAATTATATCTTCTTTGATCAGTGTTGCGATCTCTTTTTAACACCATATTTACTCTTGGTGTAGGCAATTGATGTCTTTCAGCATGTTCCTGTTGTTCTTTTTCAAGCTGTGCTAATTGTTTATATGCTTGACTATATGTTTTTTTTTACATAATTTTATCTAGCTGTTCAAAGACTATGCGCAAACACTGTTTATTTTCTGGTAGTGTCATTCTTTGTTCCACAGCTTCCATTGGATCTAAGACATATAACTGTGCAAATTTGGTGTAAATGTGAAGTTCCGTATTAAATTTGACCTTGAACTCTAAAACAGTAAGGACCATGTCCTGGTAGATTTTCTGCTAATGTTGCACCCATTGAAGCAAATTAAATTGCACTGTTATAAGACCTTATGTTTTGTTTGAAATTATTATAATTTGGAAATGTTGGATCGCTCATAATGCATTCTAAATAATATGGAAATGGGTGTCTTAGTGGAAGTTTCACCTTTCCTTTCTGACAGCAACTAATGAAATTTCCGTCAGTAAGTCTTTCCTTTATAAAATGATAGGCCCCACAAAACTGACAAACCACATTAAGTAACCCACAATAATGAGTATTTACTTGTACTGCAGTAGTAAACACATTGTCATGCATTTCTTTAACATAGATATCAGACCCACTTTCTATATGTACATTGTTTTCTTGTGTGTCTACATTTAACTCATTCTGCAAAATAGATTCATTCAACAATGGTTCACAGAGATGTTTTCGTTTACTTTTACATTTCTTGGAAGCCCCAACACACTCACTTGCAGCTTTCTTACTCATCTTTCTTTTATTTAAAAGTCTCTGTCGATCTTCTTCTCCCAAGCTTTGTGAAGTTTCCGGTGTCTGAGCATCTCTCCACCTTTGCTTCCTTTCCCTTGCCAATCTTCTTTTGCGTTCATTTTTGTCTTCTCTATTATTTGCCATTTTAATCTGTAATTGTAAATAGAGATATAATTATTGTTTGTTCTTTGTTTTCTCTTCATTTTTTGTTTTACTTTTTGTACTGTTCCATTAAAGTTGATGAATAAACTAATCAAGCATTTTAAAATGTTGTACTTTTTTAGAATTAAATAAATGAAACCATTTTTCAAAGTATTTTATTGACATATATTAAATAGGAAATAGCTGCACATATATATATATTTATAGTAAATAGCTTCACATATATATATTTATATTATTATCCTTCAATTCCATTCATTCTTGATTGAATTCACTGCATAGCATCAATTTCTTTTTTTCGCAAGTGTTGTAAGCTTCTTATTTTTTTGTACTATTATTATTAATTAGTATTGTCTTTTCAACTTTACATAAGTGCATGTTAAAAATTGTTGCAAAGTTATGACTAAATATTATACGTTAATGACTCAATAAGTACTCTCCATTTTCACAAAATATAATATAGCCTTTTTGTATGCATCACTACAAAATTAAATGTTATACCTGTGAAGATGATGTTGATGTTGTTCAAAGGCTGCAAACGTCACGCTGTGTGTTGATTCCCTTGCAGATCCAAATAAACTGTTAAATCAAATTGAGACTATTTTTAATATTTTTCTTCATCGATATCATTAAATGAACATCAACAGACATATATTTGGCTCGATTAAAAACCTAAAAGCATATTCTTTAATATCTTGCTGTAGTAATATAATTCAAATTCTGTACCTGTCAAAATTATATTTGTGATGTTCAATGTGTCCAATCGTCACTGTCTCTGTTCACTCAGCTACAGTTCACTGCAATTATAGAAAATAGTAAAATTAATGTATAATATGTTGCTTCATCTGTATCAATCAATGAGGCTTAACATACATATTTTTGCATAGATTAAAAACATGAAATAAATATATCAATCAATCAGCATAAACACACATATGTTAGCATAGATTAAAAACATACAATCAATATTCCCGTTAGTCTTTAAATAAGACTCAATTAATGTGTATTAATCTTAAATTAATGTTTGACTAAATATAACGTCAAGACGTAAGCATGAGTCTATTCCCTTTTTTTTTTGTTTGAGGGGTAAATTGATGTAAATTGGAGTTCCACCTCACTCCCAGACGTCCTGCCTGGTTCCCCATGCTGTAAGTGACTTTTTAAAAAAAAAATATTGTGTGTATTTAGTGTTTTTTAATTGTTTTGGTTCCGCCGCTTATCATGTAATTTTTTTTCAGGTCGTATTTTTTTTTCTAAGTCCCGCTTCTTGTGTAAAAAAGTGCTACGGATTAACGGCTCGCCTCGCTACGCGAGGTTCACCTGCAATGAGCGCCTGCGGCGCTCATTGCCAAAGTGCTACGATTTAACGGCTCGCCTGCAATGAGTGCCTGCGGCGCTCATTGCCAAAGTGCTACGGTTTAACGGCTCGCCTCGCTCATCGCTAAGTCGTACGATCGGCAAAGTAGTACGGTTTAACGGCTCGCCATCGCTAAGTGGTACGCACCACGCAACACAGTGTGACAAATCGTAGTTGGACAATTATAATATGTGATAGCACCATATCTCTGCCAAATTTCAAGCCTGCAGCCGTTGCGAACTTCACGTTGGCTTGGAATTTAATAGGGCCCTAATGGTACTAACTTGGGGCCTTATTCAAAGTTGTTTCGCAACTTAGTAATGTACCAATGTAAATCACTTGTTTTTAAAGGGCTGCAAGAGAGCCCTGCTAAATACTCTAGAATGATCAGTCTTACTACGTTACAGGATGCTTTTCCATTCATTTTTACTCAAAGGCGATTTATTACAATGCAAAGTTACAATGCTCTCCAAATGACTTATGCATTGCAACTTGTAAATTAAGAACTTTTTAAAAGAATTGTGCAATGAAGAGCACCTGTGAATGCTTTTAAAAGCTACGCGGATACCTGTCAAAAGCAGTTAAAGAGCATGTACGAGCATTAGTAATTCCCATAAACACATATGTTGAATATAAAAATAAAATTTTATCAATATGTTTGAGTCAGTATACATCTGGGAACATCAACTATTGGCAATATTACACATCCACATAACATATATCGACTTCAGGGGTAATATAGATCCCAGTGCACAAAAGGGTAATAAAAAAACAGGAAACCCAGATGGTGCTCTAATGCAATGACTATTAAAGGGCTAGCCATACCCCAAACAATGGTTATCAACTTTATTGATGTTGACCACGTCATTGTACTGAGAGTGATGTATTCTCTGGTGGCGAGTCGATCTGAGGGAGGAGAGGGCCAATGGGATCAAACAGAACAGGACAGGAGGACTCTCTTGCAGGTGTCCCCACTGACCACATATACTATTGTTCTCTTCCACCTACTCCTGTCCCTTGTAGATTCCCTGTTGTTCATCTTCCTCATATCATGGATACTGTTCAGCGTAACTGCATACGCTGCAATTTGTGCAAAGAGTTATCTTCATAACTCATTAAAAAGAGTGACTAATCAAACCAATTACAGTCCTACAGTGCTTCTTGTCTAATCATGTGATCAATTTAACCAATCCAATTCAGTCATGTGCCCCTTCTAGATCGATATCTTGCGTGGTGAAGGGGCTTGTGTACTTCAATGAAGCTGGCAACCCACTTCAGCGTCTTTGCCAAGATAACCTTATGGATAAAAACGACCAGAGACATAACGATAGATGTGCATGACGTGCTGCGGCCCAAAGGCTTATGGAGAGTCAGATGTGAGTCAGCATTCAATCATGTGACATCCAACCGATCACAGTCCAGTAATGATTTGTGACAAAGCAGTTCATGATATTTTGTAGACAGTTTAAAAAGTAGCCTCATTACTATAGATGGCTTTTTTGATAAAGCCCAATCGGTAAATTGCATCAGAATAGTTGGGGAACCATTATTTTGGTGCACTCATTTTCACTTTATAGCTCCCTTTTTAAAAGTTTATCTATTGCTACTACTGAATATTTTACAAATAAAGATTTAGAGTGAATTAGGCAGGAAAAAGCTCCCTTGACAAATTTTTATACTGACCCTGTATGTATTTATATAAGGTAATCATATCCCATCTTAAACAACTGTTTTCTAGAAAAAATAAGTTTAATTTAGTCATAACTTAGCCACTCCATTCCCCTTATTAGTTTTGTTGCCCTTCCCTATACATTTTCCAACTCTAAAATATATTTTTATGAAGTGGTGCCCAAAATTGTACTCCATATACTAAATGAGGATGCACTAGGGATTTGTATAGTGGCAGAATTATATTTGCTTCACTTGCTTCTATACCCTTCTTTATACATGCTAATATTTTATTTGCCTTTGCAGCTGCTGCTTGGCATTGAGCACTGTTACGTTGGTGGTTGTCCACAAGCACACCCAAATTCCCTTCAGTATATGATACCCCTAGATTTGCCCCATTAAGATTATAAATTACATGGATATTTTTCCTTCCCAAATGCATAACTTTACATTTATTTGTATTAAATCTCATCTGCCATTTAGATGCCGATTTCTCTGATTTATGTAGATCCCTTTGGAGAGAAAGTACCTCATTATCTGATTTAATTACCTAGCACAAGTTTGTGTCATCAGCAAAAATGGAGACACTACTTTCCAGTCCTACTTCTAAGTCATTAATAAATATGTTAAAAAGGAGAGGACCTAATACTGAACCTCAAGGAACCCCACTTACCACATTAGAACAATCTGAGTATGTACCATTTACAATAACCCTTTGCTTCCCGTCTTTTAGTCGGCTCTCAATCCATGAGCAGATATTTATTACAATTCTTGTATCCCTTTATTTGCACAATAGTCTTCCATGTGCTACTGTATCAAATGCCTTTGCAAAATCCAAAAAGACTACATTCACTGAGTTACCTTGATTTAAGTTCCTACTAACCTCCTCATATAAACCAATTTGATTTTTTTGACATGACCTATCCCTCATAAATCCATGTTGACTCCTACTTATAATCCTATTCAAATAGATATATTCTTGTATATTATCCTTCTCTCTTCAGCTGTTATCTTTCTTTATCCTTGCTTTATAACTTATTATTATTATTATTTTAATAATTATGTTCCTATACTTTCTATTAATTTGTGCCCTGCTCAGCTCTTCTTCACCTTTTTATGTTTAGTTCGCACTACATACAGCCTAGGAGCTAGGGGTGCACCGTTGAGTGTATATGTTCTTATATGAGATAACAATGTTTTAAAACTGTTCCTCGCGCTTCCAGTCCAGTGCATACTGTTATAACATCATATTGCCTCTTAAGATGCAAAAGGAACTTATGGCTGCACAAAGTGCGGCATTAGCATATGTTTGTTACGTCCAAATATTGTGCTGTATGCTTTAGAACTATCAGATAGGTGCTGCCATTTTTTTTTCATTATTATTATCCATTTTGATTTTGTTGAAAATATAATAAATCAAGTAGATTTTTTTTGCATTTCCATAAAAATATTATACCCACTATTTTTCTTGGCATTGATTAAAATTGAATTAACAAATATATCAAAGTTTATACTATAAAGGGCTGTCGTTTTTACTAGCATGGTCAGAAGTACTAGCTCATTAGCCTTGGTAAGTTATAAGTCTAATTTGCAATCAATGTTAAATATAAAAAAATGAAGTATTACATCATAGGGTTTTACCTGTAAGGAATATTAAACACTAGCGACTTGCCCGTCAAAAAATGACGGCAATGTGATGTATATGTTTGTCAAGTTGTTTAGTTATTAACATATATTTTTGACACTTGGAAGTATTTTAATATGAACGTGTATTTTTGTAAAATGTTGATGTAATGGTTTTTTAAAATGTAATTAGTATCTGAAGAATTGTTAACTTTAATATACATTGAATGAATAGGAAAGGAAAAAGTAAAAAGCCTTCTTTAAACGTCGCGAATTTTAACATGAAGTTTAAAATATATGTAAGCAATAACCTTCAAAGTATATATTTTTAAACTTGAACTTTTTATGTAAGTTTAGAAGTTGACAAAACATTGGTATAATTTTGAACATTATAAACAGGAACATAGTGAATACATTTTGTAACCTAATTTTTTATTAAAAGTATTAACATTTGAATGTAAAAACAATTGACCTTTAAATTAATCAGTATTAAAATTCAATTTCTATCACAATAATTGTTAACTTGAATATACATTGAATGTAGAGGAAGGCATACAGTAAAACTCTTCTTAAAACGTACGTAATTAAAGTAATTCATTACTGAGCACATAAACTGGCGATAAACATTAATGTAGGTAGTAATCTTAAGATAACAGACAATATTTACATTGTGACTTAAAAGGTGCTTGACCTCTTAACATCCACTTTGTAATCTGTTGAATGAAATAACATGAAAATATATTTTTTAAACTTGTAACATTAGAAACATTAACATAGTGACTTAACATTTTAACATAATTTTTACTAACAATGCAAGGCAAGTATTTTGTGAGGCGAATCATTCATAAACAGTACTTCCATTAATTATGACTGAATTAAACAACCAATTGTTATGTATTTTGGAATGCTTTTAAAAAATGTTGGCATCTTTAATTTGTATCCTTCAAAGTTATAGTACTTCATAGTAGACAATGTTTTTAGTAAAAATACGTCCATCTTCTAATAAATCACCTTCACTTTCATTGTTTTCAATGTAAACTTTAATAGCCTGTGGATTTTTGCACCGTGACAACGCAACGTACAATTGACCATGTGCAAAAACTGGTTCTTCCAAGAAAATACCCACAGATTTGAAAGTTTGACCTTGTGATTTATTAATGGTCATGGCAAATGCCATAATAATGGGAAATTGTCTTCTTTGAAGTATAAAAGGGAGACTACTTTCACTTGGTGCTAAATCTATTCTTGGTATGAAAACTCTCTCTCCTTTATGGGTCCCAGTTAAAATTTCAGCATCTATAAAATGGTCCTTTAATTGTTGAACAATTAATCTTGTGCCATTGCATAGGCCTTTTTTGGGGTTCATATTTCGCAGTAACATGATAATTGCACCTTTCTTTAGCTGCAAAATATGTGGTGGCATTCCAGAAGGAGTTAAAGAGTTTATGAATTCAGTTGAAAAGTTTGCCTGACTTTCATTGTCATCAGCAAGTACAGAATCAGCACTGTGATAATTTCTTTGTGGTGCATTAATTTTTTTTATGATTTCATTATTGAGTATTAATGCATCTTTATTTTTACACGTCAGTATAACTTGGTTGGCAAGCTCGGAATATTCTTCGTTATTTATGCTCCCTTCAAATATAGTTGATATAATATCTTGTTGACAAATCATATGAGGTGGGATCTCTACAGTGTCGTCAGGTAAATGTAGTATTTTTTCTGTTCTGCCTTCTCCAATTTTAATAAGCCAATCATTGAAATCAGTTTGGCCTTCTGATCTCATATTTTGTTGCAGTTGAAGATGGGTAAAATGTTTCCATACTGTACTTGACTTTATACATGTTTCGATAATGTCAGTTCGAATTCCATGTACAACGACAGGTAATGTTTGTCTAAAATCTCCACCCAACAACATTACCTTTCCACCAAATGGAAAAATATTATCCATGACTTCACGAAGCAAACGGTCAATACATTGGAGGGCATAGCATGACATCATTGTGGCCTCATCTATTATAATTAATTTACATTTCTTCAATTTCTTTGCTTGTAAGGATGTCATGCGAATATCTGACACAGAATTTTCTAAAATAGGCACTGGCAGTTTAAATCCACTATGAACAGTCCTTCCACCTTCTAATAAAAGTGCAGCAATTCCAGTAGTGGCAAACGCCATTGCTATTTTTCCTTGTGCTCGTACTGAACTCATTAATAAATTGTACAAATATGTTTTTCCTGATCCGCCAGGTCCATCAAGATAGAAATAACGCTCTGTCACCATGTCATCATCTATAGCATTTTTAATGGCATGAAATGCTTGCAATTGTAGTGTATTTAAAGTTGCAAGTCTTTCTTCTGTTCTTTCTGCTTGTAGTTGAATGTCATAGTCTTCAAAGTTAATGTCATCTATAAGACCTGGATCAGGCAAATTAAAACGTGCACAACTCAATCCATGAGTTAAAAAGACTTCTTGGATTTCCATTAACGCTTTTAAGTGTGCAATGGGTTCATTGTATCGTCGCATAAAGTCTTCAGCCATATTACTTTTAAAAGTCTCCCACAAAGCTAATGCATTTGGAGCATTTGAGAAGATACAAATAAAAGCAAATTGTTCTCTCATCTGTCGTGGCATTTGACATTGTGCTGCTTCTTCTAAACATCTTTCCCACTCTGTATCATCAGCGAGTAAGTTTCTATGTCTTGCAGCTAAATGGAAGGATTCATATACAATGTCATTAACAGTTCTTAATTGTTCAAAACTTTGTGCTCCAGGAACATTTAAAAGTAATATCCGTAAACAAAAACGTTCAACATCTCTTGGACTGACTGTGTAAATTCTTGGAATAATTTTATTGCCTCTGGTTTTTCTTGGTCTCCATAATCCATTCACAAAAACATAGTGATATGGAATTTCAATATATAAGTATTGTGTTGCTTCAGCATCAGTGGAATTTAATGCAAACCATGCAGTTAGTGTAGTGTGACGATCTTCACTTTGGGCCAATGCATTCATTTCATTTCCAGCATGGAAATAGACTAAATGTCGTTGTGGCAAATGTACTGCTAACCTATATACTGCATGTGATCTATCATGCATTTCAAATTTTAAAAGCCGCCACATAGCTTCTGGCGCACTGACATAGCAAGCATCTACATGAGATGCAAGTTCATCATGTACTAACTCACTACTTTCAGGGTTGTCTGCACTTTTGACGACTACAGTAGCTGCATCGTAACCTTTGTAAATATATTTGTAGACATATTTAATGGATTTGATGGAAGTGCAGGCTTCTACGTTGATGTGGGCGTTGTACTTCATGAGTAAATGTGGATTGTAGGGTACTACATATCTATTGTCCACTTTTTTTCCACGAATAATGGCACTATCTCCTTCTCTTCTTTTATAAAGTGGATATCCATCACAATTGGCATAGGTTTTGTCTCTATAATCTTTTGGAAATTCTTTGGAACATTTATTATTTTCCATACATGGTGATTGTGGATTAAGGTCACCACAGGGTCCATGAATCATGCGATGAGTAACAATCTCATATAGTCTACCATATAGTTCTGCATCTGGTAGTTCAGCAACAATGACTGCATCCACTTTGTCCGAAGTATCTAATTTATCTTTTTCTTGAAGTATTATTAGAAGATGTGCATGTGGAAGGCCCCTTTTTTTAAATTCAATGGTATATACATAAGCAAGACATTTGCCAAATAACTGATTTATAGTGAAGTCACGTATTAATTCATTTAATTTAATCTTAAAAACTCTGGCTACTAAATCTGGTCGATCTGAAGCAGTTTGTCCAAGAAGTAGATTTAGTGTAATTTCTGGCCATTGTGGATTACATGTAAATGTCACAAATAAATCGGGTTTGCCAAATTTAGTGACAATAGCCATAGCATCATTGTATCTTTCTCTCATATTCCGAGGAGATCCTTGAAAGGAAGATGGTAAAATGATGGCTTTGCCAGCTGTCATGTAGCTTGTAGCCACGTCAGCAACATAGTCCATTAATCCAGAATATTGTTCTACACGGAGTTTATCTTGTTGATATTTGATAAAGTTTAAATTATTTGCCTCAACTTGCAAATATGAATCAATAATCCATTGTTGTGTTAGTTTGCCACCACATAAAATTGGATTAAATACATTGCGAATGGCAATTTGAGCTACTTTAAATTCAAGCATAGAAACATTATTTTGGATTCTGGCTTTAGCATTTGGGTAACTGGGAAGAGTTAATTTTGGTTGCCAACCTGCTTCTCCATGTGGGAAAAAGATGGGATATGTCATTGGATCTAAATTTGGACTTAAGATACTCATATTAATAAACGGTTGCTCCTCATTTCTAGGATATATTCGAATGTCTCTTTGAAATGGTGGTTCTCCTTCATCATTCTGAAACACCATTGCAACCTCATTTGATGTTGGCAAGTTATAACGACGTTTATCAGTATGTCTGTCTCTTTTAAGCACCATATTAACCTTTGGCATGGGTAATTGATGTGTTTGTGCATGAAGTAGTTGTTCATTTTCTACTTCTGCCAATTTTTTATAAGCTTTACTGTAGGGATTGTTGTCCATAATGTTATTTAGCTATATGAAAACACTGGGTAAGCATTTTTTATTTTCTTCCATCTGCATACGTTGGTCAACAGCTTCCATTGTATCTAGGACATATAGTTGAGCGAATTTTCTTTGATTTCCTTCCTCTGGATGTAAATGGGAAGTGCGATGATAAATTTGTCCTTGGACTTTAAAACAGTAAGGACCATGTCCTGGTACATTAGCAGCTAATGTTGCCCCCATGGATGCAAAGGATATGGCACTATTGTAAGATCTTATGTTTGTTTTAAAATTTTTGTAGTTTGGAAAAGTAGGTTCAGTCATAATGTTTTGTAAATAGAGAGGAAATTGTTTCCTTTCTGGAAGTTTGAACTTGCCTTTTTGACAGCAACTAATAAATTGGCCATCTCTGGGTCTCTCCTGTTTAAAATAATAAGCCTCACAAAACTGACATTGAGTAGTCATGTCCCCACAACTATGAACCTCTACTGCTAAAGACTTGAGTAGAGGACAATTTGCAAAGCATATAGGATTTTGACTTTCATATTCATCAGGTGAAATGTCATATAATGTTTCAACAACAGGTTCTAAATGTTTTGTTTTTTTCGTTGCTTTTCTTGGTATATGTTGTATTGTTTGAGGTAAAATGTCATGTAATGTTTCACGAAACGGTTCTAAATGCTTTGTTTTCTTTGTTGCTTTTTTTGGTATCTCTTGTATTTTTTCTGGTAAAATGTCATCTGATGTTTGAGCAACAGGTTGTAAATGCTTTATTTTCTTTGTTGCTTTTTTTGACATATCTTTAATTTCTGCAAGTGACAGTCTTTTGCTTGCAATTCTTTTGCGTTCTTTTTCTCGTCAAATTTCCTTCTTCTCCGGTGTCTGCTGGCTGTCTGCTCTCTATCGTCGTTCTCTAGCTTGGCGTCTTTTCTTTTCTTGTTTACTCTCGTTATCAGCCATTTTAATCTGTAAAAATAAAATAATGTACCATTAGTTTATTTTGAGATGTTAAGTTGTTTTTCATGACAAATAGTTATCAATAGTGTGTTAACATTTTATACTTAATGAATTTCAATGCGGTCAATTGAATAAAAGTCTAAATAAGGCCATCAAATAATTATTTAAATAAGTTTTTATTTATTAAACATGTATCCAAAAGCAAGTGTTTCAGTAACTAAAAAGGTATTTTCAAAAAGATGTTATGTCCTTATTTACAGCACTATTCAATTTGTCAAATGGCAATTAAATTAGGGTTTAGGACTGGAATGTTACAATGACAAATTGTATAGATTCTGTGTTTTTAGACTTTTTTGGACTATGCCAATTTTTTTTTTAAGTTTACATTGAAGTTTGTATTTACTGTTAAAGATTATTGGCCCTAAAAGACAAATAAGAGATAGATGAAAAATGTGTTAGTTATATTTTCTCAACAGTTATAGTTACCGGTGGTTTATTTTAAATTTTATTTTCTGTTGACATCGATGCAAAGCTAAGATCTTTATTTTTTTTTTCTCTTTTTTTACTTTTTATACTGTACCTTGGTTGAAGTTTGATTTCATGCAAAATTCTTTGTTGGTCCTGTGTTGAAAGCCTTCGTCCGATGGTCTGGTCCTCTGTTGAAAGTCCTCGTCCGATGGTGTAGTCCTCTGTTGAAAGTCCTCGTCCGCTGGTCTGGTCCTCAGTTCCAACTCCTGTTCCGATGTTCTTGACGCAGTATCTGTTATAAAATAAAAATGAAAATGTTATTTTATTTGAATGTCTTTGTATTAATGAAAAAATTCCATTATTTCTGTGTTTTTCTACAATCCTTTTTGGTGCGCCGCAATTTTGGTATGCTTCTGTAGGCTTTTTTTTCTAAGGCTTATAGATTGTTAAACATTAAATAAGAATATAAATGTAGTTCGGTATGTGTTTGTGTGAGTTTTCGTACAATCCTGTTTGGTGCGCACCACTGTTGGTATGCTTATTTAGGCTTCTTTCTAAGGCTTATAGGTTGTTAAACATAAAATAAGAATATAAATGTAGTTTGCTATGTGTTTGTGTGAGTTTTCGTACAATCCTGTTTGGTGCGCACCACTGTTGGTATGCTTATTTAGGCTTCTTTCTAAAGCTTATAGGTTGTTAAACATAAAATAAGAATATAAATGTAGTTTGCTATGTGTTTGTGTGAGTTTTCGTACAATCCAGTTTGGTGCGCACCACTGTTGGTATGCTTATTTAGGCTTCTTTCTAAGGCTTATAGGTTGTTAAACATAAAATAAGAATATAAATGTAGTTTGTTATGTGTTTTTGTGAGTTTTCGTACAATCCTATTGATGGGCACCACTTTTGTTATACTTATGTAGTGTTTTTTCTAATGGTTATAGGTTGTTAAACAAAAAGAATATGAATTTAGTTTGCTATGTGTTTGTTACAATCCTGTTTTGTGTGTACCAGTTTGTGTGTACCATATGTTGCATACTTTGGCCCTCATTCAATTGCAGTTTGGCCAATTCAATAGGGTTCTAAATGTGCTTATTTCGAGCCCTATTGAATTGTCCAAAATATCAATTGAATGAGGGCCTTTGGTTGCTGGATTTGTTATATTGTGAAGGCCTCATTGAATTTGGTTTTTCACAATGGAATTGGGCTCAATATGAGCACAGAGCATCTTTTTTTACAGAAGTTTTTAGTTAGTGAACTTGTATCCAAAAGCAAGGTCTTCACTAACTAAAAACTTCTGTAAAAAAATATGCTCTGTGCTTATATAGAGCCCTATTGAAATGGGCAAATCACATTTGAATGAGGCCCTCGGCCATTAAACATATTTAGGTCCTGAATCAATTGCGTTTTGACCAATTGAATAGGGCTCTATATAAGCACATAAAATATTTTTTGACAGAAGTTTTGAGTTAGTGAAGACCTTGATTTAGTATCGAAGTTCAGTAACTAAAAATGTCTGTCTAAAAAATCTGTTATGTGCTTATATAGAGCCCTATTCAATTGGCTAACTCGCAATTGAATGAGGCTCATGTTTCGGTTCTTTTTTATACTTAATACTTTACCTTGATTGAAGTGTGGAATGACAGAGGGTCCCCTCCTGCCAATCTTAATCCGCCGGTCTTCTTGTAGTGTCTGTTTGAAAAATAAAGTGAAATAGTGAATTATAGAATTTTTTATTTGTATTTAGCAAAGCATGGCCTTTTCAGCATTTAAAGTATTTTTGTATCTTACCTCTTCTTCTTTGTTGGTGTTCTTTAAAAGGGATTGTGCTTCACAATGCACGGTGCAAATTGTTGAGAGACGCTGTTGATGCAGAGTCTGTTTGAATATTAAAAAAAGTAGAAAGATTGAGCTGTAGGTGATCTATTGAATTGCAGTAAATTAATTTCATTTAAATATACTTCTGTAATTATTTTCAATTAACATTATTTTTTGGTGGGGGCTACACACATATGTCACATACATGAAGCATTTCCATAGTTGAAAGTAATTTTTTTGTGTGCGTGTGACATATCACTATACATGAATCATATTTTAATAGTTAAATTAACCTTATTTTTATTTTTGGCCAACATACATAAATGTGTGTGTGACATGTGACTATAGATGATACACATATATGTGCGTGTCACATATCAGTATACATGACTCATATTTTAATAGTCCCAACTTATTTTTTTGTAATGTAATTTAAATGTAGTTGGTTAATTAGTTTGTTTTAAGATAATTTTGTTGCAGGGGCAATACACATAAATGTGTGTGTGACATGTCACTATACATTATACGCATAAATGTGCGTGTCACTTGTCAGTATACATTATACACATATATGTGCGTGTCACATGTCAGTATACATTATACACATAAATGTGCGTGTCACATGTCAGTATACATAAACCTCTTTTTCTTATTTAATTTTTTTTTTTGATGTCCTGTCTTGATAATAAAATGTAATATATTATAGCTTACCTCTCAGTTGTAATTTGCACAATGTAAAGTAGTAAATTAGGAAACAATTGTCTTCTCAAGTTTTAGCAGCAGTTATGTCTGAAGTCACTCTGTTCATCACCTGAGGAGAAATGTATTTTTCTCTGTCAAATAGGCAGTATTTATAAACTTGTAGAACATTCTGGAAAGTTAGACCGTTAGAACGCAATACGCATGCGCTATTTGCGTTCCAGCTTACAATTTGCGTTCCATCCGCCATTTTGTGCGTAGTAGTGGTTAAAATGGTGTTTAATATGAGTGTGATCCGTTCCGCATAGTATGTGTTTGATTATTGCGAGTAAGTGTAGTGTAGTTACGTCTGGAGCCTCGTTTTCGTTTTGTTCGGCGGCCATTTTTTCTCTCGCTTAGCCGATTTTCGGCCATTTAAACTCTTTGTTTTGGACTTAAATGGACGTGTAAATGAACTTTTGGAGGTGCCGGATGCCCCCCCCGTGCTGTAAGTAAGCTTTTTATGTGTTTGTTGTGTTTATTTCTTGTGTTTGGGATGTTTTGATGCCCGGCGGTTGGAATGGGTCTTTCGCGGCCGTATTTTTTTCCGATGCGGCCGTATTTTGTTGCGATGTTGCCGTATTTTTTTGCGATATACGCAGTTAGCTTTTACGTGTACGACGCAGTGTATTTGTTTCTAAGTCGTGCGTATGTGTGTTAAGAGCGTGTGAAGGGCCTTTTTTACAGTTTTTTTGTTAAGTCTTGCGTCTGTGTGTCTGGGTGTAAGCGGGTGTGAGGCGACTTTGAGTTTTTTTTTGTTATGAAGTTGTGTGTGTGTGTATGTGTGTGTTAA
Organism: Discoglossus pictus; assembly: GCA_027410445.1. NCBI lineage: Eukaryota > Metazoa > Chordata > Amphibia > Anura > Alytidae > Discoglossus > Discoglossus pictus. The sequence goes on along the minus strand of CM050163.1, from coordinate 107,832,538 downwards.
CACAGCCGATGTTGGGATGCTCCCACCACCGCAAATGCGGACCCTCGCTTCGCGAGGATCCGCATTTGCGGGGACGTTGTTGGGTTTTTGTTGGCTGGGCGGTTGGGTTTATTCTGTTAAAAAGTTGTGTGTGTGTATGTGTGTGTTAACATAGCCGACGTTGAGCCTCCACCTCCGCAAATGCGGACCCTCGCTTCGCGAGGATCCGCATTTGCGTGGACGTTGGGATGCTCCATCACCGCAAATGCGGGCCCTCGCTTTGCGAGGACCCGCATTTGCGGGGAACTGCGTCCCTCGCTTCGCGAGGGACGCAGTTCTTGCGGGCTCGCTACGCGAGCCCGCAAGCGTGAGCAACGACCCGTACGCTCACAACTATATATGTGATGTTAATGTAAATGATTTTGTACATCCCATAACAACTATCTATGGCCCTTTATCTGGACTGATGCCATTGGGATCACACCATTTTTAAAGTGTGCTTTTTCCTTACTTTGTATACACAATTACTAGTGTTCTTTTCTCTGTGCCTTATGAAATTTACTATCAATGTCATTAAATTGGGGTTACGTTTCAAAAAGTAGCCCGTACTGAAAAAATAGGGCTGATGGGTATTAAATTAGCCTCGTAAACCTCTAGTGTTAGAACGCAGGACGGCCAAAAAATGCCTACATTTTGTGGAACGTGGAACATTGCAGCCGCAACCCTTTGATCGGTCAAGCCCGTACCCACTACATTCCCATTTTGCTATTAAATTGCTATGAAGCCCCCCTTGAGCTAGCCTATAACACGCAAATGGAGCCCAACGAGTGCTGGGGAGGACTCGCAAAGGCTTTAAAAGCCCTTACGTTAGCTACATGAGCAGCAGAAGAAACCAATGATCCAGCCCCCAAACCTCCCTCCGGCCCCTAAAGCTCCCCCTGCTCCCTAAACTTATCCCCAGGCTGCAGGGGTCCTGATTGGGTCCCATATTAACCCTTGCTGCACGGGTCCCGATCAGGACCCCCGAGGCAGTTAAAAAATTAAATTTGCTGCCTTACGGGTCCTGAAAGGACCTTAAAGGTCCTTAAAGGACCCATGTTAACTAAAAAATGAACCCCTGCCATGGTGGATGAACTATAAGTACCCCTGGCACCTAAAATTAACCCCATCACTCATGGGAGGTCTATCTAGAACCTCATGAGCCTCTAATTAACCCTATCAGTCCCAAAAGGGTCTATACAGACCCTTTTGGGATAAGACTTAACCCTTAACCCTGGGATAAGAATGAACACTATAAGTGCCATGAGGGCCCCCCTCTACCCTATTAACCCCCCTCTACACTATCAAGCCCTCTATACCCTATTAACCCCCCTCTACCCCATTAACCTCTACACTACCTACCTAACTCCCTAATAAAAATCGCTAGCACACACTAATTACACCAACAAGAAAATAAAAAATATAATTTACAGAAAATAAAAAGCCTACATTACAGTAAAATAAAAAACCTACAATTACACAAAATAAAAAAAGACATTGCATAAAATAAAAAGCCCTAAATTACACGTAAAAAAAATCACCCTTACTAAACCTAGAATAGGGTACATAAAACCACTTATCTTGCCCAAATACCCCTCCATCGACGATGGTCTTCTGTGCTTTGTCCCAGACAAGGGCCCTCCATAAATGTCCCCAGGTCCAGCACAGCTAGGAAAAAAGAAATATTACAATAAATAAATAAATCAATAAACACAACATATAAAACATATTCTAAACAGTACACTTACCATTCAAATATGCCCATCCAGCAATGCCCCCGTCCTCCTCGGAGTCTTCGCAGGCAGGACCCCTGCAAAAAAAACCTGACAGTCTAAAATATTAATACAACTAATGGAGCTCCTCCCTAGAGGAGCTCCCCACCGCAAATGAGGTTTCTTGCCCATGCTTCGCTAAAATTTAGAAATGGCACCTTCTGATTGGCTGTAAATCATACTTCAGCCAATCAGAAGACGCAAAGCTAAGCCAATCAGAATGGAATATACTTTTATATCCCATTCTGATAGGCTGATGTAACTATCAATCATTTCTAATCCAATCAGAAGGCACTATTGGCCACGAAGTATATCACATTCTGATTGTCTCTAACCATCTGCATCTTCTATTTGGCTGTTGTAACTGTAAATCAGATTGCAGCCAATCAGAAGGAGGAGGAGCTCCATAAGTTGTTTTAATTTTTTAGACCGTCAGGGATTTTTTGCAGGGGCCCTGCCTGCGAAGACTTCGAGGAGGACGGGAGCATCGCTGGATGGGCATTTTTGAATGGTAAGTATACTATTAAAAATATATTGTTTTATATGTTGTATTTATTTATTAATTAATTGCAATGTTTATTTTTTCCTAGGTGTGCCGGACCTGGGGACATTTATTGAGGGCCCTTGTCTGGGACGAAGCACAGAAGACCATCGTCGCTAGGTATTCTAGGTTTAGGTGTAATAATTGGCTTTTTATTGTATGTAATGTATGTTTTTATTTTACTTTTTTATTTTCTGTAATGTAGGCTTTTTTATTTTCTGAAAATTATGTTTTTTATCTTCTGTAATGTTTATTTTTATTTTTAATGTAAGTAGTGGGGTGCTAGGGAATTTTATTAGGGGGCTATGTAAGTAGTGTAGGGGGTAATGGGTAGGGGGTTAATGAGGTAGAGGGGGGCTAATAGGGTAGAGGGGGGTTAAGAGGGTAGAGGGAGCTTAATAGGGTAGAGGGAGCTTAGAGGGGGTTTAATAGGGTAGAGGGAGGATAAATAGTTAGAAGGGGTTAATAGAATTAGATAGGGTAGGAAAGGGTTAATAATGCAGTGTTTAGACTTTGTGTCATGAGGGTCCTAGAGGACGTATAATGTTAATTGGACGGGTTAAGTATTGTCACATAAGGGTCTGTATAGACCCTTTTGGGACTGATAGGGTTAATTAAAGGCTCATGATGGTCTAGATAGACCCCCATGAGCGATGGGGTTAATTTTAGGTGCCGGGGAGTACTTATAGTACCTGCGACAGGGGTTAATTTTTTAGTCAACACGGGTCCTTTAAACACCTTTACGGTACTTTAAGAACTTGCGAGGTGGGAAATTCGAATATTGAAATGCAGCAGGGGTTTCGATCGGGACCCCTGCTGCAAGGGGTAGTATGGGGAAACTGCGGGGGTCCCGATGGGAACACCCAGCCTAGGGGGGTTAACTTTAGATGCCAGGGGGGTACTTGGAGTACCCCCCGCAGCCCGGCTTAACTGTTTAACTGCCAGGCAAGGGCTGATGTCGGGAGCCTATAGGGGTTCCTGCAGCCTTCCATTAGTAGTGATGGCAATATTTTTTGCCATCGGCTTTGTCTAACCCGTTACTACAGGTTTGACTAATTGATCCTGTTCACAATCGGACATCCAACGTCCTGCAGACTGGGTTAAGATTTAGCTTCTACCGCGCGTTGGTCGCAGGCCCTTCCAATTTTATAATAACATAATGAGGCTGCATATCTTAGCAATGTTACTGCTACCCACTCCAGTAATGTTGCTAAGATAACTTTTTTTGGAGAGGCACAACCACAACATAACGATGGCATTGGAAGATGAGGAAGAGCAGAAAGCAAGTAAAGGTAGCGCCAGATCTAATGAAGTGGTTCACTCAACTGCTGATGTGTCTGGAGGGGACAGAAAAGTCAGCTGCTGCAAAGACCAATTCAGCATAGGAACCTGGAATGTTAGAACTATGAACCAAGGAAAATTAGACGTGGTCAAGAATGAGATGACAAGGTTAAAAATTTATATCCTGAGAATTAGTGAGCTTAAATTGACTAGAATGGCACATTTCACATTGGACAATGATCCTGCAGAAGAAATAGATTAGCCCTCATAGTCAATCAAAGGGTGGCCAAAGCAGTGCTCGGTTATAAACTCAATAAATGACAGAATTTTTAAATTCAAATTCAAGGTAAGCCATTTAATATCACAGCGATCTATGGCAAGCTTCGACAAGCTAGTAAAAAGTAAAGATATTAAACTATCAACAACAATCTGCATAGTTAGAACAATGGTATTCCCAGTAGTAACATACGGATGTTAGAGCTGGACCATAAAGAAGTCTGAACGCCATAGAATTACCCCTTTGAACTGTAGTGTTGGCAAAAACTACTTAGAGTCTCTTATACTGGAAGAAGATCCAATAAATCAGAACTTCAGAAATTAAGACAAACTATTTACTAGAAGGTATTATCATGAGGCTAAAGCGCACATATTTTGGTCATATCAAGTCAATGCTCCAACCATGGATGCTGAAGGAGCTGAAATTGTCCAGCTCTACAAAGATATTCAATGTGTCATAGATATAACACTAAGAAAATATGTTACTATCATCAAATGAGTTCTATGCTAAAGTAGGGAACCAAAAGACACCTGGAATAACTTTCAAGTTATGCCTTGGAGTACAAAATGAAGCAAGTCAGAGATTAGTAGAATTCTGTCACAATAAGTCTCTGGTCATAGCAAATACCCTCTTCCAACAGCCTCCAAGATGGCTCTACACATGGACATCACCAGATGGACAAAATAGAAATCAGATTGACTATATACTCTGCAGCCAAAGATAAAGGAGCTCTATACAATCAGCAAAAACATGATCTGGAGCTGACTGTGGCTCAGACCATGAGCTTCTTATTGCAAAGTTGGGAATTAATCTTAAGAAAAGAGGGAAAATCATCAGAGCAAGCACATATGAAATAAATAATATCCCTTGTGAATATGCAGTGGAAGTAAAAAATAGATTTTAGGGAAATGGAAGATAGAATGAATTAACAACTTTGGATTGAAGTTTGAAACATTATCCAGGAAACAGCAACAAAAGAATATCCTTAAAAGAAATAAAACTAAGAAGGACAACTGGGTTTAAAAGTAGGCCAGAAAAGCAGGAAAATTAAAGGTGGTGAAGAAAAGCTTTGTCCACCTGAACGAAGAATTCCAGAGGTTAGCAAGAAGAGACAAAGATACATTCTACAATGAGTGATGTAAAGAGATCGAAGAAGATCACAGAATGGGTAAATCAAGAGATCCTTTCAAGAAAATTGGAGATCTCAAGGGCACCTTTTATGTCAAAGTGGGCATGATAAAGGACAAAAATGGTAGGGGCTGAACAGAAGAAGATCAGATCAAAAAGATCTATACAGGAAGGATCTTAATAGCAGTGATGACATCAATAGTTTGTCCAATGAGCTGGAGCCAGACATCTTGGAGATCGAAGTTAGATAGGCCCAAGGATGCCTTGCTGATAACATGGCTGCAGGAGTTGATGGAATCCCAATTAAACTATTAACAATTATACAGGATGATGCTGTGAAAGTGTTACTTGCCTTATACCAATGCATTCGGAATACTCAACAATGACCAATAGACTGAAAACAGTCCCAAAAAAGGTAGAGCCAAAAGGAGTGCTCCAATTATCGAACAATTGCACTCATTTCACATGCCAGCAAAGTAATGCTTAAGATTCTACATGCTTAACTCCAACAATATATGGACTAGGAACTACCAGATGTGCCAGCCAGGTTCGAAGAGGCACAAGAGTTCAAATTGCCAATCTCTGATGGATAACAGAGAAAGCAAGAGAGTTCCAGACAAGCATTTACTTCTGCTTCATAGACTATTCTAAAGCCTCTTACTATGTGGATCACAACAAAATGTCACATGTTCTTAAATAGATGAAAGTAACAGATCATCTCATTCTCCTCCTGATGAATCTGTATGTGGACCAAGAAGCCACAGTCAGAACCGGACATGGGGCAACAGAATGGTTTAAGATCAGAAAATGTGTGCAACATAGCTGTATATTGTCACCTCATTTCTCCAATTGTTACACAGAGTACATCATGCATAAGGCTGGGCTGGATGAATCCAAAGCTGGAATCTATTACTGGAAGAAAAAATATAAGCAACCTCAGATGATACTACTTTGATGGCTGAAAGTGAGGCTGAAATAACCTATTGATGAGGGTAAAAGAAGAGTGCAAAAGTTGGCCTGCTGCTCAACGTTAAAAAGACGAAGATGGCATGGAAAATGGCAATCTCAGTTCCTGGCAAATAGACAGGGAAGGATTGGCGGCAGTGACAGATTTTATTTTCCTGGGATCCAAGATCTCTGCAGATGGTGGGTGTAGCCATGAAATGAAAAGATGTTTGCTTCTGGGTAAGAAAGCTATGGCAAGCTTGGGCAAGATAGTAAAATGTAAAGATGTTAACAGCCTTATTAAATTGCAATTCAGTGAATTTAAATGGGCTCTATTTAAGTACACAGCATATTTTATTTACAGAACTTTTTAGTTAGTGAATATTTTGCTTTTGGATAGAAGTTCACTAACTAAAAACTTCTGTAAAAAAATATGCTATGTGCTTAAATAGAGCCCTTTTAAATTTACTGAATCGCAATTTAATAAGGCTTTAAACTATCAACAAAGATCTTGATAGTTAGAACTATGGTATTCCCAGTAGTAACAGACTGATGTGAGAGCTGGACAATAATGAAGTCTGAGAGTCATAGAATTGACACCTTTGATTTGTGGTTTTGGTGAAAACTACTTAGAGTCCCTTGGATTGCATGAAGATCCAATAAATCAGTACTTCTGGAAATCAAGACAAACTGTTCACTAGAACGTATGATCATGAGGCTGAAGCTCAAATATTTCGGCCATATCATGAGACGACAGGTTTCCCTAGAGAAGATTCTGATGTTGGTAAAGATTGAAGGCACAAGAAGAAAGGGCACCTCTCCTATACCTTCTTGAGTTCGCCTGGCTGCTGGGGGAGGTGGAGGCTGTCTAGCAGAAGGCGGCGCAAATGGATGTGGTGGAGGGCTGTGTTGTAGGACCTCTCCTCTGGTGTGGGGAATGGGAGGCATACCATTTTTGAAGGTGTTGAGGTTGTGATGAGGTCCCCCATCTTAGTCAAATTCCATATCAGCTGGAGAGCTGGTGCTGGTGGCGTGAAGGTCTAGTTCAGGCTTCATCTATCTATGGTGTTTCCGGTTGTCATGCAGGATCTCTGTAAGCTCATGAAGTAGCTTGCTTTTTATGCCCTCCACCTCCAGGAAATAACTGCTATATCCTGTTGCTGCTCCTTGATTTGAAATTCAGGTTCTTTTTCCACCTCTGATGTGTTGCGGCTGTTGGTATTGCTGTTATTTTTTAATTCTCATAAGCATAACTTCAGTCACAGTTTCTATGTATAGTTTTCAATTGTGGGTTCCATAGTAAAGGATTATAATATCAATATCAGCCAATTATGATACAATGGGTCTGAAAATGTATATAATGTACATTGCCATTTCACTGATGTTTTCATTGTTTGACTTTGAAGTTAAACAAATTATACAACAATTTATATGATACACTGTCACGGACCCCTTTTTCAGGTCCTGGGTGTTGGCCCATTAAGCCACCACAAAAGCACAAACTGCTTGGCTCCAGCCACTGGATTATCAGCATAAACACCTTTATCTTAATTGTAAATCTTGTTTGCCAGTTAAAGTTAATCATGTCTGGTATGTGCTAGAGATGTGCAGGATGTGTATTAGAGGTTAAGCCTATTGCCCTACTGTTAGACCCCATGTGGAGACATATAGAAATTGTGTGTCTCTCCTGCTCTCCTGGATGGCTGCAGGGAGGTACTTTTTTAGACTATAACAAGTCTTAGCAAGCCCCCTAAGAAGAAGCAGGTCTGGAGTCTCATCGTAGCCTGGAAGTGATCATTCTGATGCAAGGACCCTGACCTATACAGAAGCCAGATATAAGGGTGCTGGTGCCTAGATTTTAAAAAATCCAGTGGTCCTTGTGGGTAGTTAACCTGTAGTCTATAGCAGGTGGCTCTGGGCTTGTATAGCGCCTACTCTCACATCATAACATACACATATGGCATTTTTTTGTATATTATTATTATCAATATGACATCACACATTTTGTTTGAATTTCGGGGCAACATAATTAGTCATTCATGATCTTCGGCTATATTGTATATGTGATATTTATATTGCAGCTGAGTCATGGAGTCATTGTTGTATGATGTAGACCAGATCAGTGAGTAGGATTGTATGCTATGTGAACATGATTGATGTTGTGTGACTGGTTGTGCATGTACCCACCATGCAGAATCTTTGTCCAGTAAGCTAGACATTCCCACAATGATGGCTGTAGGCATTCAGCCCCTTAGGAGTTTCTTCACCTAAATCTCTTCCAAACATAGAAGTTTCCACATTTTCAGACATTTATTGTAATAGTGATTCTGTGTGGATTGATGACTAGAACACATAATTAACATATCCCTACTCTGTTTGCTGTCCTTATCAACTAACCTGTTCCCAGGTGAACTCTGTATTCATCTTGTCTTAGAGGGAGGTATGACAGCTTTGCCTGACCTCTATGCCATGAAAAATAGCCCTCAACATTACCACCTTTTAGGATGTTGCCATGGTGAGTACATGCTGTCAGTGAAGGAATTTTAAGCTCCACTTTATGAGATTAGTTTTTGTCAGATTATAGACACATAACATGGTTAGAAATTGCCACTTTAGGTCACACTCCCAAGTGCCTTTTAAGAAGTGTTTTTCAAAATGATAAGTATTTATATTTTAGGTCACATTTAATGATCTTTACTGCCTAGATATGTTAGTATCATTGTCTCAATAATGAACATTACAGTATGCTATAAAAACCAAAAGGCAAGCTCAGTATTGTACCATATCCATATAAGAAAACTGAGTTGAAATAATCTGATGAGAAATATATAGAAGCTTTCAAATCCCAGTGGAATGAATTAGATAGTATCATCTGAAACAGAAGCTGGATATGTGTGAGATACAAGCAAGCAAATTATATTAGGCAATACAATATCACATAGCTATTTTGATTGCGTGAAATTTTATGCAATCAGACCACAATATTGATGTGACTTGGCAAAAGTAGGATTTAAGGCTTCTCAGATTTAACAATTACTACCTTGTCAGCACATATTACAGTTCTGAAGAAGGCAAGCAATCAAATATCTGTTCCATATATTCACACGCTCATGAAGCTGTTTGAAATTGCACAATGAATAACAATGAGCAAGATACATACTAAATTTGCGTCATGAAGTGTGTTAATTTAATATGCAGGTGTGATTCTCAGGATTATATAGCATAATGCAAAATGAAACCGAATGTACAATTATGCCATTTATTAACTCAAATAATAAATAGTATGCTTTTTATAATATTTGTTGTTGTACACATGAAGTAATATTATCTTGCAATTAAAACAGCAATAACATTAAGTGAAAAAAAATCAAATATTTGTTAATAATGCAGAGATTAGTTCACTGTTTCGAAGTGAACTGTTTAAAAGTATTTGATAAGGTTAAACTGGTGGTCAACTGGAGAAATTGCATGCAGCAACAGAAGGAAACGTAAGCATATTTTGGCTTTTCTCTAACACAATGGTGGCTTTTTTACTGATATTTAATAAGCAAACCTGATATTTTCTGCAATCCCCATAATATTACAAATTACAGTCTTTACCCTTCCCTATAACTATATAATATACAATTTATATCTTATCACCCCACCTCACCTCTGCTCACACTTTGTTCCTTCCTCAATACACTATCTCTTCCACACCCTGATTAAATAAAACAGAAGAGCTCCCACAAATCCCTTTCCCACCTACTCTCATTATCCCTCATTCTTCTATTGGTTGTAGGGGAAATATCTCCCTATTCTTGTCCCTCCATTATTCCCACCTGCTTTCTCTCGCCCCTGTCCCATATATAATGAGAGGAATGCCAGCGGCCTGGAATGCTAGTCTTAATAAACTCACTTCTATCCATGATCTGTTAGTTTCCAAGTCATTTAGCCTACTTGTGATCCATGAGCAACATCTGACGCTGCAAGTTCTGCATTATTACATGGTGGCCTACATTTCAATCCCACTCCTAGGCCTGGGGACAGACACGGAGGAGGTTTAGGAGTCTCCTTAAGGTTTAGAATACTCCTTAAGCCCACTCTTTCCAGTGTATACCTTCTCCTCACTACCTTCTTTCATTCTAGTCTTTAAAAGGCACTCCATTCATATTTTATCCTCAATCTCCCTGCATGTGGAAATAATCTGCCCTCTGGGTCATCTTCCTAATTCATGGATGCTTTTTTTGCCTGGCTCCCTCACTTTCTGTCTCCAACATCTCATCATTAATCCTGGGTGACTTTAAGATCTATAGACAACTCTGAAGCACATCCTGCCTCAAAGTAATTCTCAATAACATTCTCATTTGGCTTCTCACTTTGTACTTCTTCTCCATCACATTTTAGCAGTCTTATCTAATTCTGTATTGTCTCTAAATTCTCCAGATTCCCTTTTCTACTCTTTGACCACCACTCATAACAACATTCACTTCACCCCTTCCACCTCAATCTACAAAAACCTTTAGGAATCTCACATTGTCTGTTTCTTATCAACTCTCCATCTCACTAAAGTCACTCCTACCTAAAATGACCAACCCTCCTGCCTTAATAATGTTGCTTGCTGACATAATAGCTCTCACCATGCTACATCATCCCAATCATGTTTATCTACAATCATAGCACTCAAAACAAACATGTTTCTATATAAAAGAGCTACTGCAGTACCGACTGCAGTACTGAATACTTCAAAAAACAAAATCAATTAACAAGATATAGCCCTACAGCACATGGCAAGTTTTCCACTTTTGACTGTGTCCAGTTCAACTGCATATCACTGCCTCTTCATCCCAGTCACAGTCTTTCATCTAAAAACATGTCCACTCAACCCTATATCTCACAACTCATTCCCTCCCACTCTTCTACCTTATCATTAGCTCTAAGTCACATCTTCAATCTCTCCCTCATAAATGGCATATTCCCTTCTCCATTCAAACAGTCACATATTACACAAATCGTGAACAAACCCACTCTTGATCCTTCTATACTCTACAGCCCTATTCTGTTGCTTCCTTTTGCCCCAGAGCTACTAAAAAGACTAGCCTATAACCACCTAGCCCATTAAACTCCTTATTTGACCTGCCATCTGGTTTCCATGTACAGTAATTAACTGAGTCAGCACTTACTAAAGTAGCTAATGACCTCTTGATGGCCAAAGCAAAGGGGTATTTTTCTCTACTTATCCTCCTTGACCTGTCTGCTACCTTTGACAATTCACTACTCACCTCTTATCCAGACTCTTAGCTCCATTGGCCTCTGTGACACTGGGCTCTCCTGGTTCCATTCTTATCTATCTATCTAACTGCTCCTTTAGTGTTATGTGCTTGGGTTCCACATATGGGGTCCTCAAGGCTCTGTGTTGGGTCCTTTGTAAACTCTTGGTTTGGTTTGTGTCATTGATAGGCTTATGATACACAAGTCTACATTTCCTCTCCTAACCCATTCCTTACTAGGTGTCTGTGTCTCTGGGTGTCTGTGTCTCTGAGTGTCTGGCTGCGTGTGTCTGGCTGCGTGTGTTTGGCTGTGTTTCTCTCTCTCTGTGTGTGTGTCTCTCTCTGTGTGTCTCTCTGGGTATCTGTGGGTGTCTGTCTCTCTGGGTGTCTGTCTTTCTGGGTGTCTGTGGGTGTCCATCTCTCTGGGTGTCTGTCTCTCTGGGTGTCTGTGGGTGTCTGTCTCTCTGGGTGTCTATCTCTCTGGGTTTATGTGGGTGTCTGTGTCTGTGGGTGCCTGTGTCTGTGGGTGTCTGTGTCTCTGGGTGTCTGTGTCTCTGGGTATCTGGGTGTCTGTGTCTCTGGGTATCTGGGTGTCTGTGTCTCTGGGTGTCTGGCTGCATGTGTCTGGCTGTGTGTGTCTGGCTGCGTGTCTGTGTGTGTATGTATGTCTGTGTGTGTGTGTGTGTGTGTGTGTGTCTGGCTGTGTGTCTCTCTCTGTCTGTCTCTCTCTCTGTCTGTCTCTCTCTCTCTCTCTTTCTGTCTCTCTCTCTCTGTGTGTGTCTCTCTCTCTATGTATGTCTCTCTATATCATGAATGCAAAAATATAAACAGTTATCATGTGTTCCTAAAGAAGAGCTACACAAAAGAGCTATTAGCAAACTATAGATTGACATGACTAAACATCTGAAGTGTAATTGTCATTCATGTAAACATAAATGTGTTTTCATATATGTATTTTTTAATAAACCTATGAATAATGTTAATTACAAAACAGTTAGAGACTTATTAAATAGCGTTTTAACGAATTCAATAGTGCTCTATATAACCACATAACATATTTTTGTTATGTAAGTTTGTAGTTAGTTATCTTCTATCCAAAAGCAATGTCTTCAGTAAGTAAGTATTTGTGTTCAAAATATGCTCTGTGGTTATATCGAGCTCTATTTCATAGGGCAACTTGCAATGTAATAAGGGTGTTAATTCTGTTTTTATAAATAATGTCATCAAGAATGATACCTGTCAATTAGATGTGATATCAACTGAAATACTTCAGACGTCACTTTGTGTGTTCAGGGAGGTGCAGAGATGATGGATCTGTAAAATTACATATAAAGATTTTTTAAATATGCCTTTTAATTGGCATACATAGCAAACGTAAATCCTAATCATAAATATATGTTAAATGCATTGTTAAAATGTTAAAAAATGACCTAATATAATACATGAAATAAAATATTTAACTGCTTCTAAAGTGCTATCCCTGACAATGAGCAGTAACATAATGATGAATGAATGAATGAAAGAATACACATGAATAAAATAGCTAAGTAGATATGTATTATTATTTTTTTCCTTCTAATTATTCAATATTTTGTAATATAAATGACTTAAATTAATTAAGCAAAATCTGTCATCCATGGGCTGTAACAAATACTTAATCCTATATTTGTAAAGAATGTCATCATGAAAACATATACCTGTGTAGTAGATGTTCTATAATGTAGAATGCTTCAGACGTGACTCCTGTGTTCAGGCAGGTTGCGACGTGAGAAATATGTGAAAAGATGTAAAAATCATATTTATTCTTTTTATTGAATGAGTGTATTAAATAACATTGTTTAACGCAAATCAATACTTAATGTTATATTTGTAAAGAATGTCTTATCACAAAATCATATACCTGTCAATTTGATGTTCGGTAATGTTAATTAGTGAAGATGACTCCTGTGTTCAGGTAGGTGGAGACGTGAGTAATCTGTGAAAAGAAGTACAAATCATATTTAATATTTGTTTGAATGAATGTATGAATCATTGAAAGTACTTGTTGTCCTTGTCATACATGCATGTAGTAAAATAAATGTAAATATATAAAAATGATATACCTGTGAAGGTGATCTGATTGCAGATGAAATGCTGCAAACGCCCCTCTGTGTAGTCAGGAGGGCAAATGATCGAACTGTGAAAAAAAAAAGGTCTTGGTAATGTTTGTATGTTTTTAATTGGCATAGATGCAAAATATAAGTAAATACACTCTAAAATGTAAGAAAGTGATGTAAATATTTAAGAGGTTTGAGAATCCTATTCCTTTGAGACAATGAGCAGCGGCAGATAAATATGATGACACTGTAAAATCTACCTATTTTGTGATGCATTTTAGCACATTTAATTTAGAAATCTTTAAAATAAATGACTAATTAAATAATTAATCATGAACATTAATAATTAAGCATCAACACACGAAAACAATTGCATTAATAATGAAGGCTGAAAACATAAATATAACAGCAATGTAATAATGAAGCAGCAACACTGAAATTTAAGTTCAGTGCAAAATGTACATATGCTTTCATGCATGTTTGCGTAAAAATTTGTTCTATGAATAATCAATGAAGTAATTAATGAACATTAATAGTTGAGCAGCAACCACAAAATTTAAGTCTACTATGAAATATCCATATATTTTTATATATTTTTTACAAAATTTGTTATTATGACTAACTAATAATTAATTAATGAACATTATAATTCTTAATGATTAATAAAGTAATAAATGAACATTAATAGTTGAGCATCAACCCCAAAATGTAAGTCCAGTGATAAATATACATCTTTTTTTATTAACTTACTATTAATAATTAATTATTAATTAATTAATGTACATTACTAATTAATTAATTACTAAATATATTCTAAAGAGTTAATCAATAATGTAATCCTAAAGTAAAGGTAGTGACAATTGTATAATTTTTTAAAAGTAATTAATAAATTAATGTTTATTAAAAATTAATTAATCAATTAATAAAGATATTTGAAATGGTTAATGATTAATACCGTGCTAAAGTACAGGTATTGCAAAATGTAGTAATGTAATTTTTTTTTTATTATTAATAATTTTTTTTAATTAATAAGTAATAAATTAATTAATATACTTTACCTATTTCTAAGAAATATCCAGCAATCAAGATTCTGAAGAGCTAACAATCTCTTTGGATTTTCCGGCATCAGAAAATGTCCAGTCAGACTGTCATCACCTGAGGAGAAAGTGTCAGCAGTGTGGCAAGTGTGCCCTATATATAGGCTGCGTGCGCGAGCCAGAACCGTTAGTTTAGGAGAGAAAGCCGCCATTTCAGATGCGTTATTGTGTAGATGGTTGTAAAATGGCGGCGATATTGTATGTGTTACGCGAGGCAAAGGATTTTTCGTCTTTAGTAAGTCTGTTGTAGTACCTCGTATGTGCCTTGTCAAACTGCTAAGTTTCCGGCTATGTTTTTTCAAGGTCGTGTAGCCTCGTTTTCATTATTTTCGGCTGCCATTTTTTCCCTCGCTTAGGCGATTTTCGAGTGGCGAAAATCATCTAAATCGAGTTAATTTGGCGTTCCAGCTCACTGACAGACGTCCTGGCTCTTGCCCCATGCTCTATGTGATGTGTTTGTATTTTTTTCTGGTGTATTTAGTGTGTTTTTACTGTTTTTTGGTTTGCGCGTGTCGGCCACAAAGTTCGTATTTTTACGACTTGTATTGTGGTTTTTCTAAGTGTTACGACTTGTATTTGGAGTTGTAAGTCCCGCGGTCGTCATGTTTGATGGGCTAAGTACTGCAAGTTTTGTCCGGTGGTGTGTGGACCCGTACGAGTAAGTGCTGCGACTTGAGGTTTGTGTTTGGGAGTTTTGTGGCTTTGTTTGAAGTGCCATAGGAGTAAATAGCTGTGAGTTAAGGTGTGTGTGGGCGTTTTGTATGGTGTTTTAAGGCGCTGTAGGAAAAGTACTGGTACTTAACAATGTAGGGCTGTGTTGTTAGTGTTTTGAGGCGGCGTAGGACAAAGTGCTGCTAGTTAAAGATTATGCAGGGTTGTGTTGTTCCAAAGTCTTATAATCTTATAATTTAAACTATGTTTACCACAAAGATCTTTTATTTGTTTTAGTGGTTACCAAAAAAAAAATTCTGGAAGTAACACGAATAAAGAGCTTATTTAAAAAAAAAAGGCTGGTAATAATTTACTTTTAAATGGTAAAAAATTTAAAGACAAGGGAGCAAAAAAGTGTATAAAACAAAATACAGCAAATTCATACAGATAGTATACAGGTATATACAAATAAATTAACAAACTAATGCACCAATTAACTTAAATACTGGGGGACACTTAGCTGATACTGCAACATGCAGTATCCACTGAGGTGATATTTCAATGTACAGCACTGCATCTTAGACAGCCCTAGGCCTGGGTTTTATGGGCCTAGGAAGAATTACACTCCTGTGTATAGTGTTTCTAAGGATTTGCAGATTTGGACATTATTGTGACATTAGGAAAAGTATTCCCATTACATTATTCCCATTTATTCCAATTTCTGTTTTTCATTTTTTTCTTTTTGTTATCTTTTTGTTTTGTATGAAGATATTTGAAATAAAAAACTGTATTATTTAGCTAGTAAGTTGTCCATTATGTTTTTAAAAAAAAAAGTGTCATTATAATTGGAAATGGTCCATTTCAGTAAAAAATAAATATACACTAATAATTTCCATATTAAACATCTAAGTTCCATAAGGGACAAATCGCTGACACATACACAGCAGTTGACAACCTTGTAAGATGTTTATGGAACACATTAATGAGAATGTAAATTATTGAAGTGGGTACACAGTGTATCATTTGCTTCTGCAGATTAAATTAATCCAGTCAAGTATCTGAATTAATACTGTATCCTAATGACTATTTGTTCAATTGTCTGGATTTCTATTATGCAGTTAAGTCTTATGTAAATATAAATAAGAAAATGGGAAGAATCTTCAATTATATTTTTACTCCATGATATACACACGTTTTCATCTTGTCTTCTTCAGTACATAGATCTGTTAATAATGGTCCGAATTTAGAAACCCTATATTGATAGTATAATTTGTAAATTATATTTAACAATCAGTATAGCTTCAAACACAAAACATGAAGGAGATACCTCTTGAATGCTATTCTAGTTCTATTTAATGTTAGTCCAATAGAAATTGATTTCAATCTTTCATAATGAACAGTTATGAAAGAATAAAAGGCAGTTGTTTAACAAACAATTTGATGCAAAACACATTCACTACATTCATTTAGCAATTTAATTTTTTTTAATAGGACTCTCTGGAGGTTCCAAGAAATAGCTTCCAAATAGTCAAACAGCTGGGTGTTTATCATAAATGTCGTTATATTAATTTCCCAAGTGCAAAATTCCAGAATTCAATATGATTGCAAAAAGCTGTAACCGCATGTAGTATATTTTGGGACAAAAGATACAGAGCATATAAATAACTACACTGTAACTGCTTAAACTAGAGAGAATCAAATTAAATAATGTAACAAATATGTATGAAGATTTAAAATGACTCTTTTTTTAAATGTGCATTACTTCATTATAAATGGTATAAACATTATAGGACCACTGTACTGTAAATAAACACTGTTAATATGAAAGCATATGCAAAAGTATACATGATTTATAATGTTTGAACTTTGTAATGCTTCTAGTTATACTTTAAAGCTCTTAACTTTATAGGTTTCTGCCCATTGTTCTTTGCTGTTTAACTCCACCCCTTTTGCAATTATGTGCAGACAGAGGTAGCAGACTTCCCGCTGTGTGCTATGGTGTAGATCAGACTCAGATTTACTCTAGTCAGACACTGGAGAACACAGCGGGAAGTCTGCTACAGCTGTCTTTTGACTAATTCTGCAGGTAAGAGCTTTAAAATATAACTACTAGCAGTACAAAGATTGAACATTATAAATCAAGTATACTTATACATGTACATTTATTTCAACAGTGTTTGACTGTCTGATAGGGCAACTGTAACACACAAACTTTCACATGTATGGAATAAGCTTCCCAAGTGTCCTGTCAATTTGTTATTTCCACTCTCAGACCCTTCTGGTATGGTCCACACATCTTCAATTCACTGAGATCCCTCGTTGCCTTCAAAGTTGCAACCTTGAGACACACTTAGATGGGTACACCTGATTCTATATGAATTCCTTTTGTATACAATGTGGAAAGCCCTTAACCAATATGCACAGAACTCAGAGTTATACTACATACTCTACCAGTGGCCATGCAAATTCCTCCTTCCTACAATAAAATGCATTTTTGCTGTGCATTATTTGATTATTCAAGGTACAAGCCGTCATATGCAGGAATAGAACTCAGTAGTAAAGAACATTAAAAAAAAAACATTATGACTACTTAGAATTGAATAAATGCGGGCACCTTTTTCAATTATTCAGCAAATTATTGTTATACATTTTAAAGGGCTCAGACTATTACACAGTCCCAGTTAGTCAAGACTGAACATATATCGTAAAAAAACATACATCTTTGGTTACCATTAACATTATGTAATCATTAAAATAAAATTATTGATGAAATGATGCACAGGCTTAAACTTAACATATACACTGCAAAAGACGAAAATGAAAATGTCACTATCAATCCTTTATGAATATATAGAGGGTTTGATTTTCCTTTTAGCATGTGTGGATTATGTATGCATGGCTGATAATGAGGTGTATTTGGACAACACTTATATAAAAAATAATAATAATAGGATTAAGGAGAGTGCATTAAGTACCTGCAGCTTGAATTATTAAACCATCACAACAACAAATATACCCCCTAGTGCATTCTACATGCCAAACTTACATCATGTGAGTGGATGATGATAGTGTATGTTTCTGTTTGTCCAAGATGGAGAGAGGAGTAAGTAGGGGAGACAGAGCTCACATTTTCTATAGTGAAAAGTGGGAACTGGTCACAGGACAAAGATGTGGAGAGAGGTAGTAGCTAAGGTCACTCTGTGGGAGTTTTCGGCAGGGACGTTAAGAAAGTGACACATTGCTGTGATAATTGCCAAGCCATAGTCAAGAAGAATATGGCTGAAGAAGCTGCCAGCACCAGAGCTACAGGTAATGGTTTCCAAAGGTTAAAATGGGCTGAGGAGCCAATAGAAAATGTGAACGTCACAAATCTTATAATGAGTGGTAAGTACAGGAACAAGTATCCGTAACTAACTACAGAAAGGGAACAGATATATATGGTTAATTCTTACTATGAATGCCTTCAGAACCATATGAGCACATGCTGCATTAGCGCAATTTTCTTACGGGGGCCAAGTTATAGCACATTAGGTAGCACCACATGGAGGGCTGGGAATAGTTGGCACATAGTCATCACTTGTTAAAGGTTATATGTAAGGGTTTGTTACTGGCAGCATGTAATAGCTACATGGTTTCCTTCATGGGATTTTTACTCTTAAGAATTTCTATAGGAGCAATGTAATTGAGGACAGTCAGCCCCATTAAATTCCAAACCCATAGCGGCAACGACACACTTCTGCTGCGTTACAGAGCGATTACATTCAACCATGCCGTGACCAACGGGGCATAGATGAAAACCCGTAAACCCTTCTTGCACACGTTGCATGTGCGGTCGTGAACATGATCAATTAGTCAAACCCCTAGTTACAGGTTTAGACAGAGCCAATGGCAAAGGAGATCATTATCATTACGTCACTGAAAAATGGAGGTTAGATGTCATGATTAATTGTTTAGGGACTCATATTGCCACAAAATTATAAATATGGCCAAGGGAGCATGACAATGTTGCATTGGGATTATGTGTTATTGTGTGGTTATATGTTGCCTGTACATGGTTATTATGTATAATATAATATAAGAGGGAAAATGTTATATAGAAAATATGTGGAATTGGTAAAAATGCTCTGCATAGAAGCATTGCACACTCACAAATACAGACCTTGGGTTAAGACAAATGTATGTACTTCAAGTAGTCCTAAGCAAACACTTGAGTTTAAAATAAAGATTTTTTCACTAGCCAGCTATAGATATCTGGTGAATTTGATCTCAAGAGCTTTGATAGCCCAATGTTGCAAGCCATATGGGTTGACATCATACATACACAAATGTACACAAGGGTGTGGTATTGGAGAGTATAAATATGTTGTTTGATCATTCAATAAAGGTTGAGAGATAGTTTTCAAATATCCACAATATGAGACTATTTCTGTGTGTTGTATCCTGACTTGAGGAGTGGTCTTGCCATGGGTCACTAGTAACCTGTATGCAGTATTCTCTGCCTGTACCTTTTGGGCATTGCCCTCTTCAGAAGCCATCTTTCGTGCCACAAAGAACAGGAACTACATGATTCTGCTGGGGTTGGTTTGAACTAGGTTCACATCAAGCACCCCTGTAGAAGCAGATCGAATAGATTTCAAAGCCTTACAGAAATAATGCAATATTAATAAATCCGTAAATATGATATTCTAGTCCATGCGAGAAATTAAACAGAAAACAAGTATTTTATATTTTATATTGCAGATTTGCGAGCTTGAGAATGTTGTGCTTTTTAATTTTAATACTAGCATCACTTTCCCTTTAATTATAAGTACAGTATTGTGCAGATATTGCATTTACAGTGCTAAGGATAGGACTTTAACCACCTTGCGGGTCCTCTCTAGTACCCATTGACTTTTTCGCTCTATTTGCTTGTTACGGGTTTGAAAGCCAGAGGATTCATAGCAATGTAATAGTGATTTTCAAATGTAACAGTTACAGGCTTGACAGATCAAATGATTTGCCACAACGGTGTTCAGATTTCGACATCCCTTAGGGTTTTACTGCCTGTAACCCGCAGGTCATTTGCAGGTAGCTTTAAGACACCAATTTAATATCCGTAAGTCTTGCAGGCTCCGTTATGGGCTACGGCTTTACACGTTGGGGGAATTTAATAGGTCTGTAAGTCAACCATATGTGTGGATGACTTGCTATGGAGGCTGCATATTATTCTAGGTACTACTTTTATACAAACAGTCAAGCAACAGTAAAACCAACAGTGAAACCTGCAGTATGAGTAAAAGGAGCAGGTTCTTGAGTATTGGGGATCATTATCTGGTTATACAAGCGTCTATTAAAAATTAAGCTATTTTGGATATAGTCATCACAAATAATATTGATATGGTATCAATGTTGAAATAGGGCAACCTTTGGGAAACAGTGATCACAGCATAGTCTCATTTGAGATTGAATTAAAAAAAAGTGTAAGGGGCCAACAAAAACTCTTAACTTTAAAATGTCATATTGTAATGGTATAAGGGCAGCAATACAATGTATAGACTGCAGTATTAGCGAGCAGTGATGTGCCAGCATGTGAATGTAGTGATTTTAATCCTCATATCCCCCATTGTATTCCCCATCATTTACAGTGCTTTAAAGTGCTTCATTGAATGTTTATTTGGCTTATATATTTGGTGGGCTTGAACCATGATCTCCTGGCTACCGGCTGAGATCAGGTGCTAACGGACGATTGCACTGTTTGGGATCAGCCATAAGAGAGACCTCCTTGCAGCGCCGTCCATTAGAATACCAATGTAGACGTAGGGCTGCAAGGGGCTGTAGCCCCATCGCAAGGAATTGATGAAGTTGTGGCCGTTTTGCGGCTCCTATTAGAATGAGCCCCTTTGTAAATCCAATGTATATTACAACAATATAAAAATGTGTTTTAATTTTAAAAAAATTAGTGTTGTCCATTTCATATACATTTTACAGATTTAGTAAAAATTACAACAGTAAAAGCAATGGCATCTTATAACATAAACAAGATCTCACTATAAAATCTAATCAATGAAAGAGTAATTGCCCATTTTATCAGGCAGTCTATATTTTTCATTATTTCTGTTGGCTAAGCATGAATATGAGCATTTTACATTCAAGCTGCGTAGATAAAATGATGATAGCAAATAATATTCTATGCTGAGTTATAAGAAACAAGATATGAAAATGATTTGTCATAATGTTACAGCAGAGATAAATTGCCTTTTTGTGTGATGGACTATAATTACAAATATTGAGGAATAAAAGCTGTAGATAACAGACTGCTTATTTTGCAGATGACATATTTGCATTTTGAAATAATGTTTTGCATGTTTACTGGGTATAGAGTTTATACGTGCCTGGTAAAGAGGATCCAGTATTTTCTCTTAGCTAAAAGGGGTAGGCACATAGTCACAAATTAATTTTGTTTGTAGCTGACTAAAATTGTTATTAAAGTACCCACTATTTCAAATATGCCCATTGGAAAAGTCTGATTTAGACATTTGCTTTGTAAAAATCCTTTCTCCTCATCACATCATCACCCTGCTTCTAGATTTCATGATAGCTTGTACTTTTATCACACTCTCTTTCAGCCATATTCATATGTATAGGAATGAAAAGTGTTTACAAATTCAAATTATATTTTCCCCAAAGAATATTAAGAATCTTAGTCATTTTCTGATTTAACAGGTTTTCTATTGACAACCAAAATGATCACTTAACTTACCAGTTGTATTCTACTTTTATTTACAATTTTTACTGTTGCTCAGAAATTAGTAATAGTAATAGTATTTTCTTATAAAGAGCCCTTTAATATTTCTTACTTGCTAAGATTTTGTGACTTATTTATCGATTTGCAATTTTTTGAAGAAGAGAATGACAATTTTTATCTTGCACTCATAATTATTAAAACTTGACTTTATTAAATTTCCTTTTTAAAACTCTCACGACATTAGAGCAAGGATATACACAAAAATAATTAGTTGTACTGGTTTGTCCAAAGAGGTAGAAATATTAATTTTTGCAATACTATCCTCTTAGTACCCATTATTTATTTCAAAAAAATAATGTACACAATTACCCAACAATTTATATATCTTGGTTGAGTAACTATTTCTTGTAAAAACCTTAGAAATATACCAATCTAAAGCTTCCCATGATATATTGTAATTTTTTCTCTTGAAATTATTTTCTTATTGCTCTTTTATTTAGATATATAATAATCTTGATGGCATTTTTTGTCATTTTTTACCTCAGTATTTTAGGATCTTTTGATTGAACAAAATAATATTAGGGTAATTACATAAAAAAAAACTAATCTACTCAACGCATTTCGAATTAAGTTGTATTCTACACCATTAGAGTAAAGTGGAAATGTGTTATTTTCTTTAATTGCTGCTGAACTGATGAATTAGAGGTATTTAGATAGTCGTTGCAGAGTGTTTGAATACCTCACTAAAACTGCTGTATGTATAAAAACTGTACCAATTGAGACATTTTATCCTGCTTTTATACCTAATCTCTGGCCGATGAAGGACAAATAGAAAACAAATAGAAAGCAGATATAAACACCAAGCCATGGAATCTGGAGTGCATTGACACTCATTACCATGCTACACACCTTTAAAGTATAACTATTTCATGATTTGCAAAGCACTGCAGGACCTTACATTTCTTCAAGCTGGCATTGGATACATTATTGATAAAAGCTCACAACTACCTATGCTTCACCCTGTTGTAGCTGTCAACAGATATAGAACACTGTGATTGTTAGACCCTGTAGCTAAACCCAAGATCATTCAATTACAAATTCAGTTACAAATAGTAGTTTATTTGCCCTGTGGCTGCATCTTCCATCTTCATTATCTCTTCATATTCATGTCTATACAAGCAATAACTTAAAATGATTATATAGGCTGCCTATATATAATACACACTGAGAAAGGTCTGATTGCTGGGCCCTGATGCTGCTTGTCTGACAAGGGACTGGCTCAGCACAGCTCCATTCAATTGATTGTCTGACCACAGTAAGCTTATTAGATGTGTGGCCAGGCATCCATCTTTATTATCTATTCAGATTCTTGTGAGAAAGCTTCAAGAGCTATATAAGCATAAATGAAGCATGACTATAGTCTTAATTTCGGTCAGTTTATTTTAAAACTATTTTAAGTATGTAAACAACATTCTCATATGATTTACAAAGATTTACCTGACCTTGCAAAAGCAAGTCTTTAAACTAAAGACCAAGAATTCTGCAACATGTACTAATGTAATCAGTCACTTTGACTGTGTTAATAGTGACCTTATATATAATGGCCACACTAGTTATTTTGTCTACCTATGCAATTGCAAAAGAGTATTATCCCTTTAATGATCTTAATATAGTATAGTGATTCTAGACCTAAATTGCGATTTGGCCAATTATAAAGTGTTCTATATACGCACAGAGCATATTTTTTTACAGAAGTTTTTAGTTAGTGAAGACCTTGCTTTTGGATAGAAGTTCACTAACTAAAATCATCTGTAAAAAAACATGCTCTGTGCTTATATAGAGCCTTTTTCAAATGGCTGAATAGCAATTTAATAAGGCTGGTAGAAAGCCATTTGTGATGTCCACCTAATAGTGGTAAAATTGCTTCAAATGAGAACTAACACTAATAGTGGTTTATTCTGCTTTGCAAAACTTTTTTATTCAGACAACTATAATGAAAATTAGCTTGCATAATGAAATCCCATGAGCCTTACAAAAATATAACTTTAAATATGAAAAAGTATTATACATATATAACAAACATTCTCATTAGTGATGTCGCGAACATAAAATTTTCGGTTCGCGAACCGCCGCAAATTTTCGCGAATTGGCGAACATCGGCGAACCGCCATAGACTTCAATGGGCAGGCGAATTTTAAAACCCACAGGGACTCTTTCTGGCCACAATAGTGATGGGAAAGTTGTTTCAAGGGGTCTAACAACTGGACTGTGGCATGCCGGAGGGGGATCCATGGCAAAACTCCCACAGAAAATTACATAGTTGATACAAAGTCTGGTTTTAAGCCATAAAGGGCATAAATTACCTAACATTCCTAAATTGTTTGGAATAACATGCTTTAAAACATCAGGTATGATGTTGTATCGATCAGGTAGTGTAAGGGTTACACCCGCTTCACAGTGACAGACCAATATCCCTGTTTAACGCACCGCAAACAACCACAAACAGTCCATTTGCACAACCGCAAACTCCCCATTTGCACAAGGTTGGATACCAAGCTAGCCATGTCCGTTCCATGTCCTCACTGATGTCATTGAAGGTCTCTTCCTCCACCCAGCCACGTACAACACCAAGGGTCCCCGAAAGGTGACAACAAGCCCCCTGGGACGCCTGCTGTGTTTGGTCTTCCACCTCCTCAAAGCCACCTTCCTCCTCTGACTCCTCTTCTTCAGACTCCTCTCACTGCATTGCCTCTCTCTGCATTATTATAAGGTGTGTTAAGTAGTACTACTCTTATCAGTTTAAAACCTGTTACAGCAATTTTGGGGCACTTTGAGACATTAGCTTCTTACCCTCAAACATGTCCTTTACCGGCACCTGACTATGGGCAAATGAGCAGGAACTGCTCAAGGCGAGAGACGCAGTGGCGGATGGTTGAGAGGGGGCAAGGAGGACAGCAGTGGTTGATGTGGCTGATGATGCTGGACCAGGAGAAGGATGGCGGCTTTGAGTTTGTGTGCTGCTTGTACTCATGTGTTGGTCTGGAGTCACCCAAACATTAGGTCTCAACCTGTAGAGGATAAGGGAACCAGGCTACTCTAGACCTCATTCATCATTACCGGTTTTGACAGATTGGTCCTATGCGTCAAAGCTACTATGACAACAGATATGAGTGGCACTGTGC
Organism: Discoglossus pictus; assembly: GCA_027410445.1. Taxonomy (NCBI): domain Eukaryota; kingdom Metazoa; phylum Chordata; class Amphibia; order Anura; family Alytidae; genus Discoglossus; species Discoglossus pictus. The sequence goes on along the minus strand of CM050163.1, from coordinate 107,807,577 downwards.
ACTTGCAGAAGTTGGCAGAGTAGACGCTGTTGGTCTGACACACACGCTTGCAGACAACTAACTGCTATGCAATCTATTACAGTAGAAAAAATGTTTTTTGTTTTAAATGTACACTACTGTTACACCAGATATAAGTGGTGTGTTAAGTAGTACTACTCCTATCAGTTTAATCCCTGTTCTGTGCCTTTTTTGGGGGTTTGGTTGTTGAAGGCACAGTGCAGCACCAGAGGCCAGAAAAATTAGGCATGTACACATGCCTGAAAAATTAGGTATTGTTGATCTTGCAGCGAGCAGAGAAGAAGGTAGGCCTGATTCAACGCCCCAGCCCGCATACCCACACTCAGAGATTGAGGGGGGGACCTGAGAAAGCCACGGGTCGGAGATATAAAGGGGGGCCATCCCAAATAAGCACACAAGCGGGGACAAAGGTAGTGAAGGGAACATAGAGGCCCATGGACTGACGGTCGCCATCTTGGCAGGAAAAGGGCCCAGCAATTAAGCCAAACTGACCCAGCACAGGCAGCTACTTGAGTCAAACGCTGTACAATTACACCTTAATAAAGCTGAAATATGCAGCAGCAGGGATTCTAAACGGGCACACGGGGACAAGGAGGCTAACAGCCCCCACAGTCTCTGCACCACTCTTTTTAACAGATAACCCAATGGGCTAACCAAGGACCTTGCCCACATAAAAAAACAGAATTTTATTGGAGAAATTATTAGTGTCTTTACCCCCCAAGAGAGGACATAATATACGGTATCTTTAGACTACCTGATGGTCAAACCTCCTTTAGCCCCAATGCTATCCAAGAAATATTTCAAAACTTTATATGACTGGGGGTCTATAGAGTGACATTAGTACTGACCTTTATATGACTGGGGGTCTATAGAGGGACATTAGTACTGACCTTTATCTGACTGGGTGTCTATAGAGGGACATTAGTAATGACCTTTATCTGACTGGGTGTCTATAGAGGGACATTAGTACTGACCTTCATCTGACTGGGTGTCTATAGAGGGACATTAGTAATGACCTTTATCTGACTAAGTGTCTATAGAGGGACATTAGTACTGACCTTTATCTGACTGGGTGTCTATAGAGTGACATTAGTACTGACCTTTATATGACTGGGGGTCTATAGGTGACATTAGTACTGACCTTTATCTGACTGGGTGTCTATAGAGGGACATTAGTAATGACCTTTATCTGACTGGGGGTCTATAGAGGGAAATTAGTACTGACCTTTATCTGTCTGGGGGTCTATAGGTGACATTAGTCCTGACCTCCTGCTGCAGTATTATTACTCCCAGTACTCCCAGGCATGCTACTATTAGATATAATAACCTCAGTTTTGTTTCCTTATCTGTTGGTAACATCAAAATATGATTATTAAATATTTCATATTTGTTTGTTTTTTTCTCCCAAAGTGAACCCCTTTGTGTGTGTCCCACAGATGTGGCGTTTCCGCTCTGCGTATGTTGGATTTGCACCGCTTAAAAAGTATGAAAAGAGACCCCCCCCCCCCTTGAAGCCCATTAATGACATCATCAGTAAATTGTATGTAACAGATTCCAGTGTTTAGGGTTTATGACCCAATACTGCGATCATATCATTTATGACAAAAATCCGTATTTGTCGTATTATTCAGACGCGCGTGCATCTTTGTGTTACATTTCCTGATACTTTTATTATCTTGATCTTTATATATTTACTAGCGACTTGCCCGTCAAAAAATGGCGGCAATAAGATTGTAAGGCAGGTAATGGTTTGGACGAGACATTCATTTTGTTGGCGGTCGGATATCCTTCGGCGCTCATTGCGAGGCTGTTGGTTGTATTTTTTTTCTGATAGGCGCTATTGCTGTTATTCTTTGGTCGGCGGTGATGTGTTTTTTGCGCTTATTGCAAGGCTTTGTGTGCTATGAGCAGCGTTGGCGCTCGTTGTGAGGCGCGCAGTGAATGGCTTTTATGTTTAATGTGATAATGTTTTTTTTGTGTATATGTATTTTTGTATGCTAATGAAATAATTACTAAATGAATATACTTTACCTATTTGTAAGTAATATATGCAGGAAGCATTGTGCTGAAGAACTGACAATCTGTTTTCATGTTCCTGCAGCATACAATGTAGGTTTTCAGTGCTGTGGAGCTGCTGTGTAAGTGTCAGCAATGTGTGCAGTGTATAGTGTAAATAGGCTGCGTGCGCGAGGGGAAGCCGTTAGGGTAGCTGGGTACTTCCGCATTGTGTAAGTTAGTGTTGTAAAATGGCGGGGAATGTGTATGTGGTAAGCGGGTGTGGATGATTTAGTGTCCTTGTTAATAGTGTATCTTTACCTGGTACGGCTTTTTAGGAAAATCTTTTTTAGTTAGCTCTTCAGGTTATTGATCACTGGATATATTAATTACAAATAGGTAAAGTATTTTAGTAATTAATTAATTCATTATTATAAAAAAATATATATATAAAAAAAATACGCTTAATAGCATATTTTACACTGCGGTTACTTTACATACATTAACGCTTCGTACTTCCTAATACATTTGTTCATTCACAATAGTTATTATCGTGCATTCATTTAATAAGTATTAATTAGTAATGGAAAATAAAAATGTAGACTTTACACTACACTAAAATGTTTTACTTTTTACTCTGCAGTTATATAACTGGATTACTGCTCATTGGCTGCCAGCGATAGCACTCTCAAAGCAGTTACAAATCTAAATCACTTTATTATGCTCTGAGACCTGAATACATTTTTTAATTTACACTGCACAAAAAAAATTATATATTTAACACTGTACTTATATATCTGTCTTTGCGATGAGCGCCGAAGATTGATCGTTGCAAAGCACGAAACATGAAGGACACGAGGGAAGAGGCTCACAATGAGCGCCGAAGGTCCTCAGAGTACAAAAAGCATCACATTGTGTGGCAAACAGCATTGCCATGGCTTCAAACTTTTTTATTTATTATTATTGCTCCATCATTTGTGCCAGGCATGTCGCTAGTGATATAATATAACATAATGCAATACAATATTATACAGTACACATGGGTGTTGGAACTGGGGGGGGGGTAAGGGGTAACCCCCCCCCCAGATTTCTTATTGTATGTATGTATGTGTATAGAAGCTAACAGGGGAGGGGAGAGGGGGAGGAAACACAGGGGGGAGGGAGAGGAAGACACAGGAGAGGGGGAGGAAGACACAGTGGATAGGGGGAGGAAGACACAGGGCAGAGGGGGGAAGAGAAACAGGGTAAGGGAGAGGTGAGGGGAAGAGACACATGGGAGGGGGGAGAGACACAGGAGAGAGTGGGGGGTAGAGACACAGGGGAGAGGGGGGAAGAGACTAATGGGAGGGAGTGGTGAGGAGACACCGGGGAGAGGAAAGGGGGTAAAGACACAGAGGAGGGGGGAAGAAACACAGGGGAAGGGAGAGGGTGTAGAGACACAGGGGAGAGGGGGTAGAGACACAGGGGAGAAGGGGGAAGAGACACAGATGAGGGGGGAGAGACACAGGGGAGAGGGAAGGGGGAAAGACACAGGGGAGGGGGGAAAGAAACACGGGAAGGGAGAGGGGAGTAGAGACACAGGGGAGGGGGGAGTGACACAGGGAAGAGGGAAGGGGGAAAAGACACAGGAGAGGGGGGAAAGAAACACTGGGGAAGGGAGAGGGGGTAGAGACACAGGCAAGGGTGGGAGAGACACAGGGGAGAGAGGGGGGAGAGAGACACATGGGAGGGAGTGGGGGGGAGACACAGGGGAGAGGGGGGGAGAGAGACACATGGGAGGGAGTGGGGGGGAGACACAGGGGAGGTCTTCTGCTTTATTATTATTCTTATTATTATTACTATATAATGTGTAGATGTACCGGCTGGGCATGCTCTTCTATATTATTATTATTATTATTATTATTATTATTATTATTATTATATAATGTGTAGATGTACCGGCAGGGCATGCTCTTGTGTATTATTATTATTATTATTATTATTACTATATAATGTGTAGATGTACCGGCTGGGCATGCTCTTGTGCATTATTATTATTATTAGAAGTAGTATTTTACTAATAATAATAATAATAATGCACAAGAGCATGCCCAGCTGGTACATCTACACATTATATAATAATAATAATAATAATAATAATAATAATAATAATGCATGCCCAGCTGGTACATCTACACATTATATAGTAGTAATAATAATAATAATAATGCACAAGAGTCCTTCAGCACTGCACTGGACACTGAATAAACTTGCCTAGCTATGGTTTTCCCTATTGATGTAGTATCACCTACACTCTCCCTCCTCTCAGTAAGACTGCAAGTTAGTTATGATTCTAAAATGGCTGCTGTCCATGAGTTAGAAGGGTGTGGAAGGGAGTGTATGCTGCTGATTGGCTGGAATGTGTCTGCTGACTGTGACATGCAGGGTCAAAGTTTGCTCAATGATAAAGTATTGGGGGCGGGTCGAATATCGCATATGTTTGCAGTTCGCCGCGAACGCGAACATGCTATGTTCGCCGGGAACAGTCCGCCGGCGAACCATTCGCGACATCTCTATTTCTCATCTAATACTACATTCTCATACTACACATTCTTACATATGAGAAACTACATATGTTACAGCTACTTTTCAAATCAATGGCTTTTGAAACAGTTGCAATATCAATCCCACCTGCTAATAATGAGAAAATACAGGTACCGCTAACAAAAATAGTAACAGCTTGATGATATTTTATCCAATGCTATTAAATGCACTTAGACTACTGAAAAGGGTCTGATCCATTGCTTCATTGGTACAGCTGCAGCCAACAATATTGAAGATGTCATGTATTTTCATTAGTTGGGTTCTTTATGCAGTGGTGTGATGTTCCCTGAATGTACTGTTGAATATCTTTGACTATATCCTAAATGTTTTATTGCATTGTATTTGTAACATATTTTATGTGCAGTATATTCTGCAAATCCATGTATGACTTATTACAGCTAAGCATACATTTAAAACCAACAAACTGCTTTATTATAGTTTTTTTATATGACTATATGTATGTATATTTTTTTTGTTTCATCTTTGTATTACTAACTAAAAAAATATCCAAAATTCACTTAGCTTTTCAGAAAATGTTTCTCTTACTCTGCAATAACTGTTTTTTTTTTATTTCAAATGAGAAAAAAACATTTCAGTCTTAGAGAACCACTTTTAAATCCCTGCAAAGCTTAGTGAATATTGCTCATTGTTAGAAATTTTCCTGTACATGTTATTTTTCTGTTTACATTCCCTGGAAATGCTTGGTAATAAGAAAGATGTTTTATTTTAAACTAACAGTGTAAGATATTGTTCGTTGAATGTAAGGGTTACTCTCAAGTGAATAATCAGGCTTCATTCATTTGGTTCATTAGGAAACGGCTAAATTGGTCTTTGAGCTCATCAGCTTTGAACAATCTGTTCTGAACAAACCAGCACTCACAGGGAATATCAATGATCCGGAAAATTGGAGAATGTCATAAAGTAGAGATAACAAAAGCCCACATTATCAGTCTGAATCAGAATGCACTGATGAAAACACTGTTTGGTAAGATCTATAATGTTTAGCACATACTCTGTACAGTATAGTATATTTTCCTTTTTCAAAAGCAGACAATTGGGGGGAAAGTAGGAAATTGAATCTGTCAGGTTTGCTGTGCTAGTTTAGAAGGGAATCAAAGTCATCAGATTCAGATAGAGCAGTGAAAAAAAAGAAAAATATGTGCTTCCATTTTTTTTATTATTCTTTTTTAACACATATATATTTGTGTGGCCTTTTAATGCATCCATCCTACAGTGTCCTGCTTTAGTAATGAGTAGTGGTGTGTAAAAGTTGTAGTCAGTAAGATGAATACTATGCAGTACATGTAGGTCTGTGGAGGTGGTTGTGACTAACAGTTGTGTCAGTTAGACCCGTCCAGAATATTATTTTATTATTATTGTTTATTTGTAACGCACCAACATATTCCGTAGTGCTATACAGGGTAAAGTTCCAGGCAAAGACAGTTATAATATTAACAAGCTGCAAAGAATAGAGGGCCCATGCTTTGAGCTTAGAATCCAGTGTCCATAGGGCTTCCCGAAGCACCATGCAAGATTGAAAACTCACAAACTTACAATCTAAAGGTTTTGGGTGGGTACCGAAGGGTTAGAGAAGTGTAGTGCATGTTAGGGAGGAAGGTGATAGGCTTCTTTAAACAAATGTGTTTTAAGTGAGGTTTTGAATGTTTTGAGTCAGGGAGACTGAACGTTGTGTACAGTAAATTAGTCTAGCAGAGGCATTCATTATGGATTGAAGTGGGGATAGATGGGTGGTGGGCAAGCCAGCAAGAAGCGAGTTGCAGTAGTCAAGACAAGAAATGATGAGAGAATGTGTTAGAATCTTGGTTGTGTATTTTGTAAGGTAGTGACATATTTTGGAAATGTTTTTTAGATGGAGAAGGCATGATTTTGTTGAGAGAGATGTGAGGGGTTGGAGCTGTAATAGAGGGTGTGAAGATTAGGAGTTCAGTCTTAGATATGTTGAATTTGAGGTGGTTGGCAGACATCCGGGAGGATATACCTGAGAGGCAGTTGGAAACATGTGTTAGAAGAGAGAGGTAGATTTGAGTGTCATCTGCATAGAGATGGTACTGCAATCTGAAAGAGTTTATTAGGGTACCAAGTGAAGATGTTTAGAAAAGGAGGGGGCCTAGGACTGAACCTTCGGGTATACCAACGAACAGAGGGTGAGGAGGAGAAGAAGAGGTACCAGGGAGGTACAAGAGAGCAGTGTCTCGAATGCAGAGGGAGCAGAAGATTTGAAGTAGGAGAGAATGGTCAACTGTGTCAAAGGTAGCAGAGAGATCTAGAAGAGGTAGAATAGAAAAGTGAAATTTTGACTCAGTGGAATGTTGGGGCCGGAAGTTGGTTTGGAAGGTGTCAAGAAGGGAGTTAGAGGAAATAAAGCGGGTAAGGCGATTGTCGATAAGCAGCTCCAGTAGTTTGGAAGCCAGGGGAAGCAGATAGGGGGGATAGTTAGATGCAGAATCAGAGTCATATGAGGATTTCTTAAGAGTGGGTGTAATTATGGCATGTTGTAGAGAGGATGGAAACTTGCCAGTATTGGGGGAAAGGTTGAAGGGGTGTGTGAGAGCTTGGATTAGTGTTGTAGAGAGGGCTTTGATGGACTAGTATCCAGAGGACAGATAGTAAGGCAAGAGGATAAAAGTAGGCTGGAGACTTCAAACCCAATTCAATTGCAAGCCTGATATGTATTATCAAAAATAACTTGATTTGGATACCCATGATCTGAAACAAAGCCGATAAATGATTAAAAAGTGCTTGCAAATTCTCATAATGTCAGAGTATCAGCACAAAAGTGTATTTTCACACGAGAGTAGTCTGGTCTGTATAAATAAATCTATGCCATTCTATCAATTAACTGGAATCATACTGCTACTATAGACCATTGCTAATCAACTCTCATATATCAGAATATACTGATAGTTCTGTTAATCCAGGATATACTGATAATCACAGAGTTGTTAAGTATTTATAAAAAAAGCACATAGTATTCACATTGTTAAAAACAAAAAAAAGAAAAATAGTGAAACACAGATGTTCAATAACTCCAAAACAAGGAATTCACATAATGTAATGGTTATATGTATAAATACTTGCAATTCAGGTTCCCTCTCTCCAAACTTCTCTCTTTGTAAAGTTTCACTTGTAAACCATGTAAGCCATTTTTCCTTGGAGTTGAACCTGTCCCACTAAAAAATAAAATGCAACTGTCCGTTTCGTCCTTTTAGAGGACTTTGCAAACAAATAACTTTTACTTTAACCAAATACTTGATATTGCAAAAAGCTTAACCTATATCGAAATAACAAATAAATGTTACTAATAAACGATAATCCTAAACCCTTGGAGACATTAGCTCTCTAGTGGCCAAAATAAAATTACTAAATACTAATTAATGATAAATGTGCTAAAAATAATTATTAATGTATATTTGGTGAAACTAGACTAATTACATAATTTGGTTCTGTGTGTTATTGTATTACAATCTTGTTGTGTGCATTTTGGTCATCTTAATATTAATCTATGGTGACTAAATTACCATTATTGTGAATTTCTATAAAGTTTTAAAATCCCCTATTTAATGTGAAACTCTCTAAAAGAAGAAAGCATTATATAATATGGGGATAACTGAAATACCATGCTTATAAAGTGTTTGAATCCCCTATGTAATGGGAAACTCTCTAGAGGAATGCTGAATAGGAATAGCCTTCATTGAGGCCCTTCAGATACTTGGAATCCAACGTAAATATCCACTTGCTTTCCATTTGTAATAATCTTATCTGCATCTCCTCCTCTTTGACTCATCAATAGCCTCTCTAGAACTTGAAATTTCATAGCATCTGGTTTATTTCCATGAAAATACCTCATGTGCCTGGAAACAGGTGTATCAAGATTTTTGGTAATTGAGTATGCATGTTCCAATTTTCTTCTTTTCAGTTGCTGAAACATCTTACTAACGTAGTATTTTTGACATGGACATGTCATGACATATATGACATGTGTACTTTCACAATTCATGAAGCTTTTTACTGGATATTTTTTGCCTGTATTTACATTTTCAAAGATTTTACTTGGCTGGATATACTGACAGGCTCTACAATGTCCACATTTAAAGAGGCCCTTTGTTTCTGTTAACCAGGTTGCTCTTGGTCTTATCGGATTGAAGAAGCTTTTCACTAAAGTATCCTTATTGTTCCTATTTCTCCTATACGTTATACTTGGATTTCCATAATGTATTCTCTTAATGTTTCATCCTCTCTGAGGATGTACCAATGTTTTTGTAAGATCTCTTTTATTGGTTCCCAATCACTTCCATTTGACATTACCAATCGTATCTTATGGTCTTGCTCTTTCCTTTTTTGATTTTCCTTTTTATATATTAGATCTTCCAGTTCACTCATTAATGCTTTATTAAAGGCCTTCTTTAGCACACGATTGGGGTAACCCCTACCTTTAAACCTTACCTTTAAATCTTTTGCTTGCTCCTTGAATTCCGCCAGACTATCACAGTTCTTTTTAAGTCTAAGGTATTGCCCCATAGGTATTCCTGCCTTACGGGACACAGGGTGCTGACTGGACCAATGAAGAAGTGAATTCGAAGCTGTCGGTTTTCGAAATACTGTGGTATGAAAATTGCCTTCCTCATCTTTCGTCAGGATCAGGTCCAATAATTCCACTCTGTTGTTGTTGAGGGAATATGTGAATTTCAAGCCCCAATCATTTTGATTCAGATTTCTGATGAAATCTTCAAAATCTCTTTGAGAGCAAGACCAGAACAATAAAATGTTGTCTATAAACAGTTGCCACAGCACGATTTTTTCTGTATATTCTTGATTAGATTCAGTAAATACCTCTATGGCTTCCCAGTGCCCCAAGTATAAATTTGCATAACTTGTGACACAGGCTGTCCCAATTGCCTTCCCTTTACTCTGTTGATACCAGTGATATTTGAACAGAAAATATTTTTTTGTCAGGGTAAATCTTAGCAATCTTACAATGAATTCATTGAATTCTATATCCACCTGATTCTCCATGCTAAGAAAATATTACACTACCTGAATGCCTTTTTCGAGTGGTTTTGAAGAATATAATTGTTTGACATCAATCGTAATAAGCATTGTATCTTTGGTATACTGATGCCATTAATTTGTTTAAGTACATCCAATGTATCTGGCAAATATGAAGGCAAGGATCTTACCATCTCTTTTAGATGGTCATCTATGTACTTACATATGTTTTCTGGAAGAGAATTGTTGCTGGACACTATCGGGCGGCCTAGTCCCGGATTTACTTGTTTATGAACCTTTGGAAGTGTATAAAAGGTTGGAATGGTAATATACTTTGGTAAGAGGAAATCAAAAGTTGATTGATCCAATAATCTCCTTTCTTTTGCATAGCTAAGTATTTCATATAGCTCTTTTCTAAATGTATTTAGATTTTCCTCCAAAACCTTATAGGTATCTTGATCTGAAAGGACCTTCTCGCACATTTTTAAATAATCTTTTTCTTTCATTAATACAACATTACCCCCCTTGTATGTGGGTTTAATGATGATATTATAGTTTTTTTTAGTTCATCTAATGCTTTTCTCTCTTCCCTTTTTAGATTTTGTTTTGGTCTCTTCTCATGGTTTTGTCTAGTATTAAACTCTTCATACTCTTTAAGATCTTTCTCCATCATCTCCAGAAAAAAAATTATATTACTAAACAAGGTTAAGTCAGGTGTTAACTTGCTTTTTCCTTTTATCTGTCCTTTCTTGGTTTTCCCTTCTAAAGATAGGTTTTGTTCATTTAGATGATCCATTAGAATTTTGAAGGCTTCGATTTGCTCCTTATCAACTCCCAATCGGTTTAGGTCCCGTTCTTCTTTGTTCAAAAAACACTTTTTCAGGGCCAGTTTTCTCACAAAGAGATTAACATATTTGACATTATCAAAGAGATTTTATTTACTTGTCGGTACAAACGACAGCCCTTTTTTAAAGATAGATTTATGTGCTTCATTGAGGGTAAAATCAGAAAGATTAACGAGGCTTTGTTCTTTCTCATCAGATATTATACTAGAATTATAGAGTCCACTTTGTTTCTCTGTCTTTTCCATTTCACAGCTTCTTTTATAATCTTGTTCTTCTTTTTGGATCTTAAACTCTTCTTTCAATTTACTTAATTTTACCTGAATATCAACCTCTTTTTCTAATCTCATTACCCCAATTAATTGTTGTTGTATTTCTTGTTCCTTTTCCCAGTTCCTTGACAATTTTTGGGGGCAATCCCCTTGGATAAAAAATGATGATGTTCCAGAGCAGTTTGGTTCAAATTATATGCTGATCTGGTTGTTGGACCTGGGGGAGTTTGATTTGGTAGTTGCGCCAATCCATGATTTTCTCCTCCTGTTGCTCCTTTGTCCTTCTTGTCGGAATGTTCATAATCCAAAGAACTCACTTCATCTTGATTTTTTCTGTTCAAGGGTCGTAGGAATATTGTATACTTTTCCGACTTTATAGTCTTCAGAGTCTCTTAGGAATTTGCGTTGTTTTCTAGATAACAAATCCTTTTTAAATCTTTTAATATTATTTTCCAACTTTCTATTAAATTCCTCATATTCTGAAACTCCTCTGAATCTCTCTAAAGTTTTTTCTTGTTCCTTAACCTTAATATTCAACTTTTCTAAATTTTTCGTTCTGATTCCAATATTAATTTAATCAGATCTTCTGAGCATTTATGAGCAATTTCTATCCAAGATGTAACAAATGTTTCACTTAGTAAGTGTGTTGCCGGAGATAATTGGATCCTTAAACCACACAGGATCATTTTATTTTTTAAATAGTTTTTAATACTAGAAAATTTCCAAATCGTTCTAATTTGTTTCTTTAAAATGTTTAACATTACTTTGGATGCCATAGTTATATTATCTTAAGAGGCTATAAATTCTGCTTCTTGCATCAGATTGGCCAAATTCCATTTCTTTGATTGTGAGACTGACATTATTATAATAAAAATGTTAATTTAGTACGCTCCACCGGTCACTACTGGATTAAACCAAATACATTTGCATAACAATCAAAAATATATATTATTGACCCTTTTTTTGTATCCTTTGGGTGCTTAACACCCCTTCTTGATCATCAAAAATAACTTTATTTGGATACCCATGATCTGAAACAACACCGATAAGTGATTAAAAAGTGCTTGCAAATTCTCATAATGTCAGAGTATCAGCACAAAAGCGTATTTTCACACGAAAGTAGCCTGGTCTGTATAAATAAATTTAGCCCATTCTATCAATTAACTGGCATCATACTGTTACTATAGACCATTGCTAATCAACTCTAATATATCAGAATATATATAATATGTATTTTTGATGATCAAGTTGAAGTTGTGTTAAGCACCCAAAGGATACAGAAAACTCATTTATTCTTAAGATCGATATAAGCCTGAAATGAAACATAAAAATAAATTTTATTTACTGCTGATTTGCAAGCTTGAGACTGTTGTGCAATTAATTCTAATGTATTTCATCACTTTCCCCATTATTTACAGTGCAGTATTGATTTTTTATTTGCATTTACAGTGGGTCCTCTCTAGCACTCGTAGGATTTTCTCCTACATTTGCCGTTTACAGGTGTGAAACCATTAGCGGGCTTGGGGAATTGGAGCAATTGAATAGCAATTTGCGGTTTTAGAAATTGTAACTCTTGCAGAATTGAAACATCAAAGGCTTCGGGAGGCTGTAAGTTCTGTGTTTAACCATTGCAGAGTTTTCAAGCCCTTAACCCATAAATCGTTTGGAGCCCGCAAAAAGAAACTAGTTGAATAGCAAATTACCTTATGGCCTCACTTACGGGCTCCAGTAACTATAGTGGCGGTGGGATTGAGGAAGTGAGAAGGCTGGGTGCTGTTTGTTAGTTGAGAGGAAGGAGTGTATGAGCCATGGTGAGAGGAGAGTTAGTTGTGAATGTTGTCAATTGTATGTATAAAATGGCTGGCAAAGTCTTCAGCCGTGAGACAGGAAGGGACAGGATGTGGTGGTAGGCAGAGGAGAGTATTGAAAGTGGTGAACAGACGTTTGGGTTGGAGGCTAGGGTTGATATTAATGATGTGAAGTAGTGCTGTTTGACAAGGTTGAGGGCAAACAAGTAGGATCACAGCATAAACTTGTAGTGGAGGAGATCTGCTGAAATTCAAGTTTTAGTGTGAGGTGGCAGTGTCAGCACAGGTGAGGTTGGTGATGGGGCTGAGAAGGGGTTTTCTGTGGGTAATGGTGGACTGGGTTGAAGAAGGGTAGTGAGAGGAGGTTGTGGTGAAATTGAACGTTAGGAGGTGCTGGTCATATAGATAGAGTGGATGGCTGACTGGGTTGGAAAGGGTGCTGAGATTGGTGAAAATAATTTCAAGGTAGTGTTCAGCATGGTTAACTGAGGAATCTGTCAGTTGTGAAAGGCCGAGGGAAGAGGTGAGTGAAAGTGGGAGTGTCAATGGCAATATTAAGGTCACCAAGTGCAAGTGAGGGAACGCTGGTGGAGAGAAAGTATTGGAGCCAAGCGGAAAAGTAATCCAGGAATTAAGAGGATGGTCCAGGCAGGTGATAGATCACAGCAACACGTAGAGAGATGGGAGAGAAGGGGTGAAGCATGTGAACTTCAAAAGATGAGAATTGGAGGGATGGGACAGGGGATATGATGTGAAATGTACAGTGGGTGCAAAGTAATATGCCCACACCACCACCTTGTTTGTTCCCTAGGTGTGCAACTGAGGGTAAAGTCACCATGATAGAGTGCTGCAGCAGAGCCAGTGTCTGAAGAGGAGAGCCAGGTTTCAGTAAGAGCCAGGAGGGAGTTGGAAATAAATAGGTTGTGAGTGAAAGTAAGTTTGTTGCAGATGGCCCGTGAGTTCCAGAGAGGACAGGAGAAAGGCAAAGTAAAAGGTTTGTGACAAGTGATGGGTATCAAATTCTGGTTGTTTTGGGTGTTTGCTGCCTTTGGGTGGAGCATGACTGACAGCAGGTAGAAATTAGTGAGGGGCCTGGGTTAGGGTATATATCTCCAGAGGCCAGGAGAAGAAGTAGTGAGAGCGAGAGTGTGAAGAGGTGGGAATGAGACATGTGTGTTGAGACTATTGCCACCGCTTCTGAGCGATAGGGAAGGAATTACATGGAGACTGGATGAGGGAGAGGAGCTCATGGCAGCATAGCACAAGAGAGGAGAGCAAGGAAGGTGAGATGGGTATATTACTGGGGACAGGATGTGGAGAGACTGCATAGGAAAATCTAAGAAAGAGACAGGAGGTTGTTGTAAGGAAAAAAAGAGTGAAAAAGCATTGTGCCACAGTGTGTACCCACAGGAAGTAGGTTATGGGAAGATAAGGTAATATTATAAAATAGTTATAGTAATATACTGTAGTTTCAAGTGCAGGGGAACATGAGTTATGGAAGGTTTATCTAACTGACTGAAGTGAGTGAGTAGGTGATGTTTTTATTAGTCTGATTAATTAGCAGGTGATTCTTACTGGGCAGAGGCAAGTCATGAGTAAATCAATAAATTAAGACAGAGCAGGGGCAGTTGGTTGAGGAGCAGGGAGGGGGGATGATCTGGTGAGGTCAGTAGTTTGAAAGTGTCTGTAGGCAAGAGGAAGGAGATGAGAGGGGGGTTAGTTTGGGAGGCAGGTATATAATAGGTCTGAATCATGGGTTGGGAGAGAAGGCATACAATGCAATGAAAGGAAATTATCACAAAATCACTAGAAATATTGCAATACGTTTTCTATGTGCCCTAAATATTATAACACAGATACAAATTGATAATCATATTATAGAGTACATTAAAAAGTGAATAGGTAGATCTTCCATGGGTTGTAAGTACCTGAGAAGCTGTATGTTTGCAGCCCAGATCAATATTACCACTATATTCAAATAGTGGTGATATCACTTCTGGAATGCTTCCTCGGCAGCACCTTACAAAATGCTGTGTCCTGCTGTATACCTGTGTCCTAAAAAGCAACTTTTGCAGCAGGTAATAAGGAAAAGCAAGTGAAATGTATTGAACAACATAAAATGTTTATGTGTGCATTTAAAAAGCACTATGCAACTATGCAAGTAATATCTATTGGAATTTAAAAAGTACAGCTTTTATAGAACTTTGATAATGTAATTTATACACCTGTCAAAATATCTTTGAATGTTTACACTTGACTAAATTTGCTACTTTAATATAGTCAAAACAGTGTTTAATACAGATAAAAAGTTAAAATGTAATGGTTGATATTACACTGCTATTAACAACACACATAGCTGCGAACAACTTACAAACAACCTTAAAAAAGTAATGAATCAAAACCCTAGCAAAAGCCCTGATAAAAACCTGAATTATAAACTACTAATGGGTATTTTACCCTGGATATACTTGATATACTTCAATTTAATATGTATTATTCTCCCTCTAGGGACCTTAAGGGTCTATTTTGTTATGACCCCCCACCCTAAATTAATTAATACTCAAATGAGTATAGGGAGAATCTATATGCATATTGAACCAATTTGTTATTTAATTATTCTAATGTTTTTATATTTTTCTATCCATGGGTAACATAACTAAGACCTACAAAATAAACTGGAGGCTAAGAGGATCTACACCGGAGTCCAGGGAAGCTGATATCCCTTTACAAATGGGTGAACCCTCATCAGGTAACTTAACTATCAGTAATTCTAACACTCACCCATCAACCCCATGACAAATATTAACTACACATTCTTAACCCACATTGTGAGAGGATTCAACTCCCCCTTCAAGCCTAGGAAAGCCTTTATTTATTATAAACGTTTTAAACCATCAGTAATCTTTCTACAAGAGACCCATTTTGCTAACAATAAAGCTCCTTCTTTCCTACACAAAGCTTATCCCAATTTTTATACTTGCAACCAAGAAACCAAAAAAGGCTGGAGCAGCTATACTAATTCATAAATAAATCCCGTACAAACTTGAGAGTACAATAAAAGATAAAGAAGGCAACTTCCTAATATTAACTGGGACCATTCTAAATAGTAAGGTTTCATTAGTTAACCTTTACGCGCCCACTACCACTCCCCACAACACTCTAACTAAACTTCTAAATACTCTTATCTCCAAGCGGGAGACAATATCCAGAGAATATTAAATATATTCCATCTAGCTAAATCTACTAATATCCCACTAAGCACTATAGCCCTCAATTTGGATAAAGCCTTTTATTCCATTAAGTGGCCCTATCTACATGCGGTATTAACTAAACTAGGAATCAAGGAAAATGGCATTAATCTTATTATGACATATTATCGGGATCCAATAGAAAGCCTAAAATTACCAGGCGTTTCTACTGATCACATTAAAATTCAAAGAGGGACAAGACAGGGATGCCCTGTATCTCCTTAATTATTTGCCTTAGCTATAGAACCCTTAGCCCAAGCTATCCGGACCAAATCTAAAATACAAGGTTTTAGAATAGGCTTATATCAATTAAAATGTTGTCTGTTCACCGACGACATATTGTGTACACTTACAGACCCTGTAAACTCAATTTCAGCCTTAATAGATACCCTTCAAACCTTTGGTCGGATTTCTGGCCTTAAGGTAAACCTTGAAAAAACAGAGGTAATAGGAGCTCATATCCCAAACCACATAATAGACCAAATTAAGAAAAATATACATTGTCCGATCTATATAAAGCCAACTACACACCCCTCTTGAAAGAACTGTCAGAAGACCTCTCTAATTGGAATACATTTCAGATCTCTTGGACAGGAAGATTAAACGCCATTAAAATGAACATTTTACCTAGGATCTTATATTATTTTAGATCATTAGCCATGACAATTAATGTATCAGATATAGATAAACTTAAAAAAAAAGCCTTTAGATTCATCTGGCCAAATAACCGTCCAAAGATAAACAAAGCTCTTAAGCATAGACATAAAAAATTTGGAGTGTTATCCCGTCCCAATTGTAACTTATATTTTAGAGCCACACAATTTTCCTTTATCCCTCAGGCACATTCAAAAGAACACCAACCATTATGGGTCTTTATTTAAAATATCCAAATTACACCATTTCATTGGGATTCATTAATATGGACCGCCACAATTCCTATCATAGGCTCTAGAATTACCAACTCCATGATTAAATTATCCTTCAAAAACTGGGCTTGGGCCAACTCGAGAACTCATCTAAAACACAAAATGTAATCTCTGTCCCTTACTCTCACTTCACCACAAATAATTAAAAATATGGGAGAAGAATCAAAAGCATGGTGGAGTATTAATAAACTAGATAGACTAGAAGCTTGGCTCCAAGATGAACAACTACTCTCAATAGACCAATTTAAAACCAAATGTAAATTGCCCCCCAAAGAATTATTCAACTTTAACAAAATCAGACATCATATCACCTCTATGATCCGGACTCGGTTAATACCTCAATCCTCCTGGCTATCTCATATTTGGAATAAAGCCCCACTAACCAAAGGATTCTTGGGGAACCTTTATTCAATTCTAAATCATCATCCGACTAACGAAAAAACTAAATTTCTTAGACAATGGGAATTAGATCTAGGAGTCACATGGGACTACCAACAATGGGAAAAGCTATGTTCAAACTTAACTAAAGTATCAGTTTACTTTAGCTATTTAGAAACAGCAACTAAAGTCCTACATAGAGCATATTTTACCCCAGACAAACTGCATAAACTCAACCCACAAATCTCCCCTGAATGTTTCAGAAACTGCAAAGAAAGGGTACCTTCTGCCATATTTGGAGGGATTGCCAATTAGCTCAAAACATGTGGTCTAATATCACCAGATTAGCATCCGAAATCCTAAACGTCACAATCAAGCCCTCAGTAGACCTTTGCCTTTTAGGTATAACTAACCCCCACATCACTAAAAATAAAAATAAATGGCTACAATTTTTAATGCTGGCGACCAAAGATCACCTGGCCAAAAAATGGAAATCATCTGAATTAATCAAACAAGACATAATTAACAGACTAAATAATATAATGATTTATTAAAAATTGTGCCACACCCTTAACAACACGTACCCAACATTTCTAGAAATCTGAGGAAACTGGATAATTTCAACCTATAAAATCTCTATAACTTAAAAATAACTAATACCTCACCTCTCACATAAACATCTTCCAAAAACTAGCATACCTCGAGCTCCGGTGTAGACCTCACACCTTATAACAACCTTTCGACTACAATTTCAAAAACAGGTAAAAAGGATTGAGGAAAAGTGTCTTTACTGTTGTTTAAGTTTTTTGGGGGGGATTTTGTTGTAAAAGGTAAATGGATTTGGAGAAGTTAAGATATTGTCTGTATTATACAAATAATTAGGAAACAATACTGTATGTAATACATAAATATACTCTTTACCTGCATGTCAAAGTTGCTATATCTAAATAATACAGACTGCTTTGAAAAGAAAAAGCACTATGCATTTAGTACCATTTGAGGACTTTCACAGGTAAAGTGAGATTGTTCTTGCTAGATATGTACAGTATATGACCATACACTGATCATTTCAGAACTGTGTCATACTATTTCTAAGTATTTAAACTCACACTATATGTGTGTAATTGATTTGGAATACATAGTCCAAGTGTTGTTGCATCTGTGTCATTGAGCAGATGAAGACACAATGTAAGTGCTATGCACATTACTGTTTATGTCTATTATATGAAGTGATGAATGATAACATTTATATTCATCTATTTACAGTTATTGTGGTGTAATGTAGATGTAGTAGATGCTATGCATCGTTATTATTATACAGTATTATCTTTAAGCCATCGGATGATCACATTTAAACTGCCTACTGTCCTCTTGGGTTTCGTTTGCACCACACCAATGATATGAATGTATGGTCTGCTCTGTGCTCTGTGGATATAAAAAACTTAAATTCTTATTACAGTAGACTCTCAGTTACCCATGGGGATTGGTAGATGACAGCTAAATGTAATTTCTGGTTGCTTGAGAGTTACTATTAAAAGTGGCTTAGATTAGCTGCACATAGTATCCTCTGCTAAGTATATTTGTCAGTGAGGGATGTTCTAGCAGCAGCAGCTTTCACTACTCACTTACACACAGGTACGTTTTGCTGGAGGTTGCACTGCTGAACCTGGGAAATGTATACTGCACTGGCTCAGTCACTCATGCCTGTCTGCTTCAAGGTGAAATGGAATTGCAGACACATACAGTGCATGCAATCTAGGTGCCTGTAAGCATTTTGTGGCATGACAACTTGGCTCCTGACATTTCTTGAGCCCTGTAAACTTAATTTTGATTTACAATACAGTATTCCATTTTTTTTCTGGTTGCTTGAGAGTTTAGGTTACTTGAGTTCTGGTTAACTGAAAATCTACTGCATATCATTTTGCATTTACCATCAGAACTGAGCAGTCATTTCTGCAAAGGCTCAAAGCAATGTCACTGGGCCTCATAACATCCACTCACCAACACTAATTTTCTCATTTGCATTTAACATCAGGACTAAGCAGTCATCTCTGCAGAAGCTTAACCAATGTGAATGGGCCTCAGATCAACCACTCATTTTCTCATTCTATTTACATTGCTTTCTTTTGCCTTTAGACCTTGAGCTTCACACTCCAGCACCTCTCTTCAGCCTCAAACTCATATAACATTTTAAACTCTTTTTTGCCATGTCTTTAATGTTGTATTTATTTTGTCTTTGTACTTAACCCCTGTATAGCGCTACAGGATTTGTTTGTTCATTAAAAAATGGTAATCATAATAATACCATAATCCATATGTCCATGTGTTTCTAATGGTTACTGATCTGTAACAAAAACATACATTTAGTTAATGATCTGATATTATTTTTCAGTATACCCATCCTGATTTATGGTATAATGGATGTGTTAGAATAATTTATTCAGAAATCATATTCATGACAAGATTAATAATATATGGATAACAGCATAATATATTTATGTATGATTTATCATTGATAGTAATAAATGTCTGGACACCTGTATGTATTCATGTATTTGATTACTCTAATCTAATGTTTCCATGTCAATAATGTTACGTTATTGGAAAATATCTTTGATACGGCCAACAGCCTTATTAAATTGTGATCTGGCCAATTGAAAAGGGCTCTATATAAGCACATAGCATATATTTTTTACAGAAGTTTTTAGTTAGTGAACTTCTATCCAAAAGCAAGGTCTTAATTAACTAAAAACTTCTGTAAAAAAAATATGCTGTGTGCTTATATAAAGCCCTATTCAATTGGCCAAATTGCAATTTAATAAGGCTGCAAGTGTTTACACTTTCACTGTTAAATATGATGTTGATATCATCAAAACACACCAGAAATATGCATTTAGTGTGACATCATGGTATAATATTTAGTCTTAAAAACATGTTCATGTGAACAGTACATGCCATAACAATGACACAGGCATGGTTGTTAAGATGTCACCTGAATTATTGTGGCCAAAGTGTGAATTAATACTTATTTGTGGAGGTAATACTACTAAATCATAAAATTGCAACACTGTTCTGGATCAAGTGTAATTTTAATAATAAATTAATGCACTATCTCTAGATATAATTTAACATATTTATTATTATTATCACATGCACAACAGCAATAGCGGGGGATTTTACAGAACAGGTGTACACCAGATTCCTATTGATTGAGGTAAGGTTCCTGGGGCTCCATCTGGATCTCCACAGTCTCCTTGGGTTCTTGTTTATGTGTGACTTTATACTACAGACATGTATATATGTGATGGTTAGGCTGTGGTTCTGATTGGAGGAGTTGGGTTTTCACACACGGGCCCCAGAAAACTAGAAGTGAAAGTAGAGTAACCTATAACTGTGACTGAGGAATCATAAAACACTTGTTTCAAAACTCACACACTTTATTGGAACACACAAAAGTAATTTTATAATAACTAAACAGTGGGGAGTAACAAGAGAAACATTTACCAAATGTACAAACCAACCTTCTCTCCCCTTGGATGGTACCCAATAACTGACATGATAAACCAAGGGGATTGCATGGGGACTTCACTAGGGTGTGGTATGGGGAACATGACAAGCTGGGTCACATATAATCCTGGGGATGGGCCAGGCACCATGAGGTGTATTGCCTGTCTGAGTTAACAGCTAGTTGGGTCAAGAGGGTGTGGGGAGGGGGGTAATAGCTTCCCTTTAATGTACTGCTGCACTTAACTACTGGCATAATTGGTGTCTGCTTAATAACCTAGCTTTGTAAGTCCAGGGAACTGTATCTTGTTGCATTGTTACTTCCCCAGCAAACTTTTTTTTTTTTTTGCATTTAAAAGCCAATAATAATACACATATTCTTTTGCAAGTGAATTTGATCTTAATATAGAGGAATATCAAAAAATCAACACTAGAATATATATGAAAGTTTAATTCTGTGCTATAGTTCTTTCTATTATTCTACCATTAACCATCTAAATGTTTTACATCTGTCACAATCACAAGACTGCTCATAACAATTATGTTACAGTAGTTCTTAATTGCATTGTGACTCTTTGGGACTGACCTCAATTTGTAACAACTGAGTCTAATTACAGCAACATTTGCAGAATAGTGATGGCAGAAACAATAACACTAATGTGTAAGGGAAAAAATGTAAGCTTCATATTCAATTTCATAGTGCTGTATATCCATAGAGCCCACTATGTGAGGGTTGTTGAGGGTTGTTGTGTGAGTGTTTTTTAACTAAAGTTTTAAATCTCTAGGTCAGCTTGTAAAAGTTATGAATATTAAATTGGCTACATTTAGCTACTCGCATTGTAATTGGAAGTTACCCAACCACTACGGGCCAGTAGTAAACAGTGATGCAGAGAGAGTGGACGCAGCATCTGACATCATCAGGTAAATGCATGTAGGGGGAATCAACATAACATAGTATTGAAAACATATATACACATATAGACATATGTGTATATATGTTTGGTCTGGGCCTGCATGAGTGCTGCCGGCACCGAGGAGCTACAGTTCATTGAGGGAACCATGAATGCCAACAGTTACTGTGACATATAGAAGCAGAGCATCATCCACTCCCTTTGGAGACTGGGCCGCAGGGCAATATTCCAACATGATAACGACCCCAAACACACCTCCAAGATGACCACTGCATTGCTAAAGAAGGTAAAGGGGATGGACTGGCCAAGCATGTCTCCAGACCTGAACCCTATTGAGCATATGAGGGCACCCTCACTCGGAAGGTTGGGGAGTGCAAGGTATCTAACATTCACCAGCTCTGTTATGTCATCATGGAGGAGTGGAAGAGGACTCCAGTGGCAACCTGTGAAGATCTGGTGAACTCATGAAGGTTAAGGCAGTGCTGGAAAATAATGGTAGCCACACAAAATATTGACACTTTGGGCCCAATTTGGACATTTACACTTAGGGGTGTACTCACTTTTTTGCCAACGTTTTTGACATTAATGGAAGTGTATTTTGAGGGGACAGCAAATTTACACTGTTATTCAGGCTGTACACTTACTACTTTACATTGTAGCAGAGTGTCATTTCTTCAGTTTTGTCACATGAAAAGATATAATAAAATATTTACAAAAATGTGAGGGGTGTACTCACTTTTGTGAGATACTGTATATATATATATATATATATATATATATACTAGCGACTTGCCCGTCAAAATGATGGAGCAATAAAATGAAGCCATGGCAATGCTGTTTGCCACACAATGTTAAGCTTTTTCTACTCTAAGGACCTTTGGTGCTCATTGCAAGCCGCATGCTCAACGCCTTCGGCGCTCATTGCATGGCTCAGAATGAGCGCCTTTGTTGCTCATTGTGAGCCTCTCCTGGCATGTCCTTTGGCTCCTCTGAGCATGTTTGGCGCTCATCACAAAGACAGATATATGTATCTTTATTTTTTTAAATACTAATTAATTAATTAATTGAATAATAAATTAATATAGTTTACTGATTTCTAATTAATATATCTAACAATCAATAGCCTGAAGCATAACATGTACAGTTTCCTGCAGCATATAATGTACAGTTGGACTGTTGCTGGCCTGGAAATAGTGTCATGAATGTCCCAACTGTGCATTAGAAATAGGCTGCGTGCGCGAGGGCAAACCGTTTGGTTTATTTGTGTAAAGCGCTACTTTAGATGCGCAATGTTGTTAGTTGCAAGTGAGTGTTGTAAAATGGCGTTGTTTGTCTATGTGCTACGCGGTTCGTTCCTGGGTGAAAGTGGTATGTGGCTGGACGTGTTTTGCGAGGTTCAGGGTCATGTAACCTTGTTTTAATTTTTTTGGCTGCCATTTTTTTTCTCACTTAGCTTTTTCTCGGCAAATTCAATTTGAATTTGTGTGCAACCTCACTCCCAAACGTCCTGACTGTCCCCCAGTGCTGTGTGTAAAGTTTTTTTTTGCATTTTTTGTGTTTGGCGATTTGTGCGGTTTGGCCGCTAACTTTTCTTATTCGTATTTTTCCTATTTTGTATATTTGTTTCTAAGTCCCGTGTCTTGGAACTTATTTTTGTCTAAGTCCCGCATTTGTGAAGTGCTTGCAGCCTAAGGAGATCCCGGGTTTCCTAAGTGTTTGGAGGCTAAGTCCCTGGCTTTTCAATGTCTGATCGGCTCGCCACACTTCAGGAGGCTCGCAAGAGCGGTTTTCTGCGCTCCTTTCTTGCCTTAGTCCTGCGTGTTTCATTGCCTCCACTCATCGCCTAAGTGCTGAGAGTTTTATGGCTCGCCTCGCTACACCACGACTTCTCGCAGTTTGAAATTTATTAAATGTGGTATATATATATGTATATATATATATATTTACATATATATACAGTATTACATATATAGTTGTGGACGAAGAATGCCGTTCGTAATGTTTGCTATGTTGGTAACGCAGTTGCGACCTCGCTAAACGAGGACTCAACCGCGAGCCGTGCATGGCGCGCGGCTTGGGCTGCATGAGTGCCAAAGGCGCTCATCTGCGAAGCCTCGCAACGTTAGTCAAGCCACATATGGTAAACGACTAAGGCTAGATGAGCGCTGAAGGTGCTCATCTGCGAAGCCTCATGAAGCGAAGCGAGCCATTGAAGCCGGCAGTACTTAGGCTGCATTGTGAGGGGTGCAACTGCGAGCCAAGCACGTATCGGTAAAAAACCTAAAAAGAAAAAAACATTTAACAAATATAATAATACACTCACAGACAGGATAGGGGAGAGCCAGGAAGCCTGGGAGTAAGGTAACATTTCTGAAATTGCATGAAAACGAGGCTCAGCAAAGCCAGGAACACCGGACTTAGCAAATACACAACGGCAAACACAGTAACACTTACACCAACAACGCTAGGCACGCTGAACTTTGAAAATAAAACAGACAGCCTTCAGCAAACATTCAGCACACACACAGAGGTGAAAGACACAGGGAAGGGACAGGGGGGAGATGGTGGACAGAGACACATGACATTCCCAAGCACAAAACTTGCATGTTAACAAAACCTACAATGAAAGAACCATACAGTAGGCGGGAGGAAAGGCTGGCAATGAGCGTCAAAGGCGCTCATCGTTGATCTCACGATGAGCACCGCGAGTGGGAGAGTCTTGCAATGAGCGCCAAAGGTGCTCATTGCAAGCCCAGCGATGGGCGCCAAAGGCGCTCAACGTGGGGCTCGCGATGAGCAGCAAAGGTGATCAGTGCAAAGCAGGAAAGTTGAAGTACATGGGGGAGATGCTGGCGATGAGCGCCAACGGTGCTCAGATAAGCAAAAGCCTCACATTGTGTGGCAAACAGCCTTTCCAGCCTTACAATTTTAATTCTGTCATTTTTGACGAGCCAGTTCTTAGTATATATATATATATATATATATATATATATATATATATATATATATATATATATAGGCCTATCTTGGAAAATAGATAACAAGTATTAAGGTAAGACATACCGAAATAGAAAATCTGCACTTGTGGCTGAGCAACATGTTCTTATGACTAATAAACAAATTATATCTCCAAAGTGCTTTCTCATGGTGGTCTAAAAGTGACGATCTTTCCTGATAAGCAGTTCAGCTACAAAAAGTTGATATATATGATAACTAAACAATACAAATTAGACATCTACAGCCTTATTAAATTGCGATTCAGTAAATTTAAAAGGGCTCTATTTAAGCACACAGCATATTTTATTTACAGAAGTTTTTAGTTAGACCTTGCTTTTGGATAGAAGTTCACTAACTAAAAACTTCTGTAAAAAAATATGCTGTGTGCTTATATAGAGCACTTTTAAATTTACTGAATTGCAATTTAATAAGGCTGCTAGCCTCTAGGAGATTAAAGGAGATTTTTTATTTACTTTGATAAATGTGTATGAGTTGCATTTGGAAAACATATTAACTCGGAAATTTGTAAGTGGGAACTAATTATCTTCTAATGGTGATAGTAGAAAGGAATAGATGAAATACTGAATGAACTGTCCATGCTTTTAAATCTCCAAAGGTTTTCTTTCTACAAACGTGTTATCTCCATTGTCGGATTATTTTATTGCAAATGTAATGTATATGACTGCAGCCATAAAATTAAATGACGTTTTCTACTGGGGAGGAAAGCTATTGCACGTCTGGTTAAGCTATTAAAAAGTTAACATATATCAATATCAACAAGGGTCTGAATAATTAAAAGCATGGTATTCCCATTAGTAACATACAAATGTGAGAGCTGGGCCATAAAGCAGGCTGGGCACCAGCAATCCATACTACAGGAAAATAAGCCAAACTCTTCATTGGAATGTATGAGCATAAGGCTAAAACTCAAATAGTTTGGCCATATCATGAAAAGACAGGATTCCCAGTGAAGACTCTGATGCTGGGAACATTTGAATGCACAACAAAAAAAGGACAACAGAGGCAGGTGGATAGATGAGGTCATGGAAGCAATGAACATGCACTTGATGGAGCTCAAAGGGGCAGTGGCTGACAGATGTGCCTGGCAAAGAGTCACTGAGAGTCAGATAAGACTAAACAATAACAGCAATGGCATCTTTATAATAAATTAACTATAATCTAAAAGTATTGGAATTGTGTTGCTGTATTAGTAGTTGGCCTCCTGTATGATTCAGACAAATGGATACTGAAGAAAAGAAAAGAGGTGAAGGGGTTTCTGTTTCGATGAATCATAAATGCTCAAAGTGACAGTTATCCAAGGTACACATGTCTGGGATAGTTCAGCTTCTAACTACACAGCATCCATAGCAACGTACACCTTCATAAATAGACCACTTGGACCACTGAGAACTCATACTGAGGCAGTATTAAGATTGAGATTAATGTATTGAATTATTGTATTTGTTAACATTTCAAAGCATTGTGCATCTTTGATGGGAGCAATGACCTTTTAACAGGAAAGAAAGCAGAGCTACCATCACAGAGTATAGGAAAATAAGCTAGAATACTTATGGAAACTATTGGAAAATGTAAATATTGTAATGTGTGACTAGACTCTCCTCTAGTCTTAAAATATCCAATATCTAAAAACCCACCTGAGAGAAGCTTACCATCTGAATATCTGAAAACCCACCTGAGAGAAGCTTACCACCTTATTCATTATTTGAATCATCCACAGCTTTGTACTCGCTTACCCATTCTGGTTTGCATACCTCCCTCTCATCATTAATCCAATCAGCAGTCTACTCACCTCATGTTTCTATCCCCTATCTCTTAGCTTTGAGCTCTCCTGGGAGCAGGACCCTCATCCCACGATTTAACACTGAGTGTGTTATCTTGTCTTATCTTTCTTCTGATGCATGTAAATGTCTATCCATTGTTTATTGCCCTCCAAGTGCTACAGAATCTGACGGCGCTCTAAAAATAAAACATAATAATAGTAATAGTGACTGTATGGAACGGAAGCTCAATGCAGTTAATTTAATATCAGGATGATACATCATGGAGCAGGTGGGAAATTACTGTCAGCTACATATAAGGAAGGTTGTGGATTAAATTATACTAGAGAATTGCCCGTCAAAAAATGACTGCAATGAAATTGTAAGGTAGCTAATGCTGTTTGGTGTATAATAATGAAATATATAATACATTAATAAATGAATATACTTTACGTATTTTGAAGCATTGTGTTGAAGAGTTGCGAATCTGTTTTGATGTTGCTGCAGCATTAGTGGTGTGGAGCTTCTGTGTAAGCGTGATGAATGTGTGCAGTGTAATAGTGTGCGTGCGCGAGAAGAAACCGTTAGCGTAGTTGTGTACTTCTGCATTGTCGTAAGATGGCGGGTAATGTGTGGTATGCGTCTTAGCAGAATATCCGTAAGTCTTTTGTGGTGTTTTGCGAGTTTCTTGTGGTGTTTTGAGTGTTTAGAGTGCTGTAGCCTCGTTTTTGTTTTGTTCGGCGGCCATTTTTTCTCTCGCTTAGAGAATTTTTTAGTGTCTAAACGCTTTTATTTTGAGTTAAATGAAGGTGTAAGTTGCGTTTTTGAGGTCCTGGATTTTTATGTATGTGCTGTGTGTATTTATTGTGTTTTGAAGTTTTTCATCTTCGCGAGTTGCGGCCGATTTTTGCAAGGTCGGAATCAGTGGTAATGTGTCTCATATGTTGTTTGCGTTGCAACGTCAAGTTTGCGAGGGTCGCAGTTGCTGTGTCGTGTTGTTTGCGTTGTGACGTTAAGTTTGTGAGGGTCGAAGTTGCTGTGTCGTGTTGTTTGCGTTCCAACGTAAAGTTTGCGAGGGTCGCAGTTGCTGGCAAGGAGCGCCTTCGGCGCTCCATGCCAGCAACTGAGGCCCTCGCCCGTGGCCCTTGCTAATGGCCATAACGCGGACATCCACAAACAACAAAAACACTTTGAAATAAAAAAAAATGGGGGGGGGGGGAGCAGCCACAACATCTGCCAGTGAGGTTGCCTCCCAATTAAAGTCGAAATTAAGGAGTTTTGGAACTTGAAAATCTGCTAAGCAAGAAAAAACATGGCCCAAAACCTGCAAATAACCGCCAGGCACGTACGACTTTTGACAAGAACGTACAAGGTACAAATATGCAAAATTACGAGGTCGCAAAAATACGAACTTATCGGCTGAACCGCGCACAGCGAAAAACATGAAAAACACAAAATACAAACACAAATAAAAAAAACATTACACACAGCAAGGGGGGACAGCCAGGACGTCTGGGAGTCAGGTTGCATGCAAATTTAAGCCCAAGCGAGAGAAAAAATGGCCATGAAACAAACGAAAACTATGCTACATGACCCCTGAACCCGCAAAACACCGCCAGGCACATACGACCTTTACACAAACCCGTACAAGCTACAAAATACACTATTAGCAAGGACGCAAAATCATCCACACCCGTGTACTACATACACAATCACCGCCATTTTACAACAGTAACTTACAAAATGCAGAATTACACAGCTCCACAACAGGTTTCCCCTCGGGCACACAGCCTATTTACACTACACACTTCACACATTCCTGACACTTACACCTCAGCTCAACAACAGTACAAATCTACATTATATGCTGCAGGAACATCAAAACAGATTGTTAGCTCTTCAGCACATTGCTTGCTGCATATAATAATTACAATTACGTAAAGTATATTAATTTATAGTTTTAAAAAATAATGAATTATCACTAAAAAAATACATATACAGAAAAAAAAAACACACAACAAGATTGCAATAAACGACAAAGGCCTTCACCGCGCTCCTCACAAGGAGCGCCAACGGTGCTCAAAGGACACAAAGTACACCAGGGGAGAGGCTCGCAATGAGCACCAAAAGCAGATCAGCGTGGACCTTACAATGAGCGCAAAAGTGGCTCTAATAAAAATTTACCAACTGAGAGGCTCGCAATGAGCGCCCAAGGTACTAACACGACCAAACCACTTACTTCATGTGGCAAACTGCATTATCTGCCTTACTATTTTATTGCCCCATTATTTTTGACGGGCAAGTTGCTAGTAGATTATAAATAAGAAAGCAATATAGGGGCAATACATTTTTTTTTAACATCACTTTTAGTTCAACCATGACAGGATACATACACTGATTAATTAATCAGATTACATTAAAAATGGTATCCATTCTCAGATCTGTGATCTAACCTTATATCTCCAATTGTTTTCTCTTGTATAGGCTGCCCTCATAGCTGAAGCTAGGGCTTGTGATCATTCAACATGTTACACCATAAGGTGGCTTCAGGGTGATATCATTTTTCATTCAGCCATAACAGGATATAGGTAATAATTATTAATCAGATTCTTGCATTTCACCTTAATTGAAATTGCATGCAGAAGATTATTGCTATAAAAAGTGCCCTTATTAATTACAAATCATTACAATTTGCAGATATATGCTATACATATTAAACTTCTGCAAATTGTATACATCCTACCTGCTTGCTACAAATTTGTATATAACTTACTATTGCCTTATGATACTAGGAAAAGCTTTTCAATATGGGGTTGGGTTTCAAACCTCTATAGTAAAATCCTTTAAATTTTGCTTAAATTTCATCCAGCTGTTGCTGTTAATCTCCCCATCCACTTACATGCAGCCCTATCAAATTTGAAGCCCGTAGCAGCATCGGTTCACCTGTAAAGGCTGCAGGCTTGAAATCTGGTGGGTTACACAGCGATTAAATTGAACCAAGTTACGGGATGGAGGCGTAAACCGGTAAACCATTCTTGCTCACGTTGGATGTGCATCCGTGAACATGATCAATTAGTCAACCCTGTAGTTACGGTTTTAGACGGAGCCAATGGCAAATGAGATTGTCATCATTACGTCACTGAAAAATGGAGGTTAGATTTCAAAGTCTTACGGGTCTCAATTACGTTTCGATCGGACCCGCATTCCAGAAATAATGTAATATTAATAAATCAGTAAATATGATATTCTAGTCCAATGCGAGTTCCATTATATGCATTAACACATTGATTGCCAGGATTGATATAACACAGAAATTAAACATAAAATAAAGTATTTTATATTGTAGAATTGCGAGCTTGAGGATGTTGTGCTATTAATTTTAATACCTAACATTGCTTTCCCTTTAATTATAAGTACAGTAGTGTGTTTATATTTGCATTTACAGTGCTACAGATAGGACTTTAATCCCCTGGCGTTTTCTCTCCAATACCCATTGGCTTTTTGGCTCCATTTGCGGGTTACGGGGTTGAACACCAGTAAATTCATGGCAATTAAATATCGATTTTGAACATAACAGAGTTCAGATTTCGACATCCCGTAGTTTTTTTTCCGCTATTAACCCGCAAGACGTTAGCAGGTTGCTTTAAGAGGCCAATTTAATAGCTGTAAGTCTTTTGGGCTACGGTTTTAAACGTTGAGGAAATTTAATAGGTTTGTTATACTGTGAGGTGCATGGGGTCAAGTTATCTTAATCTTTACCTGTATTGCTGCAAATGATCCACAATTATTTATTAAATCTCTAATAAGTGTGATTAACTCTTTTATATGTCTATGTAATGTTTTCTATATGATACTTTAAATAACTAAACATTTAGAAATCAAAAAGAAATACAAAAGTAAACATAACCTTCATTTTGTCTGTAACCTTTCTAGGCAATTATTCATTACTTTCCATTTTGTTTTACTGCCTGCTGCTGTTTATTATTTTCTCATTGGTGTGCGTTCTTGTAAACTAATGAGCTTCCCTGTAGTTATAGGGTAGTTATAACTGCCAAATTGCCGTTAAGCAGAAAGACACTTACTGAGCATCCAAAGTTTCCTCCAAACTCAGGAAGTTGATTTCCTGCAACAGGAAACAGCAGAATAATTGTACATATAAAGTAATAAATGACATACTGTAATATTCCTGATTAGATTATTTAAAAAAAACGTATTACCTATTTTCAAGCTTAGCTCTACAAAAGAGTACATTTTAAAAATATGACCACAGTAGTCCTTTAATTTTGAAAATAAACATGCAATTTTACTATAAAAATAGTATTTATAATACTGCAAATGCACAATTTTTGTTTGTGTGGAAACAGATGTTAAGTGTTACCAATGATGATTATTATTTTTGGGCAGTCTTTCCTCTTTCATTAGGATGATATGCTCCTGAAAAGAATGACACTCAGGGGATATGTTCCATTGAAACAATGTTACTGAACAGCTGTGAGCTTTCTATTGTGTCCTTGATCCATTCGAAAATTACTTTATCATGTTTAGCCAATACAGCAACTTCTGCTATTGAACATAAAATCACAGGGTTTTGACCCCCCCCCCCCCCAAAAAAAAAATACAACTATTAAATAAGCTAGTGTTAAAACAAATCATTGTAAAGTAGATCGTCTATTTCAACTAGTACCTATTAAAAGGGCCACGTGGATGTGTAATATAAAAATCTAAATTATTTCCTTAAATGACGTGTCAGCACAGAATACTCACTTACATTCAGAAGCACTCAACCCAGTAGGGCAACTACATAAAATGTACTCATCCTGAATATAAAGGAAGGTGAAGGACATAAATCATATTGACTATAATGTTTAATAACATATTGCAAATGGGTATCTGCTGCTTGCATTCACAAATATATTTGAAGAGTAATCCATGTAAAGTGAAGTATTCCTCAATAGGAGATTTTTAGTACGTCCAAAATATTTTTTTTATATTGGTACTATTGAATAAAAGCAAAAATCTGAATTTTGCTAAGTGTTACTTCAGGAAAGGAATATAAAAATACAAAAATAAATTTTTGTGTAATACTGTTATTTTCATTTTCTGATGTTCTAATAATAATAATTATTATTAATATTATTATTAACAACAGTAATAATAATAATTGTGATTGTTTTAATTATGGCTATTAATTCTTGGGATAATGCTCAATATAATAATAATGCTAATTTTGTTCTGTTATGTGAAATGCATTGTGACATCTGCGTTATGAAATGTGGCAGTTATTGTGGTTCACATCATTTTTCAAGTGCAAAAAGAAGCTGAAATGTTAACTGTGAGTAAGAAGTAATATACATTTTTACAAATGGAGACGACAGTCAGTTGTAGGACACTGTAACTTGTAGAGAACCAGTTGGATATTTTATTGGTTAACGCAATTCCAAATATTAAACTGAAAATGAATATAGTTCTGGTGAATTGATATTACATTTCAAGTTGTTCTAAACCCTATGGGGTGACTTTATTATTACCTACGAGTAAAACCACTAGAGACTAGCAGCCTTATTAAATTGCGATTCGGCCAATTGAATAGGGCTCTATATAAGCACATAACATATTTTTTTCCAGAAGTTTTTAGTTAGTGACCTTCTATCCAAAACCAAGTCTTCACTAACTAAAAACCTCTGTAAAAAATATGCTCTGTGCTTATATAGAGCCCTATTTAATTGGCTGAATAGCAATTTAATACGTCTGTATGTATTCTTATGCAAGTATTGATTTGTTTTAGACATGGATGAAATCTAATATTTTCAGTCTATCTCTTAAAGTGACGCTTATTTAATAGGATAGTGCTGTTCAATTTATTTACAGTTTTATTAAATTAGAGTCCTTTTCAACTAGCCGAATCACAATTTAAGAAGGCTGTTAGCGTGGTAAGCCAGATTTTTATTTATTTATTTTATTTATTTTTATTTATATTATAACTATTGGGCCAGATTTATATATTTAATTTATAATATATATATATATATATATATATATATATATATATATATATATTACCATAATATATGTTTTGTATGAAATAACTAAACATGTGTGTTTAACCTATCCCAAGTGTTTGCATTTACAGTATTAATATTAGGTCTGTGACAACATTCTCCCTGCAGTCAATTGGCCACAGAAATCAGCTAGTGAACATATCCAATACATAGACAGCACTGTATATATATTGTTTAGCCATTCAGTCTAGTCAGACTCTCTGGCCCTCATTCAATTGCAATTTGGCCAATTGAATAGGGCCCTAAATAAGCACATAACGTATATTTTTTAAAGACGTTTTTAGTTAGTAAGCATCTATCCAAAAGCAAGATTTTCACTAACTAAAAACTTCTTTAAAAACAATATGCTATGTGCTTATTTAGGGCCCTATTCAATTGGCCAAATCACAATTAAATGAGGGCCTCTGTGACTTGTGTTGCCAGTTCCTTCTCCAGTGGATCGCAAATTGTATATAGCTCACAGCTTCATTGAGGTACATAAGCCCCTTCACAATGACAAAGAAGCGATTCAGAAGAGGATACATTTTGTTACCCTCATCTAAAGTTTTGTATCTTACATGAAAAGAAAAAATATCTTGAAAATTAACCATTTAGCTCTTAATGTACTGTTTTAACCTTAATAAAAATAAACATTGTATTTACTGAACCCCTAAAACAGAGGGCCTCATTCTATTATCGGCCGTAAACTGGCCGTAAGGCTGCGATTCCTTGCGGGGGTCCCGTTACCTCGCAATTCAATTAAACGGCCCCGCAAGGATCTCCCCTTTTGTCCGGCCGTAAATCTTGCAACCGGCCGTAAGCTCTGAAATCTAAAAAGTCAAAAATAAATTCAAGACAGCTCTGTAAAGCTCTGTAAATGCTAGGGATCATATTGGGGGACATGAGGATTAATAGTAACCCCCTCTCAAGCTTGCACATCAGCCCAAACCCGAGTTCAAATTAACTGTTTATTTTCCGGCTGCAGCGTGGCCAGGTCTGAGGTGCTCCAAGCCCTATGGACTTTTTACATGGATATTTGACGTATATTAAAAAAATTTTTTTTTACGGATTTGAGTATAGGGGAAATTTGTGCTATTTTTGCTAACACCGAAAATCACTTTATAGTCTTCTCAAAGTGCAGGATGGCTTTATTTGGGCTATATTTCGTGCTTAATTGGTGCTAGCGGGACCTCTTTCCTGCAAGTAAGCTGCGGCTCGGTTTTAGCCTTGCAGACAGGGTTCCCGGAGCAATTGAATTGCAAATAGGATTTTCTTACGGCCGATTTCCTTGGGGCCGTTTTAGATCAAAGGATTTCCTCCGGCGCGAGCGGCCGCAAGAGATAGCAAGGCACCGGCCGCAAGCCTGCCGGAATCCCCGGCCGGAGGGGAATAGAATAGCAGAATAGCTTGCGGACAGTCCTTGCGGCCCCGCAACGGCTGCGGCCGCTAATAGAATGAGGCCCAGAATATTTAAAGTACTATGTATAATTAAGAAAAAAAAATGGAAAAAAGAAAAACATTTCAGTGTCAAGTCACCCATCAGCTGGACAAGCCACACCAAGGAACCCGGCCAGTGAAGTTGCAATATCTATTTTTTCCACTGGAACTGATGTATGATCTATAATAGTAATGTAAAGTGGATATAAAAAGTCTACACACCCCTGTTAAAATGTCAGGTTTCTGTGCTGTAAAAAAATGAGACAAAGATAAATAATTCCAGAACTTTTTTTACCAAGAACTGAAGCTCCTTCCACAAAGACTGAGTGTTGTAATAAAATCAAAAGGTGCTTCAACAAAGTATTAGTTTAAGGGTGTGCATACTTATGCAACCATATATATTTTTTCTTCCCTCTACCTAAAAGATTTCAGTTTGTTTTTCAATTGAGTTGTATAGTTTATAGGTCACATTAAAGGTGGAAAAAGTTCTGAAATTATTTATCTTTGTCTCATTTTTTACAGCACAGAAACCTGACATTTTAACAGGGGTGTGTAGACTTTTTATATCCACTGTAGGGTAGTTTATCTAATCTCCCATAGGAAGAACTGTAGCTCTCATGCGTAGCACTTCTCCAACAGTAAAACACTTTGGGCCATATTCTATTGGCCAATTTGTAAATTTATACACACTTAAAACCGCTCTTAAAATTGCCACATATTCTATTAGCTATTTGAAATCTTATTATGAGTTACCCTCCCACAATCTCTACGGGCCAGCTGTCCCTCCATCCTCTCCGCTACTCCATCCGTCCTCATCTCCACTCCCTCTCCCTCCGCCCTAGCCTCCACTCCCTCCATCCTCACTTCCACTCCCTCCACCCTCACCTCCACTTCCTCTCTATCCACCCTCACCCCCACTCCCCAGGGCTTCCGCTCTCTCCTCCTCTCCTCTCATCATCTTCTCCACCCCACTTTTCCTCTATCCACCCTCCATAACAATCACAAAAATAAAATAAGGATAAATAAAAATAAGTGTACATGTATATATATATATGTATGATGTAAAACAAAATGTATGTTTTATGTGTATTTATTATATGTTAGGGAACAGGGTGGGGGGTTGAGGTGTGTGAATGATGTGACCTATCTATATGTGTACCTATGTGTATTATTACTCTTTGTGTATGTATATTATGTGTTATCAATTATTATGTGTTTTCATGGATTAAGTGTAAAATAAGTATTTTAGAAATAGAAATAGAAATCAATAAAACTGTAACCACTTGCTCTCCAAAATCTCCTCCTCTCACTCCCCAAGATCAAAAACCTCCAGCTCTGGGACCTGCGTGCTGATAGAATATTGGTTCTTATTGATAAAACTGACATCTTATACATTAAAGAACAAATGACATGATAAACATTTTACAACATGTAAACATTATGCAAATCAAAATGTGCAGAAACATAGACATAATTCCCATTTGGGTGGAGGTGCGGTCAGTCCGATTGGCTGAAGGTGTATCATGGGTAGAACCAATAGGAGGGGTTGCTTCATGCCACGTTTTGAATAGGCCACCTGGTCCCAGAGCAAGTAGGGTTAAGACTGATGTCGGTGGATGGGGACCATGCCTATTTGCCCAGGATATTCAAACGTGTCCAGTGCCAGGGGCCTCTGGGTATCACTCAGGGCTCATAGATGCCTCAGCCCCGGCCCTATAGGTTTCTAATTCAGTTAAACTTTTGGTGGGAGGGTAATCATCTTCTACAGGCCTACAGCCAGGTGTGGTACAGGAGTAGAGTGCAATCCCTGACTTGAGGAATATACTAAGGGCAGCATCCAATGATCTTGTAGTTTATTTTGGGAAAACATGTTTTTTGTAGTCTATCAGCAAGATGAACAACTTTGACAAGGACTATGACATAGTCTTCAAATAATAATTTTTTATTATACTCAAACTGTTACTGATATCTTTAAGAATAGCGTAATTGCATCTAGCAAAAAATGAACAGGATGTTATTGGAAACACTATTACAGTAGATCATAAAATATGAGGATTGGCACTATGCCCATCTGATCATCTGCATTTATCATATTTTTGGAATAGAGATATTTATGTGCACTCTTTCAATGAAACTGAAACAAAGATTAAGCCACAAATGCACTGACCTACAACACTTAAATTTCTAATGGTGTGATAATTTGATTATATGCACTTACGGCATTTTCTTACATTTTTCTTTATATGTTTGAAGTTTTCATTTACTACATTTTGTTGGCGTTTCCCACCACCTTTTATTCTACTGTGATCAGATGTCTGATTTGTAATGAATAAAGTAATGGAGTATTTTTGATTATTTGTTTGTGTTATTTATAGAGGTGCTGTTTGGAGACACTACTGTGTTTTTTTTTTTTTTACATTTTGACTTGCACATTTTAGGCACAAAGAGAGAGAGATAGAGCAAAAAGACAACCCATTTACATAACATTTTTAAAAAATGTGCTTGTGAATTACATTACATGGCTTTTCATATAATCATTGGCAAAGCTAGAGAATGGAGGGCCCTGGTTCAAAAGCATTTTTGGGCCGTCCATCCCAGTACCAATTCACTCAGTGACCCTGGCCAAGACCCCTTCCAATAACAGCTTCTCTTCATAAGACCTTCCTACACTACAAAAAAAATGCCCCTGCATATAATGCCATGTAAATTTCTTTAAAAGCTTCACGCTAACAAAATATGCTTAGAGAGCATTTTGACATGGGGAATGGAATCAAAGCCATACAACAAAAATTAAAATTACTTCAAAGTTGATTTGCAAAACCACGTATATAGAGAGAGACAATATGTTTTAAACGTATGCAAGACTCTTACTCCATCAGGAGAATACAAGGACCCCCGCATCATGGGGGTTGTATTTGGGAGCAATTGGGAGGACACATAGGGGCTTTGCAAGTAAACATTTACGTGCTTGGCGGAAGGGCTAATCGGAGCAATTGAATAGCAATTTGTGATTTTTGTGGCCGCAACTATTGCTGGCCATGAAAGATCATAGGTTTGAGTGAAGTAAGCTGCAATTAGATGGATCGCAATGGAAAGTAGCGAGCAGCACGTAACCTGACAACATAGCTTGCGATCACTTGTTGCGAGCCCGGATCTCAAAAACGTAGCAACTGAAAGAGGCACATGGTGCTAAGAAAATTAGCATGTACTTGATACGTAACATCATCAGGAAATTGGTCTTTTAAAACACACCTTGGCCCTCATTCAATTGCAATTTGGCCAATTGAATAGGCCTCTAAATAAGCACATAACATATTTTTTTAAAGAAGTTTTTAGTTAGTAATAATCTATCCAAAAGCAAGGTTTATACTAACTAAAAACTTATTTAAAAAAAATATGCTATGTGCTTATTTAGGGCCATATTCAATTGGCCAAATCGCAATTGAATGAGGGCCCATGGATCTAAAGTTAAGCACATGCTTATACAGTGGCTTTTTTTGATGTTGTGTGAACCGGTGCAGACACCTGAAGCGCTGAAACCATGGTTTGACTAATGTATTTTCCAAGCACAAAAAATCACAATCTGCTACTGCATAAAAGATTACATAATACATAACACATATTTTCTTGAAGCATATTTCAAATGTACTGTGTTAATGTTTAAGAATGTATGTAATGATGTATTTTTGGAAACACCTGACTAACAATTATGGGCTTTGCCCCCCCCCCCCCCCCCCCAGCAACACTCATTTCTGCATTTGCATTATATTACACTTAAATCTCTATGTGTACTCTGCAGGACATGTTCATTAAAATGCTGTTTGAAAGTACTTTTAAATTGGAGTGAATAATTTCTAAATCCACTCTGCTGCATATCTTTGTCTGAGCATTTTTATAAGATAACGTAATTCAAAATGTTTTTATTGGCATATACAATGTTGTACAGGAATTAAGATAAAAATACATTAACTATATTATTATCCTATGCAACTGTCTTAATTTAGCAGAAAATACATGTTTTCAAGTGTTTTCCTTATGCTGTCACATTCTACTTAGTCATAATCAGCCTTATTAAATTGTGATTCAGAAAATGTAAAAGGGCTCTATATAAGCACATAGCATATTTTTTTACAGAAGTTTTTAGTTAGTGAAGACCTTGCTTTTGGATAGAAGTTCACTAACTAAAAACTTCAGTAAAAAAATATGCTATGTGCTTAAATAGAGCCCTTTTACATTTGCTGAATCACAATTTAATAAGGCTGAATGTGTTTAATAGAGTTTTTCATTGTAAAGACATTATCATCCAGATATGAGTATTAAGCACATCTATTGAACGCATCTTCAGGTCGATGTGAAACAAGATGAATTGAAAATCAGAAGGATAAGCAGAAGACAGTCCATTGCTCATTCTCTATACAAAGCCTTCGCTGGACTGTTTAGTTATTCAGATCTTTATGTGCTTTATTTGTCAGTTTAGCGCTAGTGCTGTGAGGGTGGCAAAAATATATCATATGACTGAGATTAAATAATTATTAGCAATAGAACACATCTTATTGATCAGCCATGAGAAAGCTTAATTATTACTCAGGAGACATGAAATAACTGCATTGAAATTATTTTAAAAGTATTTTTTATGTTTTTATATTATTTTTATAGTTGAATTATGTTTATTTTTTGATAACTTGATAATTATTTGCTTGCTTTTTAAAAATATATATATATGTTTTTAAAGTTGTCTAATATTAAACATCATGGTCAATCCTTTCTCTGGCTTTCGGATCCACCAGATCTACAGTGGTGGTAATATAATAAAACGGATTATTGAAGTTTTTATAATTTGTGTGTTGTGTTGTTTAGTCCTGTCTGACTCTCCGTGACCTCATGGACCATAACACACCACGCTGATCCACTTGAGATTCATGGCAGAGATTCTGGAGTGGGTTGCCAGTTCCTTCTCCAGTGGGCCACAACATACATCTCCTGGTATTCCTAAGTGGTCTCCCATGTAAGTACTGACCAGGCCCAAACCTGCATGGCTTCACGGTGGTGGGACCTCTTGGTTCCCTGACTGGAATTTAACCAAAGTTGCAGGAGTGAAAGCACTGAATCCTAACCACTCGATCACTAGGGAACCACATGCCAAATGTTGTGTGGTACAGTAAAATGGGTACAGCCTATATTAAGCCGTTGAGGCTGCGGTTTTCTACTTGTAGTTCAGGCCAATAATATATCCTTGACAATCATGGGTAAACAATTTAGTTTAGCTAGAATCTGCCTGGCATATTGATGTCAAGTTTTGCATGTTAAAGCTGTGACAGTGACAGAAAGGAGATTAGCCGGACTGCTTGCAGTTCTCCAGATCCTTATGTTCTTCAGGTTTGGCCCCCTAACTGGAGTTCTATTCTACTGTATGTTTTATTAGGGACATGGTACACAACTATTTATTTTTAAGAATTTAAAAGAGCATGTTTTAAACATTACAAAATTCAGCATGAGAGATATTATCTAAAACAAGTTTACACATCATTGAAACTAACAGGACATGCAGAGAGCATGCTTCTGAATATATTTATTATGCTCTGAAACCTTTATTTGAAAAGGAAAACACAGTGACGCATTAACAAATACTCTCTTTCTGATGCAACAAAGAAAACATCTTTCCATGTATGTTTAACAGTTTCCCTCATTATCAGTTCTAGTTTTTCAAAAGAACATACTGTAAAAATTGAATGTCAGTGGTATGAGGTAAGCCATGATCCCAAGACAATACAAAGAGCTAAAAAGTTATAGGATCATTGTGGTTATCATTTTAAAATATCCTCTATTAGAGTGCTACATGTGGAAATAGGCAACATGTTTTTAGGATATAAAAAATAATGAAGTATCTAATTTATTACATTTATATGTAGTTATGCTTCTGTAGAATTTACCATTTTGGTTTCTGTTGATCGACTTTCTGAGGTGGGAGAAAATATTTAATGAACAGAGGAAGCTTCTATCTGCACATGTTAATGCATAATTAAAGTCAGTGTTTTCATTAGGGTTACTAGAAAGCTCATTAGTTTGCAAGACAAACCAAGTTAAGATAAAACCTGTGAGAGGTAGCCTAGTAAAAAATGCAAGACTGTGGCAATGAATAATTACATATAAAAGTAAAAAAAACAATTTATCTCTAAAAAACAGTACATTATCATGTTTAGCACTTTTGTTACATATACATTTATATGCCTGCAATTTTAATGCAAAACATACTAACATTCAACATGCCAAAGTTTTGCAATGATGATAAATCTGCTTAAGGATTTATATATATATATATATATATATATATATATATATATATATATATATATATATATATATATACATACACACACATATATATATAGTTGAATAATCAGAGTATTGACATATATAGTGATACAAACGTATTCATAATATAGCGACAAGCTTTCGAGAGAAGATCCTCTCTTTGTCAAGCCAAAAAGCAAAACTGATACAAATATGAACTAAAAACAGTAAACAGAAAGAGAGGGAAGGAAAAAAAATATTGGAAAAACAAGGACAAAATTCATTGGCCATAGTTAAGTGAGAAACTGCCATATTCTGATTATTCAACTGGATTACTGGACACTCACGGCTACCTTGATCTTCATATATATATGTATATATATATATATATATATATATATATATATATATATATATATATATATATATATACAGTATATATAGCAGATTTATC
This sequence comes from Discoglossus pictus, assembly GCA_027410445.1. Classification (NCBI taxonomy): domain Eukaryota; kingdom Metazoa; phylum Chordata; class Amphibia; order Anura; family Alytidae; genus Discoglossus; species Discoglossus pictus. The sequence continues at coordinate 107,767,090 of CM050163.1, read as the reverse complement.
ATTTATTTAAATGTCAGCATGCTGTATTGTAGATGTGCCTTTTGCCTTATTGATATAGCTTTGCACTGGGCCCTTTAAATTATTTATTCACAATGCTGAAGAAATCATTTATTCTATTTACACCCAATCAGAGTAAATTGCATCATTCCTGCACTCAAGTAATATAAACATATACAATGCTGAGCTAAATAGAATAGAAAATCAAGAGTGAATGTTAAATTGACAGAGCTTTTATCATTAGTATGGGTTGGATATTGGTGGTCCCGGGTGTTTTCTTATGTGCACTACAATGATGAACAGTGATCAAATAACTCCTTTGAAGAAAGGGAGCTAGCAGTCTGTTTCCTGTAAAACCACTCGGTTAATTTCTGGTCAATCAATGCATCTTTTTGAGAGAGAGAGAGAGTCTAAATATATTTGCATTTCTTTCTAACAATTTTTTTTTGTAATGTCTACCCTAAATTTGACCTTTGACTACTCTCTAGAGTCAAAATCCTTGTTGATTAGGTTTACACTTTGCTGAAACACAAGCAATTCATTGCCAGATAATCTTGGTCTCCTGCTGGTAAATGCTAATGTAATTACATGTATGAGTTCATCATATCATACAAGTGATTTGTGTTGCAGCAATTGGAATGGTGTCCCTAATTGATATTCTGATTGCGTGGTCTGTGCTGTAGTTTAATTCCCTATCCAGTAAGACATGCTCTGGTTTCAAGTGTATGCTTTGCCATTGAAGACAACACTTTACCTTTAATTTATTACTCCAGTTTCTTCTGAAACAAAATGACAAATTAATCTCTGGTGTTTAGCAGAATTGAATTTGGAGTGTGGGGAATATTTTATTAGACTTATTATTTCAAACAATTAAAAAAATATGCTCTACAATAAATTGGACATAATGCATAGTATAATGATGATAGATTAGATCCTAAGAAAAATATATATATACAACTAGCATTTAAGTGATTTGTTGTATAATAATCAACTACCGTATTTTTCGCCCTATAAGACGCACCGGCAGATAAGACGCACCTAGTTTTTAGAGGAGGAAAACAAGAAAAAAAAAAATCTGAATCAAACACAAATACACTCAAACACAAATACACTTTACACACAGATACACACCTACATTACACACAAATATATATATATATATATATATATATATATATAAATATAGATACACATACATACATATACATACGCACATAAATATACATACACATACATACATATATACACACACATACACACACATACATACACACACACATACATACACACACACATACATACACACACACACACACATACATACACACACACACACACATACATACACACACACACACACATACATACACACACACACACACATACACATACATATCCATATACTGCAGCATTTGGGAGCCATTGACCCTCCCTGACCCTCCTGATCCTCCCTGACCCTCCCTGACCGTCCTGATCCTCACCTTTATAGATACACATACATACATATACATACACACATAAATATACATACACACATAAATATACATACACATACATACATACACACACACACACATACATACACACACACACACATACATACACACACACATACATACATACATACACACATACACATACATATCCATATACTGCAGCATTTGGGAGCCCTTGACCCTCCCTGACCCTCCTGATCCTCCCTGACCCCCCTGATCCCCCTGATCCTCACCTTCCTTCTGATCTCTGCCATCTTGATCTCACCCCAGCGCTTCCTACCAGCACTCCACGTGTACTGCAGCGTTGCGTGTGTGACGTCACTAGGACGCACCGGCCGACGCGATGCTGGTAGGAAGCGCTGGGGTGAAATCAAGAGGACAGAGGCAGTTTCAAAAGGCATATTCGCCGTATAAGACGCACCAACTTTCCTCCCCCAGTTTTGGGGAAGAAAAAGTGCGTCTTATACGGCGAAAAATACGGTAGTTAATACTGTGTAGCAATATGCATTACATAGACAATAATGATTGATGTACTGAATATTTAGCTAAATTAAACAATTGCATTGCTGTTTTTATTCATTTTAGTAGGTCACTCAGATGATTTGCAATAATACATAGATGTCTATAATTAATAATGTAATGTGTGAATATTTGCTTACATTGTGTGAATATGATATCACTAGCGACTTGCCATCAAAAATGATGGCAATAACATTTTAAGCCAGGCAATGCTGTTTGCCACACAATGCGAGGCTATGGCCCCTCTGAGCACCTTCGGCGCTCATCACAAGCACCGCGAAGAGTGTGTTAAGTGTTACTGGCTTGGGGCTTTGTTTTACTGCTTTCGCCCTCATTTTCTTTCAACCTGTTATGTTTTTTTCGGCCGACATTTTTTTTCTTGCTTCAGCAATTTTTGAGTGACTAAAACCCCCATTTATGACTTCAATTAGCTTGACACCTCACTCCAAGGCTTCCTGGCTCTCCCCCTGGGCTGTATGTGAGTGTATAAATATTTGTTTAGTCAATCTTTCATTTGTTGTGGTTCCTTGGCCGTTAAAGTCGTAAATTATTGCGTGCCATAAAGTATTGCGTGGCCTTGGCAGCCATGTTTTTTCTCGAGAGTGAAAAAAACACCAATGTGCATCTTATTAACTTGCAACCTGACTCACAGGCTCCCTGCCTCTCCTACTGTGGTGTGTGTGTGTAAGTTAATTTGAGGCATATTTGTTGTCTTTTTAATGTATTTTCAGTTACGTGGTTCGGCCGTTAAAGTCATAATTTTGTGAGGCACACAGTGCATCTACGGGTTTCGGTCCTAAGTCGTACGGGTCATAAGTCCTGCGAGCCCTGCAATGAGCTGCAAAGAGTGCAGTATTTTGATCCTCAAGTATAAATTAATTTTTCATGTACTTAATATCAAATTATTGTAAAGTATAGGTGACCAGGAGGACCAAAGTACAACTCAATTAAACGATTATCAACATTTACAATGTCATTTCAATATCTGCACATTAATCTACATTGCTTCTTGCTGGCCTGCCCACCACCCGTCTTTCCCCACTTCAATCCATAATGAACGCCTCTGCTAGACTCATATTCCGTACACAAGGTTCGGTGTCGGCATCATCTCTCTGTCAATCACTCCACTGGCTTCCCTTAGCCTCCAGAATAACATTTAAAATCAAGACCCTAGCTTACAAAGCCATCAACAACAGTGCACCCCTTTACATCTCTGTGCTCCTCTCCAAATGCTCACCCACCCGCCCTTTTTGTTCTACCAACAACCTTTTTCTTTCTACCATTCTTGTCATCTCCTCTCACTCCCGCCTTCAGGACTTTTCTTGTGCTGCCCCTATTCTCTGGAACTCCATGCCTTGCTCCATCAGACTATCCGCCTGCCTCAAAACCTTGAAAACCTCACTAAAAACACATCTGTTGAAAGAAGCCTATCACCTTCCTTCCTAAAATACACAGCACTTCTCTCACCCTCCTGCACCACACACAAAACCTTTAGATTGTAAGTCTGCAAGTTTTCAATCTTGCATGACGCTTTGGGAAAGCGATATGGACACCGGATGCTAAGCTCAAAGACAGGGCGCTCCATTCTTTGCAATGTGTTAATATTGAATATGTCTTTGCCTGGATATTAACTTATGTATAGAGCTACGGAATATGTTGGCGCGTTATAAATAAACTATAATAATAATAATAATAATTGTATACTAAAATAATTTTGCTTAACAGTAATTATATCTAGGTAGTCAGTTATGAGAGCCTGATTGGCTTATAATTTAAATTAACTAATGTACAGCCTTATTAAATTGCAATTCAGCAAATTCTAAAGGGCTCTATATAAGCACACAGCGTATTTTTTTTACAGACGTTTTTAGTTTGTGAAGACCTTGCTTTTGGATAGAAGTTCACTGACTAAAAACTTCTGTAAAAAAAATATGCTCTGTGCTTATATAGAGCCCTTTAGAATTTGCCGAATTGCAATTTAATAAGGCTGTTAGTATGTAGTTTTCCATTATGTTGCATTATGTAATTTTGTAATTCATCAAATTGCATTAAACAATTGCATTGCTATTTCTATTCATTTCAGTAGGCCATTCAGGTGATTTGCAATAATACATATTTGTCGTCGGGTCCATCTCCAGAGGTAAGATGTAGCTGGATTGTGGCTGTGGCTACACACATCTGGCCTGATTAGAAGGCTGGATGAGTCCTTGGGCATAGGCAAGGATGCTGATGGGGACCAAATCAGTAATGAGGTGTTTTTTGAAAGCCAAAAGCGTTACCTTGAAACATGGGCAAGGACGCTGTTTAGTAGATATGGGCTGAATCTACAATGTTGAAAGCCATGTGATGAGGACAAAAGGCATGTCCATGGGCATGGCAAGGATTCTGATGGAGCTGAAGTCAACGAAATTAAGTTTGGCAAAGCAGTTTTTGGACTTATAGTAAGTAGTAAGCCCTTGAAACCATAGCTCTCCAGCAACATAAATGTCCTCACTGGTGGCCAAAAGGGGCCAAAAAGATGCAAATGTAAGGCTTGGTGAACCCAAAGACAAGGGAGTATAAAGATACACCCTCCAGATTAGAAAACCTTAAGGAGATGTGTGTAGCTGACCTCTTTTTTCATGAAAAATATTACAATATTACATGAAAAGGTGTTTCTGCTTCTTGTTTTTTATTTAAGAAACTGTATGGAGTTTGCAATATGTAATTTTGTAATTCATCAAGTTCATTTAAAATTCTAATGCCATAGTTTGATGATTCAGAGGTACCGTGGAGTACTTTATTTTTTTAAGACTCTAAGGCACAACAACTTGATGTGTTTTTCTGCTGTGGCAGTTGCATAATAGCCACAAGTGCAATGTGTCAGGGTATTTCTATGATATGCCTTGTATATCTGAAAAGAAAGTGAATTTGCAATGACATTAGAATATTAAATGGTTAAATATAGAAATGACCTGTTGCTGATAAAGCCAGTCCCTTCATGTGTTTCCTGTCTATAAAATCAGTTTCTGGGGTCTGCTAAGTATAAACGGAACCTGTTATCATTGGTTTGGAACTATTTTACACATCTAAGACATCTGGTGAACAATTGCTTAGGGTGATTTTAAATGATTGTTTTATACCCAGAAGAATTGCGAGAATCTATTGCTATTGACTAAAACGAATTAGTGTATTGTTTCTATTTATAAGAACTGTGTTTTTCATGGGAACACAATCTATCTTCCTGAACTTATCCCTTGGACACTCTACACCTGCCCCCCTCCCTTTCTGCATTGAACCCTATTCCATCCCTCTCCCAACTGGAAGCTTATCTATACTTTTCTCTGCATAGCTGATATCTCTATCTCTTTTACTTTGCGACACATAATACTTAGGAAGGGAAAAACGTTATTGCACAAAACAACACTGGATTAAAAACAATGTTAGTATCCAAATTGCATGATAACACCCACCAGATCATGAATAATGTATAACTTGAGAAGAGTATACATCAGGGAGAACTGGAAGAAGTAAATGTGGTCAACACTACAGGTAAGAAAGGCAGAACTCTATGATCTCAAAGGATACCTCCTACCTGGAAGGCTCTACCTATGTAGAAACCCCAAATTCTGGCTCATGCCCTGTAGCTACAACAGTAAGAAAAGAATATGTCTCATGCTCTGCCTGGATAATTATAGGTGCAAATATACAGTATGAGTGCTCAAGATCTGTAGAGGTGTTTCAAATTTGAATAGTCCCAATATATATATCAATTATTCAAAACAATTTACAATTACAATCAGTAAAGCACTAAAAAATGATGTATACTATTTTCTAGGTATGCATTATTCATGATCTTGTAGGTGTTATCATGCAATTTGGATACTACCATTCTCGTGCAATACAGTTTTTTCCTTGCTAAGTATTTAGACTTCTACTTGTATTAGTGTTAAGCACTAGGACAATTCCATGCAATTTTTTATCATTACTTTGCATCACAGCAGTAAAACCTTTAATTTACGAAATCAAATGTTGTCTGGTTATTATCTCCATGACAACTCTGCAAAATTTTCTAATAAGCAATGAGAGGTGAGTCTGTACCTTAGAAATCAAATATTTTGAACTATCCACATTTACATAATGTCATCTGCTACTAATAGTCATACTTTCTATTATTTTGGGCTCAGTTTTGGAAATATTTTGTTTCTGAGCTCATCCCCATCCATAACAAAGTTTTGTCATAGGGTCTGACAAACATAGATTACTTAAAGGTATATTTAAGTCACTATATGGAGAATGGAAAAGCATGTGGAAACGTTTTTTAAATTGATCGAGAACATACTTAGATATTGTAATTTTAGGTTATTAGTATTGCTTGTATAACACATTTTATAAAGAACATTGGGCCTCATTCTAATAGGGGCCGTAACTCGATCGCAAATCAGCGATTTGCTGCAATTGGGTTACGTCCCCGCATTGGCGAACGTTTACGCTGCTATTCAATTGGCCGAGCGCGCAAGTCAGGCCTCCTTCCCGGTGATCGCAAAACATGTTATCGGCAGTAAGCATTTGCGGGCTTGAACATGAGCGTGGTCACAGCGCTGTAACTCGTGTTTCAAGCCTGCAAAATCGGAGAACTGTAAATGCAAAAATAAATTCAAGACAGCACTGTAAATGATGGGGAACACAATGGGTGGCTCTAGGATTAAAAGCACAGCATTCTCAAGCTTGTACATCGCCAAAATCAAATACTTTATTTCATGTTTATTTTCCGTCAGAAGTCCTACGGGCTTTAAAGACCTCTATTATTCAAGCCTGTGGGACTTAGAATAAAAATGGAAGTTGGATTCCAAAGTTCTACGGGCTTGAAGGTTGAAGCCCGTAGGACTTCTGACGGAAAATAAACATGAAATAAAGTATTTGATTTTGGCAATGTGCGACCTTGAGAATGTTGTGCTGTTAATTCTAATGTCAACCATTGTGTTCCCTATCATTTAAAGTGCTGAATTGCTTTTTCATTTGCTTAATAAGTGCTATGATTTGTAAGTAAGCCCTTTGCGACACCTCCTTGGTACAAGTAAGCTGTGGTTCGCTTTAAGCCATTTACGGGCTTGACGGAAGGGTAATCGGAGCAATTGAAAGATCAAAGGCTTTGACTTAAGTAAGCTGCGATTGACCAAATCGCAATGGATCACAGCTCGTAGGATGTAACTCGATCATAGTCCGCCAACATAAGCAATTGATTAGCAAAGTAGCTTGCGATCACCACTTTTTGGCCACGTTTCTCCAGAATGTAGCAATAGAATGAGTCCCAATGTGAGGAACCCAGAGCTAGTATTGGGAATGTAACTGTTCATTCCACAGCCTGCACCAATGAATCTAAGTGGTACCACTATCTGGTGCTGTTATAAAAATATAAAGCAGTTTAAGAGCAACCTAAAACCACTAACTTTACTTGCTGAGAAATCAATTACTTTACAGGCTATTTTATAGGCTATGCTGTCCTGCCCATGTTGTCACTTAATATATATGTTTTCAAAAAAGGAAATGTGGTACATTCACATTCAACTCCAAACATAGTCAAATTTTCTCAAGCAGGAAATTGTGTGTAACAAAATATATTAATAATAATTATAATTATAATAAAGAATCAATAACTGTAGTAAATATACTTTATAGATTTTAAATAATATATACAGTGGTACCTTGTTATTCGTCTTTAATTGGTTCCGGACGCCAGGATGTGATCCAAAAAGGTTGAGATTCAAGTAAGCATTTCCCACAGGGATTAATGTAAATTTAAATAATCCATCCCTGACCCCAGAATTTTTACATTTTATTTTGAACTAACAGTGTTGTTTTTTGATACAAAACATTAAAACTTAACAGACATAAATAAAAAACAATAATTAGATCAAATAACATGGAATGCAACTTCCCTTTAACTGTACTGAGAGGTCTTGAGGGCCCAATGGGATGGTGGTGATGTAGAGGAGGAGAAGAGAGGTTATTGCTTGGAAGGGAAGTCCTCTTTCAATAAAACATCTGGCACTTGCACAGGGGATTTTTTTCTATTCTGTCTCTTAACAACACCGAACCCTGCAGGAGACTCTGATGTAGGGAGTTCAACTAAAAAACTATCAAGAGAAATTTGCTTCTGCCTACATTTAGGCTTTATTTTTAAATCCCCACTAGTATTCCCACACAGCAAAATAGTTAACCTGTCCTTCATCCGCTTGTGTCCTGGCCATGTTTTCCCTTCTTGAGTGATGTAGGTTCTGTTGGCACTGGCTGCCTCTCCATGCCTTATCACACTGTGAATGCCAGTTCTCTTTTTAAAATCTTTAAACCAACTGGCTTTAAACCATAACTGGCTTTAAATTCTTCACTGCTCTGACCACTGGTGTAGGCTCTTCTTTTACCAGATCGACATACAATTGTTTTGTTTTCTCGCATACTAGTGCCTGGGAAATACTATCACACACTAACTGTTTTTCGTTAATCGAAATGAGCAACAATTTCTCCACTTCCTCCAATGTCTGTGACCTTTGCTTACTCACAGCCTTCACACCTCTAGCCACATTGGCTCTATTAAAAGCTTCCTTATTTTTCAGTATTGTGGAGATTGTTGATTTAAAAATTTTGTACTCAGCAGTGAGATAAGACACGTGGCTACCATGATCATACTTGGCTATTATCTCTTTCTTTCGATCTATGATGGTTATCACTATTTTTTTTTCTGCTGAGTGGTATCATTAGCATTCGTTGAACTCATGATGTAAGCACAAGCTACACTTTTGTTCTGGTAAGCACAGCCTGCACTTTGGTTCTTATAGGCACAGGCTACACTTTGATTTTTATAGGCAGAGTCTACACTTTGATTCTTATAGACACAGGCTGCACTTAATTCTTGCAGGCACAGATGACTTTTGGGCTATTGCAGGAACAGACTGTTCTTGGAATCTTGTAGGGACTAATTACACTATGCCACAGTACAGAACTTTATTCCACTTGCAGAAAGATAGGATGTGGGGTGTCGCAAGCAACAATTCCGAGCCAATATTTTGTCAGTGAGAAATGTCGAGTCCCAGAACAACAAGAACTGAGGTGAGGTACCACTGCATTTTGTTTGCTTCAATCTACATTAACAAATATTATAACTAAATGTAATTCTCAGCTTCATGTAATCATTCTTTGTAGATAAATAATACTAACACTTGAAACTACACATAAACCATGTAGTGAAATGGTAGAGGCAATGCACATATCTATTTATATATCTTCTCATTGTCTGTATGATTAATATAAGATATTAAATACGTATTAGTCCAAATGAATTATTCTATCCATAGACAGACAAATGATTTATTGAAACCTAAATCTAGTTTCTATTTAAGCTTTTAAAATGTTTCATGTCAATTATAGCTGTTTCAGACATTACAAATAATTTCAAATCATCGTTAAAAGGGTATGTATCGATAGTGGGATGATGTGGCCATTTAAATCACAGATCAACATCTTTTGTTGCTGTCTTCCAGCTGGATATTCAGTTAAATTCACCATCTTGTTTAGCTGATATTCTCTTCAGCTGACTAGTTCTGAACAAAGCAAAATGCATGGTCAGTGATCTTCTATTCTAAACATGAGAACCATCACTTTCCCTAACTAGCTATCACTTTTTTTGGGTCCCACAACAGTGATGTTTTATTAAAATACACTTCTCAAACACTTCTCAAAATAACCGTTTGTTGTTATTTTGAAGCTTTATGTATCCAAATCACTTGCAAATTTACAATTGGGACATTCCTTCTGATGCTGTAGGATTTCTTTCTGTGCTAGAATTTGGCCTCCTGAAGTCTTCTTACATGTTATTATTTTCCTCCATTTCAATGCTGTTTGTCAAACCCCATTTCCTTGTGTCTCCTTTTCTTATCAGTAAGAAATTACTCCTCATTTTATTATTTTCCTATTTGTTGATGACTATGGGATCTGCATTGGGAATATGTGATTGCAGGGTGCTTGAATGTGTTTACAATTGTGGGCTATATTTACACCTTCGTCAACATGTTATTATGATATTTATACATTTTGTCCTGGTAGTTGGGATTTGATCGCCAGTTACCCTTATTATTTCCCTCTTTTATTATCTTCCTTGACAATTGTTTTTGCTCTACTTTATCCGAAGACAATCCCCATCCTGCTTACCTTTTATTTCCTAGATCTATATAGGTATCCTTTGTGGCAGGATTAGCTGGTTAACCTGTCTTGTTTAACTTTAATCTACTGTTCTGCTATCCTTAACTTAGTGGGTGTTTTTGTAAGACGTTACCAATTCAATTAACTCCCTTTCACATTCTTTCACCCTTTTTCCCTTCTTTCTCCACAGTTTTGTGAGGTTTCCATCCATCTTGGAATGCTTAGGTTTCCATGTTTAGTATCCTTTCTGTTAATGCTAAATGCATTAATGTCCCTCAAAGGCATTTACAAGAACATTTCAAGTCTTCTTTTTTAAGAGTCTCGTTACCTTGAATCAAAACCCCACAAGCATGCATTTCTCTAAAAAGGAAGGTGGATTCCATTAGCTATTCATGGATTTCTATAAGTGAAAAATACAACAGGCTTTACAAACATAATGTACCTACACTTCTAAATTTCCTTAAATGGCATTTATATCTCATGGTTTTGACTAGTCACATTGTCTCAATCAAGAAGAATATTTTATCTGTAACCCCATGAGGGTTACTTTCATTTATTCATGGAATGAAAAAAGTCTACCTCACACAACTGAACCTTTCAGTGTACCAAATAAAGCTGTTTTATATATAACATTCATCTCAATTCCTTGCAACATTTGATTTGCTATATGCACAATATACCAGAAGTTGTTAGCTTTGCTAGTGGCACATTTTTAGAATCAAGGTAGGATTTTTTTTTTTTTGTGTTGGTTTTTAATTACTCTACTTATTGAGTGGATCAGTAATTGTTTGGTAAGCGTATGTCCTATTTTATACATAACAATAAAAGTTTATATTCAAATATATTAAGGTTGGACAATATACTACTAGCCCTAATAGATGTTAATTATAGGTTGTTTGTACTCAACTATGTTTGCAGTATAGAGGCATTTTTTACTCTGTGGGCCAGTTTAATTTGGTTGTTTGTGTGTAAAAATTCTATTTGAAACTTTCTTTCATGAAATGAATCATTGAACTGAGTGAAGATTGTTATAATGATTAATAGATAACATATCTTCATTGAGTAAATTCATTGATTTTATAATTAGCAATTCTATTTGCATATTAATTTTCAAATTCTTTGTCTCCATATATTTCTGATGTGGCTCCACAAAATATTGGGAAAGGAAACTGTATCTTTTTGTACCCCTTACCACAAAGCTGTCATATAACCAGTGGCAGCTGGTGAACTTTCAAGTTGGAGGGGCGCCAGAGCAAGACTTGGCTCCTCCCCTCACATAGACCCCACCCTTTTAAACTCCTCCCCTTTTGTCATATTGCCCTTTATATGCCCCGCCTAATGACCTTATATTTGCCCCACCCATTGAAATAGACCACCTACTGATTTTTTAATGCTGTTCAAAAATTCAAGAATCTTGGGATTCAGGCAAATAATAACATTTCTCTTCTGCATGAATGTAATGACACTCACCAACAGTTGACTCTCCTTCTCTGGGTGTCTTCAAAATAGTCTGCAGCCGCATGGTGTTTGGACCTGGGCGTGATATAAAACAAGCAAACAAATCAGAGAGTGCAAGACCTCCATACTTAAACGCACTTATGAAACCAAGCAAGACTCTCAACCATACCTAAAAAACCCATATTATACAAATCGGGACCTTATAGGCCACAACCGGACCTTAAAAACCCACATTACACCAAGCAGGACTATATAGGCCCAAACCATACCTTAAAACCTTAAAATACCAATCAGGACTATATAGGCTCAAACCGGACCTAAAAAAAACATTAAATGCCAAGCAGGACTATATAGGCCACAACCGGACCTTAAAAACCCACATTACACCAAACAGGACTATATAGGCCCAAACCATACCTAAAAAACCTTAAAATACCAATCAGGACTATATAGGCTCAAGCCGTACCTAAAAAAAAAAACATTAAATGGCAAGCAGGACAATATAGGCCCAAACCGGACCTTAAAAACCAACATTACATGAAGTGAGACCATATAGGCCCCAACAGGACCTTAAAAACCGTCATTACACCAAGCGGGACCATATAGGCCCCAACTGGACCTTTAAAACGTTAAAATACCAAGCGGAACTATATAGGCACAAACTGGACCTTAGAAACCCCCATTATACTAAGCAGGACCATATAGGGCCCAACTGGACCTTAAAAACCTACATTACACCAAGTGGGACCATATAGGCCCCAACCGGATCTTTAAAAACCACATTACACGAAGCAGGACCATATAGGCCCCAACGGGAGCTTAAAAATTCACATTATACCTAGCGGGACTATATAGGCCCAAACCGGACCTTAAAAAAACACATTACACTAAGCGGGACCAAATAGGCCCCAACATTACACGAAGTGAGACCATAAAGACCCCAACGGGACCTTAAAAACTCACATTACACCAAGCTGGACCATATAGGCCCCAACCGGACGTTAAAAACCAACATTACACGAAGTGAGACCATAAAGGCCCCAACGGGACCTTAAAAACTCACATTACACCAAGCGGGACCATATAGGCCCCAACTGGACCTTTAAAACCTTAAAATACCAAGCGGGACTATTTAGGCCCCAACTAGACCTTAAAACCCCACATTACACCAAGCAGGACTATATAGGCTCAAACCGTACCTAAAAAAAACATTAAATACCAAGCAGGACTATATAGGGCACAACCGGACCTTAAAAACCCACATTACACTAATCAGGACTATATAGGCCTAAACCATACCTAAAAAAAACATAAAATAACAAGTGGGACTATATAGGCCCAAACCGGACCTTAAAAACCCACATTACACCAAGCGGGAACATAAAGGCCCCAACAGGACCTTAAAAACCCACATTACACCAAGCAGGACCATATAGTCCAAAACCAGATCTTAAAAACCCACATTACACTAAGCAGACCATTGCGAGCCTAAAACTTTGCTTTGTTACTGTTTGCACATGTTTTTAGTGTACATTAATGGTGAACTAAAAAAAATGTTTAACATGAAAATTGCATATATTGGCCCATTGATATAGTAACAGTTAAAAGAATCTTGACAGAAATATTTTAATGTTAAGTCACAGATATAAACTTTCATTATAGACTTTCAACAGCCCCATGCTACCAATGAAATTAATTTCTTAAAAGTACCAAAGTAATTTATACTGAAATAGCCACATTAAATTCCAAGCACGTACGGCAACGTGAGACCCGAAACAGCTGCGGGCTTGAAACTTGGCGGAGTTACAGAGCTATTAAAATGGAGCAGGGCGCGAGCTACGGGCTTTAGACGCACACACGTAAACCATTTTTGCGCACGTTGATTGTGGGGCCTAAAAGTGATCAATTAGTCAAACCTGTAGTTTAGAGGGAGCCAATGGCAAAAGAGATCATCATCATGACATCACTGAAAAATGGAGATTGGATTTCAAAGTCTTACGCGTTTCAATTACGGGTTTCGATGTGACCAGTATTGCATAAATAATGCAATATTAATAAACCAGTAAATATGATATTCTAGTCCATGCGAGTTTCATTATATGTATTAACTCATTGATTGCTGGGATCGATATAAAACGGAAAAAAACCCATAAAAAAAGTATTTTATATTGCAGATTTGCGAGTTTGAGAATGTTTTGCTATTATTTCTAATACCTAACATCACTTTCCCTTTCATTATAAATACAGTAGTGTGTGCATGTTTGCATTTACAGTGGTAAGGATAGGACTTTAACCTCCTTGCAGGTCCTCTCTAGTACCTGTTGGCTTTTGGGCTCCATTTGATGGTTACGGGGTTTGAAAGCCAGTGAATTTGTTGCAATTTAATAGAGAAATTGGAACGTAATAGTTATGGGCTTGACCGTTCAAAGGATTTGCCGGCGCGCAGTTTACATTTTTACGTCCCGTAGAGTTTTCTCACTCCTAACCCGCAGATCGTTAGCGAGTTGCTTTACAGGGCCAATTTAATAGCCACAAGTCTTGCGGGCTATGTTACGGGCTACGTTTTTACATGCTGAGGGAATTTAATGGGGCTGCAAGTCTTGCAAATGCCCTCTGAATAAATATGAACAACATATCACTATGGGAAATGTTCCACATAAAATTTATATTTATTTCTATTAAAAGTCTGCCACATAACTGTGGAACTTATTAATAGAATTACAAGACAACAAACAGACTCTAAATGTTAAATATTAAAGAAAATAGACACAAGCATAACCTGTGAAATATTGTTTGCAATAGGATATTAAGCATGGGTGGATTTAGTTTTTATACTGACCTAGGACTATTTAGACTTATGCGACCCATTAATTTGAGTGCAATCATACTTCACAACCCAGTTATTACTCCCCATCCCGTTGCTATATCCCAGATCATAGGCTTATGAGTATCTTTGAATATAAGTAAATGTTAGGTACACTTAGAAATGTCACTACAAATAGGTATTTCTGTGTAACATTATTCTATGGTACTGCACTGGCATCTTTAGGCAGCCTACTGACTCCTAAAAATGTGTTGCCCTAGGTATAAGCCTCATGGGCCTATGCTTAAACACACCACTGATATAAGGGTAGCTTACACCTATATGGTAGGAAACATGTAGAAAAGAAAGGTAACATAAGGTAGTATGTTTACTGCCTGCTCCTAGGCTGATGAGTAATACCATTCCAACTCTATGCATTGCATTTTTTTAAATTTGTTTGCATTGATCAGTCATGTCTGACTCTGCATGATCTCATGGACCACAGCACACCATGCTGCACCACTTGGTATTCATGGCAGAGATACTGGAGTGGGTTGCCAGTTCCTTCTCCAGTGGGACACAGCATACAGTTCCTGGTATTCCTAGGTGGTCTCCC
This sequence comes from Discoglossus pictus, assembly GCA_027410445.1. Lineage (NCBI taxonomy): Eukaryota > Metazoa > Chordata > Amphibia > Anura > Alytidae > Discoglossus > Discoglossus pictus. Next base: position 107,752,026 of record CM050163.1, on the reverse strand, counting down.
ATCCAAGTACAGATCAGGCCTTGTACCACCTTGTATGAGCTCTTGGCTCCCTGACTGGAATCAAACCCAGGTTGCAGTGGTGAAAGCACTGAATCCTAATCACTGGACCACCAGGGAACCCATGCATTGCATACAAATAATTCCATTATTGGAATCTTAGAGTATTCTAGAAATCCTCTTCTATAATTGTCCCTATCTCCTACAACCCTATTCTATGTATTTTAAGTGCTTCTTAAATGTCTAAAAAAGCTAATTATCTGCTCACAATCTGCATGAAAAGTATAAGGTAATGTATGAACATTCCAGCTAAGAACAATAAACGTGCAAAGGGGTTCATCCATCAAATTATTTCCTTCTGTATTCTATAAGCATAAGTGCCGTAACAGGCAGCAGAGAGATGCTTTAATATATTAAATGTAAATGTATGGATTGAGGGAGTGATTGACAACTTTCTGTGAAGAATAATACATTAGTAAAGAACAATACATTGCACTTTCTTTCCCTTAATGCTATGTTATTTATTCATGATATAGTATTGCCTCAATTATTCATGTTATCTACATGGTCATATATAGCAACACAGTATACATTTCTGTATACAACGAATATCCATACTAATAATCTGACATCAACGTCAGCAAAGCCTGTTAGAGTTAGCAATAAAGCCATTTATATTCTATTTAAGTTTGGAATGCATTGAAGTACAAGGATAATATGCTTCATGTTTCATTTGTAAGCAAATATTCAGGCAAGGAGAGTATCATTTTATAATCTACTTGGACTACATTGTCCTTTACCTTGCCCTTGAAATTCTCTATGCGCCAAATAGCAAATTTGTAACTATGAGATAGAATCTGCTCTATTATTTTTTGCTTTGATAAGAAACCTAATTTCAGTAATTTCAGTGACAATAAAACTGAATTCATGCATATATTTCCTAATAATGTTTGTAAATCAAAAATGATATGTATATTTATTCATTAGAATAAATATTTATATCACCAAGATTTTCACAGTATTACATTAACATGCTTCAGTAAAATAAAATAAGAAAACTTTTTAGAATATCTTATATTAATGCAATTTTAATTTAATAAGTATATTACAACACATCGATATCTGAGACCTGGAATTATATTGTGACATTTTCACATTTACTTTGATATTGGAAATGCTCAAACAATTTAATTATTTTACTGGCTTACAAAAAGTGTGAGATTAGCGTCAAATCTTAAAATGACCGTTTCTAATAATCAATTCCCTGAATCTCAATTGTCCTTTACAAAGTGACCCACATGCCCAGCAACTTCTGTTACAAACTGAAATGAGCTTTCTCTTTCACACTTAACCCCACATGCAGATCTGATAGACATATTGTATTAGTAGGAGCTACTTTTTTTGCCTTTTAATATGCCACTTGCCTTTAATGCTTTAGGGCCTCATTTTATTATCGGCCGCAGCCGCTGCGGGGCCGCAAGGACCGGCCGCAAGCTTTCCGGCTATTCTATTCCCCTCCGGACGGGGATTCCGGCAGGCTTGCGGACGGTGCCTTGCTATCTCTTGCGGCCGCTCGCGCCGGAGGAAATCCTTTGATCTAAAACGGCTGCAAGGAAATCGGCCGTAAGACATTCCTATTTGCAATTCAATTGCTCCGGGAACCCTCTCTGCAAGGCTAAAAGCGAGCCGCAGCTTACTTGCAGGAAAGAGGTCCCGCTAGCACCAATTAAGCACATAAAATAGCTCAAATAAAGCCATCCTGCACTTTGCAGAGTCTATAAAGTGATTTTCGGTGTTAGCAAAAATAGCACAAAATTACCCTATACTCAAATCCGTAAAATATATTTCTTTTAATATCCGTAAAATATCCATGTAAAAAGTCCATAGGGCTTGGAGCACCTCAGACCCGCCCACGCCGCAGCCGGAGAATAAACAGTTAATTTGAACTCGGTTTTGGGCTGATGTGCAAGCTTGAGAGGGGGTTACTTTTAATCCTCATGTCCCCCAATATGATCCCTAGCATTTACAGAGCTGTACAGTGCAGGCTTGAATTTATTTTTGCGTTTTTAGATTTCTGAGCTTACGGCCGGTTCCAAGATATGCGGCCGGCCGTAAGAGGAGATCCTTGCGGGCCGTATAATAGAATCGCGAGTTAACAGAACCCCCGCAAGGAATCGCAGTCTTACGGCCGATTTACGGCCGAAAATAGAATGAGGACCTTAGTATTTAGTATACTTTAGTATTTCTAGAATTACCAGTAAGGAATATTTATCAATAAGTACAAATTCATATTTCTACAACTAAGGAGAGGGAGGGAGGCAGAGAGGGAGGGAGGCAGAGAGGGAGCAGTAGGGAGGGAGAGAGAGAGGGGGTGAGAGAGAGGGAGCGGAGATAGAGAGAGAAAGAGAGAGATGGACGGGGAAAGAGAGGGAGGGAGGGAGGGAGTGGTAGGGATGGAGAGAGGGGGGAGAGGGAGACGAAGAGAGAGAGAAAGAGAGAGGGAGGGGGAGAGAGAGAGGGAGGCTGAGTGAGAGAGCGGGAGAGAGAGAGGGAGGGAGGCAGAGAGAAAGGGAGGGTGACAGTAAGGGAGGGAGAGAGGTGGAGGTAGTGAGAGAGGGAGGGAGAGGGAGGCAGAAAGATTTAGAGAGGGGAGGTAAGGAGAGAGATGGAGGGGAGGGAGAGAGACAGAGAGCACACAGAGCATAGTGAGGACACAGAGAGAGTAAGAGGGCAGAGAGAGGGAGAGTGGACACACCGAGTGATAGTGGGCACACAGAGAGCGCACAAACAAGAGAGTGAACACAGGTAGTGAGAGGCCGCACCGACAGAGGGTGCACAGAGAGAGGGAGAGGGCGCACAGAGAGAAACAGAGGACACACAAATAGAGACAGCACAGAGAGAAACAGCACAGAGGGAGACAGAACAGACAATTGAACATAACATATGATATCGTCATTTATGATGGGCAAGTTACTAGTTGAATCATATTACTCATAGGTATATAGATTATTCCCAGTAGTGCTTAACACAATTTTTAATACATTTTTACTTTTATTTTTAAAATAAAAGGGTATTAGTGGTAATAAGTGGGACTCAAATACGTAGAGATAAAATCCCCACTTCCTGTGTTTTCTATGGAGCTTATTTAAAATGCAGGAATAAAGTTTACCCCAGTTTAATAAATAGGCCTCATAAAAAACATAAGAAGTGAGGATATTTAAAAAAAAAGTTTTAACTCATATAAGCTCCACTTAACACCACTTACCATGCTTAACTTTCCTTGATTACACTTTTTTCCTAATTTGATAAATATACCAGAAAGCAGCATATATCATTTTACAGAAGCAATATCTATATATATGATTTCAACTTTGTAGTATGCCTTTTCTTCATTCATTGAGAATCAAATTAGGATTTCTTATTTAAAAGTTCATTGTAACAGCTTCTAAAGTTAAATCTATTTCTAAGTTTGCCAATAATTTTCATTAAAGCATACATGTTTAAACAACTGCAAATTAATAGCCTTATTAAATTGCGATTCGGCCAATTGAATAGGGCTCTATATAAGCACAGAGCATTTTTTTTTTACATACATTTTTAGTTAGTGAACTTCTATCCAAAAGCAAGGTCTTCACTAACTAAAAACTTCTGTAAAAAAAAATATGCTTTGTGCTTATATAGAGCCCTTTAGAATTGTCAGAATCACAATTTGAAAAGGCTGTAAGGCTTTAGCCAGGCAATATATTATAAAACAAAGTTCCCCTCATTAATGACCACTGCTTACACCCCCCCCCCTTACCTCTTTCCATGTTCTGAGCTCTATTGTTTAGAAGACAAATAATTTAACATAGATTGCAATTAACTTGGAACTACAAAATATTTAAATTGAAAAGCACTTACACTGGTCCTTTAATCTTGTACCATCAATTTTAAGAGAGTCCATTATTAGAAATACATTGAAACTAGAAAAGCACATTTCAGCCTATATAAAAATCATTATAATGAGCTTTTTAAATATAATACAAATATGTGTATTATGAGCATCATTCAATTGCTAGGCCGCAACTCAATCGGAGTGGGCCGTATGTCTGCAAGCAACTCAAGGTGCTATTCATTTGGCTGGGTCGCAAGTCCCAGCCCGATAGCACACATCACAAACCATGCTATAAAAAGTGGCATTTGCGGGCTTGAACATGATCGCTGAGGCAAGGTCATAACTCACGTCCTTATGACTTTGAAATCCAACCTCCATTTTTCATTGAAGTCCTACGGCCTTGAACCACGAGTTATGGCTTTGCATTAGCAATCATGTTCAAGCCGTAAGACTTCAATGAAAAATGGAGGTTGGATATGGGCTTGGATTACGGGTTACGATCGGACCCACATTCCAGATATAATGCAATATTGATAAAGCCGTAAATATGATATTCTATTACATGCGAGTTCCATTATATGTATTAACACATTGATTGCCAGGATCAATAAGACACGGAAATTAAACATAAAATTAATTTTTTTAGTGGGCCGATTTGCGAGCTTGAGAATGGTGTGCTATTAATTCTAAGACCTAACATATTTTTCCCTTTTATTAAAAGTACAGTAGTTTATATATGCATTTACAGTGATCCGTATATGTCATTAAGCCCTTTGCGAGACCTCCTTGGTACCAGTAACTTGTGATTGGACTTTTGCCATTTGCGGGCTTGACGGAGTGGTTAGCAAGGGGGAAATAGAGCAATTGAATCGGAGCAATTGTGATATTAGCGTTTGCAACTCTTGTGCCTGTGAAAGATAAAAGGTTTGGAGGGCATTTACTTGTGATTTGAAGAATCACAATGAATCGCAGCTCGGAGCACGTAACTCGATTGGAGCCTGCAAAAAGACGCCAATTGAATAGCAAAGTAACTTGGGGGCTCCATTTGCGAGCGCGGATCGCCCGAAAGCCTCAAGTGAATGAGGCTCTATTTTTACAACTTAAAAATTCAGCCATACATTCTACTCTTCCATCCAATGCAAGGATGGCACCACATTTGGGCTGAAGGAAGCATAAAGCCTAAATTAGGGCCTCATTCAAATGCGATTTGGCCTAGTGAATAGGGCTCTATATAAGAACATAACATATTTATTTTTACAGAAGTTTTTAGTTAGTGAAGACCTTGCTTTTGGATAGAAGTTCACTAAAAAACTATTCTGTAAAAAAAATATGCTATGTGCTTATATAGAGCCCTATTCCATTGGCCAAATTGCATTTGAAAGAAGCCCTAAAAGCCTGACAATTCTTTAAACACAGAGGCAACAATAAACATTATTTAAATGAGTCCACATTAATCCTGACTTCTTGAATATAATGCATACTGGTTCTTTATCTTCTACCTTAATAAACCACCTGGCAGATTGATAATTCTGTCATCAGGTCACATCATCAACCAATTGCTGAGCACATGCATACGGATCTGCATTAAAATGTTGTATATTAAAATGTAATTTATAAAAGACTCAAAAGGTTCTGAAAATTGATAATGGGACCGCTAATGAAATTCACTAGCAGACATATGGATAACAAATGTGTCACATCTCATGTAATAAACCATTATACCCAAATTGGTAAGGAGGTAATGCAGAAATAAAATTAATCATTGCTGGCAATGAGCAACAGGTCACAAATTGATGTAATTGGTCCTGCTCCCACATATTTTGTTCTTGAATAAAAAAGGGGATTAGATTTAAATAAAACATTTGCTGGCAATTAAGGGAATCAATAAAATAATGGTTTAAATTAGCCTTGATATTTACCATCTTATTGATGATTGCTTGATGATTAGCTATACAGATGTATGTTATTTGTGTATTGCTTATCAGTTCCTCAGTCTGTATTACGTTACATACATACAGCCTTATTAAATTGTGATTCTGCCAATTGAACAGGGCTCTATATAAGCACAGAGCATATTTTTTTCCAGAAGTGTTTAGTTAGTAAACTTCTATCCAAAAGCAAGGTCTTCACTAACTAAAAACTTCTGTAAAAAATATGCTCTGTGCTTATATAGAGCCTATTCAACTGGCCAAATCACAATTTAATAAGGCTGTAAATTATTTTGCAGTCTGCATTCTGCATGCAGCATTGACCTGATTTTGATGTCATGCACAATACACATTTATATACATGCCATAGTTGCTAATAGTAATACATTCTCTAAGGAAGAAATGTCTCTGTGGAATTGCCTTAGTTATTCTCAATGCCACATATACCTTAGATGCGTTAAGCATTGAAAGTACTGCAAAGAAGGTTACTGCCATTGCAGCACTTTACTGCCATTTGTGTTATGTGATTGCTAAATGGATCTATCACAATACAGTGGTGTTGCAGAACAGATTTAGTGTTATACTTACTGTATATGTGATAGATAGATAGATAGATAGATAAATAGATAGATAGATAGATATTAGATTAGATAGATAGATAGATATTTGATTAGATAGATAGATATTAGATTAGATAGATAGATAGATATTTGATTAGATAGATAGATAGATAGCATTCAAAATAGATAGATTACAAAGCTCAGCTTGCAGATTAGAGTGGATTCTAGAGTTCACAGAACATTTAATAGCATACATTGATGTTTTAATCACAGAATTTTACACAACAAAACATGAAAATGTTTTGTTATTTTTCAAAACATGATTTTTTTACATTACATTTTTTATAATACTCGTTGTTTTACTAGAAAAAAACATTTAATAAAATATTTCTTAAACATTTCCACTCTTTGATCAAGTCAATTGTACACTGTGGGAATAAACTATAGCGTATTCTTAGTTAAGATTTTTCTTGCATAATACTTAGTTTGTGCTTTTAGAGATTAGCAAATACTGTATTACCTGGGATATTTGGAATGGATATCTTAATTTGCTTTCTTGATCAACATAAGCATGCCTTTATACTGGATTCATAAATCCCAGTTTTGTTACATTGAAAAAGCTACTGTTTGAAACTCAATGTCACCTTGTACGTGCTGAATGGATGTAGGCAATGTGTAATGCATGTCTTCTGTTTGGAGATCAGATAATGTTTCACTTTATCTTTCATGAAATAAAGCGCCTATAAGGTATTTAATAAGCAAGGGTACAGGATGATGGGGATTTTTTATAATGGAATCTGACATTAAAAATCCTCCACAAGCATTGCTGGACAATTTGCCCTTTTCAAGAGTGGAAATGTGCCAGGGGCTGCAGGAGTTCAGGGGTAATAACAATTCTTTGCAAGTCATATATTTTAAAGGACTAGCTAGAACAGATGTATGACATGATTTACTTACTCTATTTAAAGAACTGTGTTGTAATTATTTTTTTAAATAATGAATCTATCCTAATAAGGTCTAAGTTATATAGCTGGACAGACTACATTCATATCTAAATACTGAAAAATGATCAGCTTAAGTCATATTACTTATGTAAATTTGATAGGTGTATGATGTTTGAAATACTATACCTATATTACTTTAATAACAAAGATGGATAAAGCAATAGTTTATGATCTTATAAATAGTGTTACCCTTTTGTAAAAGCTATTTTTACAAAGATTTGCACACACTGAGATATTTGCTGCCACTGTCAAAGCTCTAGATAGAAAGACTTAAAACAGTCAGTCGGCTACATCTATCTTTCCAAATAACAATAGAAGTTGAGAGTACTTGTTCTTCTTGCATTAAATTCAAAATGAAACATTCAATAAATCACCATCATGTCAACTCCTACTATGTCAAGATTCATGTCCAAGCCACAAGAATAGTTATTTATATTTGGCATCTGAGGCTTAATCTGCTTGAAAATGGCTATAATTAGTGTAATCAAACACTCTGATGAAGAACTGAATTAAATTGTCTCTAGTTTCTCAACTGAATCATCAAAACTGTGTAACAAATGTGATAAAGAAAAAGCAAACTTTTAAGATTTTATAAATTTACCTTGGAGCTGCTTCGCAGATGCAAATGATTTCCGCAGCCACTGCCAAATCTGTTTTTAGTGAGAATTTTAAAAGAATATCATCCCATCTAAATAATGCATATCTAAACCTCACAACCCTTCCATTTTAGCAAGAAATAAAAATAGGCTCCAAAGCTGAACTTGGGATGATAGAGAATAGTGTGTTCATATGAATAGAAATGTCTATAAATCTACTATATATAGATACATTCCTGTCTAACAAGAGAGTGAATTTACTAAGGCATTATGTTTGCATATGCTGTTATTATAGCACGATGTAAACAGTGATCCAGCTTCTCAACTCATTGGTGAAACTTTAACTGATCAGAGTTAAGCAATTCAAATATTCTGTTATGATCTCCTAATATATGATTGACACATATTTTATCAAAATATTCTATCCTATTCAGGGCTTGATAACTCTTTTGCGTGAGACCAGTCTGAAATGCTACAGAATAGTTCTCCCCTGTAAAGGATACACGTGAGTTAAAATGAGAGCTGCTATCTGAGGGCCTCATTCAAATGCGATTTGGACAATTGAATAGGGCTATATATAAGCACAGAGCATATTTTTTTTACAGACGTTTTTAGTTAGTGAAGACCTTGCATTTGGATAAAAGTTTGCTAACTAATATCTTCTGTAAAAAAATATGCTCTGTGCTTACTAAGAGCCCTATTCAATTGGCCAAATCGCATTTGGATAAGGCCCTGAGTAAGTTACAGGCCTATAAAACAAACCTGATTCTCAGATTAGCACCTCCGTTTTTGTGGGTGACATATGTTATAGCCAATCAGATGTAATCAAAAGGTTATATAAGGCGAGGGCACTGTTATAAAGCTTTTATGCATTTGAACTCCATTAGTACTATTTTAGAGCAGTTGGATGATCATCGCTAGATAATTTAATTAATTTAACCACTTTTCCCCCTACAGATGTAGTTTTTTATTTTTTGATATTTTTATTTTTACTTTGAATGTAATTATTGTTTTTATTTTAATTGTAATTTTTTTATTTTGATAGTACATTTTTTTGTAATTAATTTACTTTAAGTAATTTTTTATTTACTTCAATTTCTTTTTTAGTATATGTAATTGGTGTAGTGTATGTAGCTTAGGGGTATAGGGGTTAATGTTAGGTGCCATGGGGGTGCATGGTGAGACCATAGTTATAGATTAGTATGTCATGGGGGTCCATAGGGATACCCATGGTTAAGGTATAATCTTAGGTGCAATAAGAGGCCTTGGAGAAATTTTGTCTCTGGAGAAGGCCCCAAGTAAAAAGTTGGACAGACATGAATATTGTTGGATTGGATTTATTTATTTTTTATCATATATTTTATTAATTTTATTTATTATTTTAAAATGTTATTGTTAACAAATTTGAAATGAATGTTACAATATATTTTTAAAGCATGACAAAAATATATAAATATTAGTAAATTGCATATGTTAATATATTTTGATTTATTTTAGTACATATAAAATGTTTTCTTAAAAAGTAACATAGATGCAATTTTACATTTTGTTTTAATTAAAAATCCAAGGGATCCATAGTAGTAGATATTGTTCAAATGTATAATTTATCTTTCTTATAGTTTCCTTATTATTTGAATATAATTACTTTTTATTTTGAATAGGAATTATTTGATTTTTACCTATTTGCTCTTCAATTTATTCAAATAAAGATATAAGAGAATTATGTTTAAGTAAAACTCCTAAAATGGTATACATTATATTAATACTTCTTTCAAAAATGTTTGAACTTTTGGCCACAACTGAAGAACATGTTTCAGATATCTCTTGTTTCCACATTTTTCCAGCAGTTGTCTGTAAGTGTTTTTTTGGCAATTTATCCTAACTGTAAGTTAAGATTTAGTTTTGAGCTAAACATTAGGATTTGGTGTACTATCAAAATATGTATTAATTTGTACATTACGTATTGTCTTTAGTAAGGCCAGATACGGAAAGTCCTATAAATTTAGCCTCGCAAAAAATATGAGGGAAGCATGATGCAAGATTCATGACAGCACCATTCCTTTTGGTGAATATCTGTTTGTTTTAATATGTCAGTCCTGAATGGTCACTGTTGTTGTTGAGTCATTTGGTCATGTCCAATTCCCTATGACTCTATGTAACCACAGCACGCCAGCACATCAATCAGCTATTTCCCTTGTGAGATCTCTCACAAACTGGCATGTTTAATAATAGTGGCTTTGTCTATGAATTGTATATTGCAAATATTTCATTGCAATGCTTTTGACTAATGTGTTTTACTAGAAAACCATATTTACATTTTATGATATTTTTCAAATAACCTGAATATTGTGAGGGATACTTTAAAGCCTTATATTCATGAAGACTCACATTAAAAGGCCCTGCTAGATAATTATTTCAATTTAAAACATTCACTGCAATATGTCATATTTAAGACGTGTAAATGTATGTATAAACCAGTGGTACAAATGAACAATTCAAAGGAATTAAAGGAAGAAAACTAACTTATAAATACATAAATTACTTGAATGGTTAAGGACTCTAGTTATTACAAGTGAATGTTGAAATATTACATTATAATTTTAGAAAATACAAATTAAACTAAAGAAATGATACAGCAGAGTAATACAATTAGCATGATATAAAATCTATAACATTGTTAATTTTATGTCCACTATAATTTTTCTTTAACTGTAATGAGACAATTGCATGTTTTTCAAAGGTTTTGACAGTTTGCTTTAGTTATTGAGGTAATTTACATTTAAAATACTTTCCTCACAGTGGTGATCATTTATCTGTATATTATTCACATAGTCAAAACATTTTTCATCATATTCATCCTGAGACTTTGACATGGCAGATTAATCTACAGATTTCTTTAGCTTCCAGAATTTTGTAATGCTTCACTGAAAATCTGCTTCTTTTAAGTATATTTTATTTGAGTAGATAAGAAGAACAGTTAAGACAAGTTTATATGCCGTTAACAAGTATGAAAATAAAACAAACAAAAAAATAATAACATTGGCATCCCAAATATTGGCAAAAAGCTAAAAATCCCACAATATATGTTTCAGTGTGCAGTTTTGGTTACAAGCTCTATAACAAAAACCAACATATAGCTAATTATAGCCAGTGTCAGGTACAAAAAACAATAAAGTATTTTATGCATTCTCTCACAGTTGTATGTTTAGAGACAATTTGACCACCATTTGTATTATTTTATTTCATTGGTGCTCAATAACAGATATTTCTAATTCCTGTCCCCAGGCTTCTATTTAGGAAGATTAGAATTACAGAGCTGGGTAGTGATAAAGAAATATAACGTTGATATGACATTGGTGGGTTTAGAATAGTTCAGAGTCTTTCAAATGCGGTCAAATCAGATTTGTTATATTTAATAATTTGATAAGTGCATCCTTAAACCACTCTTGATTTGGCATATAAAGATTAACTTGTAGGAAATTAACATATAATTTCTACAAATATTATATTCTTTTGGGCAGGTAAATAATTAAACAGACAAATAAGATATAAATAAAAATGTTATATTGTACATAAATCAAAATACTATTACATGATGGGTTTAGACAAACAGATAACAGTCCTCCTCTTGGACTGAGACTGCATACTGTAGATGTTACATGTTTTTTTAATGTTAAATTTGGGCTATTCCCACCTCTATTCATCAATCAGATCTGTTGACAAGTTGACCACATGCTGACTAACTTGTTTTAGCATCTGCTTCCGGTTTCTTAAGCTGGCCAAGATTTCCTCCCAACAATATATTTCACTTGCTCATATTTCTTAACTTAAACCTAAGACCTTTGTTAACTAATATATTGTCTGACCTGTTGTTTCCTTATTAACGTCATAATATTTACAACTGTTACAACATTGTAGTCACCAATTACTCATAGAGCTTTACATAATTACACCTATTTTTTTATAAAATACACTTATTAAAGTCATAATATTTAATATTACCACTATATAAGCCATAATTTACCATATTTTCAGTGCTGTGTTGAATGTATGTGAATGAAAGAGATTAGTTGTTAGGAATCCACCATCCACCACCTCTCCCATAGAAGTCCACCTGAAAGCAGTCTAAGACACTTTTAAAAGCATACTGCAGAGAAACATCTCCCATAGAAGTCCACCTGAAAGCAGTCTAAGACACTTTTAAAAGCATACTGCAGAGAAACATCTCCCATAGAAGTCCACCTGAAAGCAGTCGAAGACACTTTTAAAAGCATACTGCAGAGAAACATCTCCCATAGAAGTCCACCTGAAAGCAGTCTAAGACCCTTTTAAAAGCATACTGCAGAGAAACATCTCCCATAGAAGTCCACCTGAAAGCAGTCTAAGACACTTTTAAAAGCATACTGCAGAGAAACATCTCCCATAGAAGTCCACCTGAAAGCAGTCTAATGTAATTTCAGAAGAACAGATGCTCACCAGATCCATATCTACATATACAAAGGACTATTTATTATAATTAATATCTGTGTTATGATAATTGCTGAGATAGACTTTTTACTGTCAGATTGTTCTACTATTGTCATAAAATACTGTTGCTTATCAGTAAACCAGAAATGCTCTGTGTTCACTGATCCATTTTACTGCTCCAATGTATCCACCCCCCTGAAATATCTCCTTGTTCTATCTTATAGACACTTTTAAAAGCATACTGCAGAGAAACATCTCCCATAGAAGTCCACCTGAAAGCAGCCTAAGGTAATTTCAGAAGAACAGATGCTCACCAGATCCATATCTACGTTTACAAAGGACTATTTATTATAATTAATATCTGTGTTATGATAATTGCTGAGATAGACTTTTTACTGTCAGATTGTTCTACTATTGTCATAATATACTGTTGTCTATCAGTAAACCAGAAATGCTCTGTGTTCACTGATCCATTTTACTGCTCCAATGTATCCACCCCCTGAAATATCTCCTTGTTCTGTCTTATAGACACTTTTAAAAGCATACTGCAGAGAAACATCTCCCATAGAAGTCCACCTGAAAGCAGTCCCCTCCCACCCCTGTTTACACTTAATATATTGAGGCATACTAATTACTTGCACATTTTCAATCGGTGACATCTGATTATCACCTCTAACCACCCCCTTCAAGAATACTTGCTTACACAGTGCCATTATGTTTCCTAACACCACCTTCCTTATTATAACCTCCTGCCTCTTTCTCAGACTCTCTTATACTGTCTCTACACATCATGTCTCCAATAATATAACAATCTCACCTTCTCTGCTCTCCTCTCCTCTTCTCTGCTCCCATGAGCTCCTCTCCTTCCTCCAGTCACTATCTCATCCCTCCCCTGAAGCTGGAAAGCAGAAATGTAAGTCATATTCCCATCTCCTTTTACTCTCTCTCCTTCTTCTGATGGCTTGTGGGGATATATCCCCTAACCCAGGCCCCTCACTCATTCCCACCTGCTGTCAGCCATGCAGAGTCCCCAGGGCAGCAAATGCCCAAAACCCCCATAATCTAATACCCATCACTTGTCACAAACCATCTACTTTGCCCTTCTCCTGTGCCCTCTGGAATGCAAGGTCTGTTTGCAATAAACTTACTGTGCCCAACATGATGATACTCAAATCTACCTCTCTGAACCCTCTCTATCCCCCTCTCTTTTAGCTCAAGTTTCCAACTGCCTCTCTAGCATATCCTCCTGGATGTCTACCCGTCAACTCAAACTCAACATGTCTAAGACTGAACTCCTAATCTTTCCACCCTCTACTACAGCTTCCACTCCTCAAATATCTCTCACTGTTGACAACACCATCATCACTCCCACCTCCCAGGCCCATTGTCTTGGGTTTCTACTGGATCCCGTCCTCTCTTTTATTCCTCACATCCAATCGATAACTAAATCTTGTCAGTTTCACCTAAAAAACATCTCCAAAATTCGTCATTATCTTACACAAGACACAGCTAAAATTCTAATATACTCTCTCATCATATCTCGACTCGACTACTGCAATTCCCTTCTTGCTGGCCTCCCCATCTCTCGTCTGTCTCCCCTCCAATCCATAATGAACGCCTCCGTTAGACTCATTTTCGATACCGAACGCTCAGTGTCTGCAGCTCCTCTCTGTCAATCACTCCACTGGCTTCCCATAGCTTCCCGAATCACATTTAAAATCATGACCCTAACACATAAAGCCCTCAACAACAGTGCACCCCCTTATATCTCTGCTCTTGTTTCAAAGTACTCTCCCAATCGCCCTCTTCGTTCTGCTAACGACCTTCTTCTTTCCTCCTCTCTCATCACCTCCTCTCACTCCCGTCTTCAGGACTTTTCTCGTGCAGCCCCTACTATTTGGAACTCCTTGCCTCGCTCCATTAGATTAACTTCCTTCCTCAAAACCAACACACCTATTTAAAAAATCATATCACCTTCAGCCTTTATAATTACAACTGTACACTCCACAGCTTAATAACACTCTTACCCACAATCTACAGTACAGCTCACAGACCCCTCCAATTGACTAAACAAATTGCATTCACATTGCCATTTTGTATTTGTCACCCTCTTGTATCACACCTAAACCCTTAGATTGTAAGTTTGCGAGTTTTCAATTGTGTGTCCGTGTCTTGGAAACAAGCACTATGTACATTTGATTATATGCTCAAAAACAGGGCCCTCCATTCTTTAAGGTGTTAAGTTTGTTTTTTGCCATGTACTAAACCCCTGTACAGCGCTACGGAATATGTTGGCGCGATATAAATAAAGATAATAATAATAATAATAATCTCTATTTCTTAAAATCCCCAGATTTTAAATTGAATGAAATTGGCCAAAAGGGAGTGAGCCATGACATCTTGTAAACAAACCCAGTCTTTTGGAGGATTGGTGCCATAATGTAATGGCATGTTTCATGTGTTGTGCAAGTTGCATTCCTGTGATGTGGTCCATAAAGCTTGCTGAAGTAGTATGTTTTTTTGTTTCATTATATGTCATTCCTATGTGATCCTGCAAGGGTTGTCATGTTATGATACCACTGAGAAAGGTTTGCTAAGTGTGTAGCTTTATAGTATATGAAAAGTTTCAGCATTGATAGACCCTTTTTATCCTCAGGTATTGTTAAAAAAAGAAATCAGAATTCTTGATTTCTTGTTCTAAAAAAAAATCAGATTTTTTATAAAGATGTCTATTATCTTACATATAACAATATTTTATAACATACTTAACTATGTGTTATCTCTCATACGTTCAAATTAAACCACCGTTTTTAAATTGTTTGGTTTTCCACAAATTTTTCCCTGTAACTATCTGTCTCACTATACACCATCATCTCCTCCACATTATTACCTACAAACTCCTCTATATCTCAGTACAGGTTGCTTACTTGGGGCCTTATTCAAATCGAAGCCCGCAGCCACTGATATATCCACAAAATGGCTGCTGGCCGAACTCAGGAATGGCAAACCCTCCCATACTGTATGTAGCATCGTAAAGTTTGATCATGGTTTACGATGCAAACCCGCAACTTTCGTCTGAGACGGAGCCAATAGGAAATTAGATCCTCAGCATGACGTACATCCGGCACCGGGTTTAGATGTCAATCAAATGGAGTTGAGAAGCCAGATATGCAATCATACCCGTAAAAGATCAATGCGCAAATCAATAAAAATGAATGAACACAGCGGTCTAATTCATGTGGGTGGCCTGATGTGTATTAACATCCTTGATTCCTGAGATTAATAAAGCACAGAATTAAACTTGTAAAAAAATAATTTTTCATTGCCGATTTGTTGGTTGAGGCTGGAGTGCAATTAACCCTAATGCCATTCATCGCTTTCCCCGTATTTTACAGTACAGTATTGATTATATATTTGCATTTACAGTGCTACGGACATCTCTTGAACCCCCTTGCGAGTCCTAGTTGGAACTGGTAGAATTTTCATCTACATTTGCTTTAATAACAGGTTTAAATGCATGGGGAATAGCAATTTGCGATTGTAACTCTTGCGCACTTGACAGATAAAATACTTTAATTGGCTTGCAGCTACAATGTTACCATTCCCAATGTTTTTTTAGCCGCGAACCCACAAATCGTTTAGACAGCTAAAAGATGCCAATTAAATAGCAAATTTATTTGCAGGCTCATCTACGGGTTCCTCAAACTACAAATCAGCGAATTGAATAAGTCCCTTGGTGTCTACATGGTTTGCTTGCTCTTTCTGTTTAGAAAACATTAGGAGTCATAATTGTTATACCTATGGCAGGAGTGGGCAAGTTCAATATCCTCAAATCTTTGCCTGTGTGGGTCTCTCCAGGAATTAATTTACCCACCCCTGCCCTATGGAATATTTTAATTTCTTGTCATTAACAATTTATAAATAGAAGTATATATGTACACATACACAAACAAAATTATTTTTCATTTACTATATATTTAAGATACAAATACAGATATATCTAAAATGCAACGCTTCAACCACAAATATAGTTTTTGTGAATGTCAGTGTCCTAAATTTGAAATAATCTATTCTTCACATTTCCATTTCTATTTAATCTCTATAATACAGTAGTGAGCAGCCTGAAACAAAATATAAATTCTTTTGTTACGTATAATTTTTTAAAACAAATTAACCAGCAGAGGCATAGCCCATGCTATTAAGAAGAAAAGATCTGATATTTTTCCCATTGTAAACACTGAGCAATTTTTATCAACTGTTATATTCAGAACATGGAAATCGGCAATGAGGCTTAATTATACTGCAGCTGGTCTACAGATGAAGCATTCTTTAATGAGGTAAAATAAAGAGTTTTTAATATGTTTAGCATTTGTTCTAAAGCTCTCCATTTAGTGATGAATGTGATACTTCTTTGGAATATAAATACCCAAAACCCAAAACCATTATTTGCAACTCTATTCTAAAATACATTATTACCAGAAACAGCTTTCGTCAATTATTCTTTTCTGAAAATTTAATTTTAACAGTTTGCAGTTCTTGCAAGTTTTATGTTCATAGGAAAGTGGATAACTTGCAAGTGCCCATAGCATTTGGTGTATGCTACAGATATAAACCACTAAACCAGAAATTATTTTGTCTGTGGAGTAGCGGTCACTTAATACAGAGCATGGATGGTTAAAGGTCAAAATAATGGTGAGCAAAATAATAGCACAATGCATCTGCAAGCTTTACCAAATGCACAAATAAATTCCCGAAAAAGACAGCAACCCTTTTAAGCAGGGATACTATAAATTAGTAATATATAAGTATTTCTGCTATGTATTATGAGTATAAAATGCTTAAGTTCATAAATTCTATTTTATAACACATGTACTACCTGAGAAGTTGCGTAACCTATTCTCAATACTCAGCAAGACAATCATTTTAATAGAAGCCATTACTTATATTTTATTATATACATAGATTACAAAGTAAAAAACAGAAGGGAGGGGAGAAGCTCAACTTTATTGCAGATAAGACCGGGATATCAAAATAGTAAAAACAAAGTAGTATACAATACCCACTCACATTTGTTGACCTCACGATATGAGATATTAGAGTTGCTTGACAGTAAGTACCTCTAATTCTGTTTTCTACTTTTTTGTAACATGTACCTTGTGAACGGTGCAACCTGTAGTTTCCAGTAGATACCGGTGTTACTACACTCAAGATTAACTACATCATAGACTGTACTCCAGTCAGGCTTCTATTACCATATCCTTCTAAAGGTCGGACATTTATTTTTGCTACTACAGTGACCTTGTTTCCTTAACTGTTATCTTCCAATAGACCAGTGTTGGCCCTCAAGTGTTGATTATTATATAGTGGACTATTTTCTTTGGACTGGGTACACTCTTGAGCGCTTAGGTTCCTAGACTAACCTCTAGTGGTAGGCCTAGATTGTTTATTTATTGATACATTACAAGGTATTATTACTTTTTATTTCTTATAGGTTGCAAAGCTGCTAGATTATGCTCATTGTCACTTCACTGTTTAGTGTATACAGATAACTGTTACTTTGTGTACTAAAACTCTCAAAACACAAAACATTGTTTAAGGCAAAACAGAAGATAATTTGCAAATTGAAGACAGCATAAATAATATACATTTAATAATCATTGATTAAATATTTTATTGTAATTATTAACATAAGGAGAATTTGTCATTTTGAAGCAAAAAAAATGTCATCTGGCTTCATCGTAAAAAATACACAGAATTTTAATGTGTGTAATTCCAATATCTAGTGATGATTTGGAGGGTTCTACACACTTTTGAGTTAGTAAGGACTTTATAGCTAAAACTAAAATGTGCACCCTATAGTGTTTATGATCAAATACATTTAATGAATGTGCAGTTCACAGTTCTTTCCATAAAATCAGCTCATACACTTGTGTCTTTCCTAAAGACACCATTTAAATTACATAAAATGTTACAAAAATTCATAATTAAATTTTAACATCTCAGCACCAGCACATTGTGAAAAATATGTAGAATGCTTAATTTGAAAGCTCAACATCTACAGTGTGAGTCCATCAGCCACATTAACTTTGAAGCTCATATCTGCAACTTGAGACGCACAATGGTTGCGAACTTGAAGAGTTGCAGATTTACGGTGCTATTAAATTAGAACAGACTGCGAGTTACGGGCTTGAGAGGCAAACCCGTAAACCATTTTTCGCTCGTCAGATGTGTGGCCGCGAATGGGATCAATTTGTCTAACCCGTAGTTACGAGTCAGGATGGAGCCAATGGCAACAGAGATTGTCAGAATTACGTCACTGAAAAATGGTGGTGGGATTTTCAAAGTCCCACAGGTTCAATTACAAGTTACGATCGGACCCAATTTTCAAGTATAAAATGGAATATTCATAAAGCCGTAAATATGATATTCTATCACATGCGAGTTACAGTATTTGTATTAACGCATTGATTGCTGGGATCGATATAACACAAAAATCAAACATGAAATAAAGTATTTTTGGCGCCGATTTGCGAGCTTGAGGATGTTGAGCTATTAATTCTAAGAACTAACTACACTTTCCCTTTTAATAAAAGTACAGTAGTGTGGTAATATTTGCATATAAAGTGCTACAAGTTGGACTTCTTGCACTCGGCCTCTTGGCTCCATTTGCGAGTTACAAGTTTGAACGCAGTGATCTTGATGCCATCTAATAGCTAAATTGGGATGTAGCGGTTAGGAACTTGAAAGAACAAAGGATTTGCGGCCGCAAAGTTCCACCTCGCAGCGTCTTAGCTCGCAAGAGTTCTGAGGGTTGCTTTAAGGGACAATTTAATAGTTTGAAGTCTAGTTTGGGAGTTACTTTACGAGCTACGATTCATAAAATTGAAGCAATTTAATGGGGCTGCATGTCCTTATTCTTATCCTACAAAACAAACTGAATCTATAAAATATAAAGAGCCTGATTCAATTGAGGAATCGTAAGTTACTGTAGCCTGTGAGGCCTTAAGTTAGTTTGCTATTCAATTGTCGTCTTTTTGCAGTCTCCGAATGGGTTACGGGTTATGGCCTTGAAAACGTTGCAATGGTTAAACCAGGAAGTTGCAGCCTCCTGAAGCCTCTGATCTTTCACGGCTGCAAGACTTCCAACCGCTAAAATCGCAAATCGCTATTCAATTGCAAAAATTGCTCAAGACCGCACCCACAGGCGAGCCCGCAAATGGCAAATGTGGGCCCAAAGCTTACAGGTTCCGAATAGGACTGACAAACGGTTTACTAACTAGTTTGGAACACTGTAAATCAAAGTAAAAAGACACCAAAGCACTTTAAAATATGGGGAAAACAATGGAAGGCATTATAATTACTTGCACAACAACTCCCAACTATCAAATATTGAAAAAAATAAAATGTTATTTTCCTCATATGTTGTAATGGCCATGCATATGCCAATATGAAAAGCCATGCTGCATCATGCTGAAAGCTATTAAAGACACACTACCTCATTACATTGTAACACAAATACATGGAAATGGCTGCCATATTAACCCCTTTTTACTCACAGAGGCTCTAATGTGGACCTTGGAATATATATATAATTGCATATACATCTCGCTCATCACATCTACATTGGGAAAACAAATAGTTGACAAATTACACCACAACATGGCATATTTCAAGCACCAGGGGAACATTTTACATTTGGTTGTTCAGTCCCTCTGTTGTGTCTGACTCTCTGTGACCCTATGGACTACCGGACATTTACTAATGTCTTTGTCTGTGCTTATCCCCAAGGTTTGCATGCCAAAGATACTGGAGTGGTTTACCAGTTCCTTCTCTAGTGGACTGTGATTTGTCTGACCTCTCTGCTATGACCTGCCCACCTACAGTGGCCCTACATGGTATAGCACAGCTTCATTCAGGTAAACAAGACCCTTCACCATCACCACTTAGTAATCCAGAAGGGGACCAGGGGAATATACACCACACTAATGTACTCTAACCCATCAGGAAGGACCGCAAACACACATGGGGGCCGTGCAGAGGCACGTGGAGCAGCAGCCAACTCCCCTCCATCGGGATAATCTCCGCTACGCTTACCCTGGAAAGTCCCACTCCATTGATGGTGGCCATGTGCCAAGATGTATACCCATTATCATTTGGTGACATCCTGTTAAGTGTTTTGCTATTAATCAATTCACATTATCACCTGTCATATTGTTATTGGGCCTTCAGGGGAATTGGCCTTTGCATGTGTTTTAACCTTTATTATGATATATATATATATATATATATATATATATATATATCACATATTATAATTGTCTAACTGCGATTCGTCGTCACGCTTCAGACGAATCGCAGTTAGACAATTATAAAGTGCTGCGCAATGCGCAGAGCGCGGCGCGAGCCGCGCATGCGCAGAGCGCGGCGCAAGCCGCGCTCTGCGCCCGAGCCGCGCTTGCACAGAGCGCGGCGCGAAACGCGCATGCGCAGAGCGCGGCACAAGCCGCGCTCTGCGCCCGAGCCGCGCTTGCGCAGAGCGCGGCGCAAGCCGCGCGGCCCGAGAGCAGGTAAAAGTGGAGAAGAGGGGGGGGGGGTAGAGGCACAGAAGGAGAGTGGGGAAGAGGGGAGGGAGAGTCACAGAGGGAGAGTGGGGAAGAGGGGGGGAGAGTCACAGAGGAAGAGGGGGGGAGAGTCACAGAGGGAGAGTTGGGAAGAGGGAGAGTGGGGAAGAGGGGGGGGGAGAGGCACGGCACGGCACAGAGGGAGAGTGGGGAAGAGACACAGAAGGAGGGGGGAGAGACACAGAGGGATAGGTGGGAAAGAGACACAGGGGAGGTAGAGGAGGGGGAAAAGACACACGGGAAGGAGAACATAGGGAAGATACACATGGGAGGGAAATGGGGGGGGGAGGGGAACAGACACAGGGGGGAGGGGGAAAGAGACACAGGCCAGGGGGGAACAGGCACAGAGGGAGAGGGGGGAAGAGGCACAGAGGGAGAGGGGGAAGAGACACAGGGGGGAGAGATACAGAGGGTGAGGGAGGAAGAGACACAGAGGGAAGGGGGGGAAGAGGTACAGAGAGAGGGGGAAAGAGGCACAGAGGGGGGGGGGACAGAGGAAGGGGTGAAGAGACACAGTGGCGATACACACAGAGAGAGGCGGGGGAAGAGGCACAGAGGGAGAGGGGGGAAGAGACACAGGGGGGAGAGATACAGAGGGTGAGGGAGGAAGAGACACAGAGGGAAGGGGGGGAAGAGGTACAGAGAGAGGGGGAAAGAGGCACAGAGGGGGGGGAACAGAGGAAGGGGTGAAGAGACACAGTGGCGAGACACACAGAGAGAGGCGGGGGAAGAGGCACAGAGGGAGAGGGGGGAAGAGACACAGGGGGGAGAGATACAGAGGGTGAGGGAGGAAGAGACACAGAGGGAAGGGGGGGAAGAGGTACAGAGAGAGGGGGAAAGAAGCACAGAGGGGGGGGCAGAGGAAGGGGTGAAGAGACACAGTGGCGAGACACACAGAGAGAGGCGGGGGAAGAGGCACAGAGGGAGAGGGTGGAAGACACAGAGTGGGGAGAGACACAGAGGGTGAGGGGGAAGAGACAGGGAGGAAGAGGCACAGAAAGAGGAGGGGGAAGAGACACAGGGGAGTGAGAGGAGGGGGAAGAGACACAGGGGAGAGAGTGCAGGGGGGAAGATACACAAGGGAGGGAAATGGAGACACGAGGAAGGCCGTAACAGACACAGGGCTGAGGGGGAAAGAGACACAGGCCAGGGGGGAACAGACACAGGGGAGGGTTGGGGGAGATGCATAGGAGGGAGAAGGGGGAAAGAGACACAGGGGAGGGGTTTAGAGACACGGGAGGGAGAGGGAGGTAAAAACACAGGGGGGCATGAGATACAAAGGAGGTAGACGAGGTGGAAGGAGACACAAGGGAGGGAGAGGAGGGGGGAAAAAGAGACACGAGGGAGGAAGTAGACAGAGGGAGAGACTCGCAATGAGCTCCAAAGGGGCTCATTGCAAGGCCTGTGATGAGCGCCAAAGGCGCTCATCACAAGGCCAGTAAAGTAGAGGGGGAGAGCCTTACATTGTGTGGCAAACAGCATTGCCAGGCTTCAGTTTTTATTGCCGTCATTTTTGACGGGCAAGTCGCTAGTATATATATATATATATATATTTATATATATATATATATATATATATATATATATATATATATATATTATGATATCTTATGAAATTATTAATATTATTACTTTTATTTTATGCATTCATCTATTGCATAGTAACTAGTGCTCATTAGTTTAAAGATATGGGAATGTGACACAAATGTGATGTATGCAGAAGTCCCATAACCCTAACCATTGAAAACACACTGACACAGTGAGAACGGTATAACAAAGCTTTTTTTCATACACACAAAAAGGGGGAAAAGGGGATAACTAATGGGGGTAATGTCATAGTCTAGAATAAGCATGATGCATAGCACCTACCAGGGTACCATGTGGTTACTACACCACTGCAACCGGAATCTGATGAAAAAAAGGATCATCAGAAATCACTCAATTTAATTGAAGAAACCATTAATGTGCATAGCACTTACAACTTGTCTAGATCTGCTTAATGAAACAGATGATTACACCTTTGGACTGTGTAATCTAATCCCGTTTCACACATACAGTGTGTTTTCAAACAAAAATCTGAAAAAAAAGTGGTAAAAAAAACAAAAAGGAGGAGGAGGATAAAAAGAAAAAACATGCATGTACAGTACATTGCTAAATACTGTAACTGTAAAAATATACAAAATCACCTGATTCCCATCTGCAAGCATTACTAACCATTAGCTAGTTCTCAAGATAACTCACTGGCCATGACCATTAATAATGATGTGTCATCTCACAATAAATGCTTAGCTGTAACTAGCGTCAGTGGTAAAGGTGTACTATCACCTTCACCATATGATATTGTTCATCTACATTGACATCACATTCATCAGCTGTACATTAGTGATGTCGCGAACATAACATTTTCGGTTTGCGAACCACAAACGCAAACCGCCGCAAATGTTCGCGAACCGGCGAAGCCAGCGAACCGCCATAGACTTCAATGGGCAGGCGGATTTTAAAACCCACAGGGACTCTTTCTGGCTACAATAGTGATGGAAAAGTGGTTTTAAGGGGACTAACACCTGGACTGTGGCATGCCGGAGGGGGATCCATGTCAAAACTCCCACGGAAAATTACATAGCTGATGCAGAGTCTGGTTTTAATCCATAAAGGGCATAAATAACCTGACATCCCCCTCCATCATCATCCTCCCCTGTACCTCTTTACCCCCTCCCTCATCATCCTCCCCTGTGTCTCTTTCCCCCCTTCCTCATCACCCTCCCCTGTGTCTCATCCCCCCTCCCTCATTATCCTCCCACCTCCCTCATCATCCTCCCCTGTATCTCTTTACCCCCTACCTCATCATCCTCCCCTGTGTCTCTTCCCCCCTCCATCATCATCCTCCCCTGTGTCTCTTTCCCCCCTCCGTCATCATCCTCCCCTGTGTCTCTTTTCCCCCTCCCTCATCATCTTCCACTGTGTCTCTTCCCCCCCTCCCTCATCATCTTCCCCTGTGTCTCTTCCGCCCTCCCTCATCATCCTCCCCTGTGTCTCTTTTCCCCCTCCCTCATCATCTTCCACTGTGTCTCTTCCCCCCCTCCCTCATCACCCTCCCCTGTGTCTCATCCCCCCTCCCTCATCATCCTCCCACCTCCCTCATCATCCTCCTCTGTATCTCTTTCCCCCCTCCCTCATCATCCTCCCCTGTGTCTCTTTTCCCCCTCCCTCATCATCTTCCCCTGTGTCTCTTTTCCCCCTCCCTCATCATCTTCCCCTGTGTCTCTTCCCCCCCTCCCTCATCATCCTCCCCTGTGTCTCTTTCCCCCCTTCCTCATCATCTTCCCCTGTGTCTCTTCCCCCCTCCCTCATCATCCTGTCCTGTGTCTCTTCCCCCCACCCTCATCATCCTCCCCCCTCCCTTGAAGATAAGGGGGGGAAGAGACACAGGGATAAGTGTGAGGGGTGTTAGGGTTAAGGGTGAGGGGGTTAGGTGTTAGGGATAAGTGTGAGGGGTGTTAGGGTGAGGGGTGTTAGGGATAAGTGTAAGGGGTGTTA
Organism: Discoglossus pictus; assembly: GCA_027410445.1. Classification (NCBI taxonomy): domain Eukaryota; kingdom Metazoa; phylum Chordata; class Amphibia; order Anura; family Alytidae; genus Discoglossus; species Discoglossus pictus. The sequence continues at coordinate 107,727,442 of CM050163.1, read as the reverse complement.
GGGTGAGGCATGTTAGGAATAAGTGTGAGGGGTGTTAGGTCTTAGGGATAAGTGTGAGGGGTGTTAGGGTTAGGGTGAGGGGTGTTAGGGATAAGTGTCAGGGGTGTTAGGGTTAGTTGTTAGGGTTAGGTGTTAGGGATAAGTGTGAGCGGTGTTAGGGTTAGGGTGAGTGGTGTTAGGGATAAGTGTAAGGGGGGTTAGGGTTAGGTGTTAGGGTTAGGTGTTAGGGATAACTGTGAGGGGTGTTAGGGTTAGGGTGAGGGGTGTTAGGGATAAGTGTAAGGGGTGTTAGGGTTAGGTGTTAGGGTTAGGTGTTAGGGATAAGTGTGAGGGGTGTTAGGGTTAGGGTGAGGGGTGTTAGGGATAAGTGTGAGGGGTGTTATGGTAAGGGGTGTTAGGGATAAGGGTGAGGGGGTTAGGTGTTAGGGTGAGGGGTGTTAGGGATAAGTATGAGGGGTGTTAGGGTTAGGGTGAGGGGTGTTAGGGATAGGTGTTAGGGTGAGGGGTGTTAGGGATAAGTGTGAGGGGTGTTAGGGTTAGGGTGAGGGGTGTTAGGGATAAGTGTGAGGGGTGTTAGGGTTAGGGTGAGGGGTGTTAGGGATAAGTGTAAGTGGTGTTAGGGTGAGGGGTGTTAGGGATAAGTGTGAGGGGTGTTAGGGTGAGGGGTGTTAGGGATAAGTGTAAGGGGTGTTAGGGTTAGGTGTTAGGGTTAGGTGTTAGGGATAAGTGTGAGGGGTGTTAGGGTTAGGGTGAGGGGTGTTAGGGATAAGTGTAAGGGGTGTTAGGGTTAGGTGTTAGGGATAAGTGTGAGGGGTGTTAAGGTTAGGGTGAGGGGTGTTAGGGATAAGTGGGAGCGGTGTTAGGGTTAGGGTGAGGGTGTTAGGGATAAGTGTGAGGGGTGTTAGGGTAAGGGGTGTTTGGGATAAGGGTGAGGGGGTTAGGTGTTAGGGTGAGGGGTGTTAGGGATAAGTGTGAGGGGTGTTAGGGTTAGGGTGAGGGGTGTTAGGGATAGGTGTTAGGGTGAGGGGTGTTAGGGATAAATGTGAGGGGTGTTAGGGTTAGGGTGAGGGGTGTTAGGGATAAGTGTGAGGGGTGTTAGGGTTAGGGTTGTTAGGGATAAGTGTGAGGGGTGTTAGGGTTAGGGTGAGGGGTGTTAGGGATAAGTGTGAGGGGTGTAAGGGTTAGGGTGAGGGGTGTTAGGGATAAGTGTGAGGTGTGTTAGGGTTAGGTGTTAGGTTGATGGGTGTTATGGATAAGTGTGAGGGGTGTTAGGGTTGGGTGCTAAAGTGAGGGGAGGATGATGATAAGGGGGGGGAAGAGACACAGGGGTGTCCTTGCAGCAGAGATCAAAAGAGTCCTTCAGGACTGTATTGCACGCTGTGTACAGTAGCCTAGCTATGGTTTTCCCTATTGATGCAGTTTCACCTACACTCAGCCTCCTCTCAGTAAGACTGCAAGTTTGTTATGATTCCAAAATGGCTGCTGTCCATGAGTTAGAAGGCTCTGGAAGGGAGTGTATGCTGCTGATTGGCTGGAATGTGTCTGCTGACTGTGACATGCAGGGTCAAAGTTTGCTCAATGATAAAGTATAGAGGGCGGGTCGAATATCGCATATGTTCGCAATTCGCCGCGAACCCGAACATGCTTTCGGGACATCTCTACTGTACATCTGTTAGCACATGTAAAAGGATAACCATGATATTAGCAATAGGGGAAAATACCCATTAATACGGAGAGAAATAACAAAGGTCAACAGACAGATTCAATGTTACTTACATCAGACCCAAGGATCTGTTCATAGACTGATATTGAGGTCAGGATCATATGCTTTACTAGTGCATATATTACTGCTGGCTGTCATTAACATGCCATTGTAAGACTTGTGGTATTAGTCTACATTTAAGCTAACAACAATCATGTCTTAGATATCTGGCTATATGATAGCTTCAGAATTGTGGATGCTACCTGAGAGTCTACCTGAGAGGCACTGTCAAAACCTTAAACCTCATACATTTCCTTCACAATGCTTGCAGTTGCAGAAGATGCCTTCATGGACCTGAATTGTACCTAAAACAAAACAAAACAAAAACATAACACCTACAAAATAAGGCCTTAAAAAATATAGGGACTGCAGCATCTTTTCTCAACAGCATTCCTCAGTGACCATCAATTGGGGAAATATTAAACAGAACCTTATGTGTCCACAGAGAAGAGGATTATGGACCATGTGATCGGAGGTAGCCATCTGCATACAAAATATCACCATAATATATGCCAAGATCCAAGACTCTGCAGCCAGGTTAACATTTGGACCAATAGATTGTCACTGAGGAGTGCTGTTAAGAAGGCACAAACATCTTTGCAGACCCTAGGTCCTCCTCTGCCTAGCCACAGGGCACCAATCCCTCGTGGCCAGCCACATTCTCCCTAGTGGTGGTGGGGGGGGCAGGAGGAGGCAACCTCCCAGGTAACAGCAGCAGCACCTGCATTGGCGGTGGTGGAGGCTTGGGGGGAGAAGAGGAAGGGCAGGGCTGCAGGTGGACGGGGATGCCTCCGGGGTGGAGGAGGCAAGCTGGGGACCAGAGAGCTTTGCATGGCATCTGCAGTCACCTCCTGGAACGCGCTCGGCTTTGCCCCCATCCTGAGCAGCCCGGCAAGGTACAATTTAGCCATTAGGTGGTGCCTCCTCTCCTCCCTATTGCGCCTAGCCAGGCTGCGCATGACCTCCACATGATTGGCGGAGATGCTGACCTGGATCCCCCGGAGACACTTCATCTGCTGCCGCATAAGGGCCAGCATCTGCAGGGGTGGTGGCCCAGTGGGGATGGTCGGGGGCCCGGTTGGAGCCAGACTCAATAAGGGTGGCGGTGTTGGTGGGCCCGGTGGTGGTTCGAGTACAGTCAAATGCACTGCTGAGGGGGGGAGGAGGTGATGTCAGGTTAAAATGGTCCCTCCAGTGGGAGGGCCCTGGTGAGATGCTGAGTCTCTGGAGGAGGATGATGTCAGTGTCCTTGTTGGTCATCAAGTACATGTGTTGTGTGGGTGATGTACATGTGGTGGCATGTTGGTGTATGTTATATCCACCTGACATGGAGACTGGGTCCTGCTGGGCCACTAGGCCTGAAGCTCCAGCAGTGTGCACCTGGCTGAGTAGGTCGTGGCCACTCTCTCCCACTTGTTATCGCACACAGTCACTTTGGGGCCACCACTTGGCACGGCAGCGTGCTTGTCCTCTTTGGCCATCATCCTCCTCACCTTGATGTCATCAAAACGGTGCTTGATGGACTTCACATTCCTTTGCACTGTGCCCACTGCTGTTACCTCAGCCGCTACCTCCTTCCATGCCTGGGCCCTAGGCCCTGGCCTGACTTCCCTCCCCCTGCAAGGATCACGTGGTGGCCAGGGATGGCACAAAGGAGGTCCACATTCTCCTGGTGCGTTTAGTTCAGGGCCCTGTTCTTGCCCTTAGCCTCTTGCTCTCCCAACTGTGGAAGGGGATCCTTGCCTCCCTGATCTGTCCCTGAGGGCTGTCCCTTCCCTGAACCCCCCATGGGTTCAGGCCCCTCCCCCTCTGTCCCTGGTCTACATGTGCCTGTTGATAGGGCCGTCCTGCCACCACCCACCTCCTCCTCTCTACTCTCATCTTCCTCCACCAGCTCCTCCTCCACCACTTCAACCACCTCCTCCTCCGCCACCTCATCCTCCAACTACTTCTCCTCCGCCTCCTCTCCTCCACTAATCCCAACCTCCTCCTCCTCTCCTCCACCACTTCCAACCTCCTCCTCATCTCCTCCACCACTCCCAACCTGCTCCACCTCCTCTCCTCCACCACTCCTCACCTCCTGCTCCTCTCTTCTACCACTCATCACCTCCTCTCCTCCACCATTCCCCAGGGCCACCTCTCTCACCTCTCTCTTTTCCTCATCTCTCCTCATCTCCTCCTCCCTGACTCTCCATTCCCCTCCTCTCTCCTCCCTCCATTTAAATCCTGAAAAGAATATAAGGATAAATAAAAAATATGTGTTTCTGTGTATATATATATATATATATATATGGATTAAAAAAAAGAAATGTATGTATTATGTGTATTTATTAACTGTTGGGAGATGGGGTGTGGAATATGGGATGGGGAGATGTGTGTAAGGAGTGACCTACCTCTATGTGTATCTATATGTGTTCTTTAATTTATGTGTATTGCTATTATGTGTAATCTGTAAATATCTGTAATCAAGGATTAAGTGTAAAATTGTATTTAGATGGGTGAATAGAACTAAACAAAATCACAAAATACTGCTCTCACAAGTCGCCTACTCTCTCACTGAAAAACCTCAGGGACATGCGTGCTACTTTGGATGAAAATACGACACAGTCAACCCATGGCCGGGTGGAACGCAACTTTATAATCTCCCTCTGTCAATCTTCTGCGGCTAGACCGATATCTAATGGCTGAGAGGCCTGAGTCGCATTATGTTATACTATGATTATATCCTAACATCGTATCACATCTCGGCCAGCCCATTAAAGTTTGTGGCCATGGGAGGGGTTTAGGGGCTTGAGGCTTTGGCCCATCACTTGAGCCCTTGCTCAATTGAATAGCACTGTAATCAGATATGAACGGGAGCCCGCAGCACGCCCACAGACATACGGCCTAGTCCGCCTCATAATTTTTAGACTATACACACAGGGTCGTATTTACATATGGGCTAAATGGGCTGCAGCCCAGGACAACACTATTTTAGGGCGGCAAAACCCAGATATTTGTGGTTTTTTTTTGTATGGGAAGCCCTCTCCCACCCCATGTCACCTAGGCATCCAGCTCATGTCCCCTAGGCCCCTCTTACCCTGATCGGCTGTATTGGGGCTTCCTAATCAGTAGTTGGCGGCTTAGAAATACAGACCCAAACAGAATTCTATGGAACTCGTACTGGATGTAACACACACACACACAATCAGTCTCAGTACTAATTCCGTTTATTGCTACGTCATTGCATAGAATTTATACTTGCAAAAGAAGGCGGATATTAGCAGCATCTTTACGGGTCATGTTAGTTGGTACAAGGACAAATAATCAGGTGTTTGCCTGTTTCTATAACAACTAGAAATGTTTTGTGTTTTAGTAAGGTCGAAAAACATCCCAAGGATAGGCACATGATATTATGGTTAGGCTATGTGTCAGCAAAATATGTTAACCCCTTCATCAGCAGAATATGTTAACCCCTTCATTCCCCTCTTAGATCACAACGTGATCTTTATTTGGGATGATAGCAGTGGTGTATATATATGATAGGAAGCGAACTGAGACACTGGAAGGTGATAGACCCTCAAGGGTATCAGTACATGAGATATGCCTGTGACCATGTTGGTGTTAAGTCAGAGTATTTAGCTGAAATTTCTTAGGAATAAAGCCTTGCAGTATGTAATAAAAGCACAAAGGAATACAAGGGAAGTAATGACAGTAAACAGAATTATCATCAATATAAGAACAACATTCTTTACCTATTAAAGCACACACACCACCTTTGGAAGCTAAAACATAATCTAAAGCCATTCTATTCTACAAAGTGACCATTCTAAATTTGCACCTGCTCCTACTTTAGTTTCCCAATTGCTTCAGCAGAGCTATTCAATGCCCTCTGTACTAGTAGAGAAAGTATGGATAGTTCTACCTGTAGTTTCCCTACGCCTACATGTGGGAAGGTTATACCTAGGGTGTCTAGGAATATTTTCCACCCGCACTTCTGCTCTATATCCCTCATGGTTCTGATGCGGCCTTGTAAAAGTGTTGGGGTTGTGTATATATATATATGGGATTACTTGACCTAGATAACAACTGCCCACCCAACTAGGGGGCAGCCATCTATAGGCGTTCCTGCCACAGGTAAAGTATACATTCATGGCTAGAGAAGGTGGCATAAGGTGGAAGAGATTAGACATGGACCCATTAGTGTTGCTACAACCAGTACCATTAATTGATATATTATGTAAAAGAGAAGATAAGTAGGGACATCCGGGACCACTACAGGCCCAAACAGAATTCTGTGAAACTCGTGCTGGATGTAACACACATACACACAATCAGTCTCAGTACTAATTCCGTTTATTGCTACGTCATTGCATAGAATTTATACTTGCAAAAGAAGGCGGATATTAGCAGCATCTTTACGGGTCATGTTAGTTGGTACAAGGAGAAATAATCAGGTGTTTGTCTGTTTCTAGAACAACTAGAAATGTTTTGTGTTTTAGTAAGGTCAAAAAACATCCCAAGGATAGGCACATGATATTATGGTTAGGCTATGTGTCAGCAAAATATGTTAACCCCTTCATCAGCATAGAATATGAATATGTTAACCCCTTCAAGTGGGAGTAAATCTCTGTGTGTCTTCTGCTCCTCCCCTGCCGGCGCATCTATCTGCAGAGGCAGGGAATTTTTGAATGATGTCACGTGAGTCCAGGGAGGCCTAGGGGACATGGGCTCAAATAGCGGAGTTTAAAAAAAAAATAATTAGTTAGGTTGCACCAATTTTTATGTATATATAATTTACTAATTCATTAATTCACTTATTATTATGATTATTATTATAATTAACCCTTAAATTTCAACAGGGTGGCAAATCAATATTGCCCAGGGCGTCAAAACTCTTAAATCTGCCCCTGGGTACACATCAATACAAAGATCAGTTTCATTGAGCTTTATAGCAATTAATTACATTTATATGAGGAATACATTTATAAGACTGAGGGACAAGGGGGTTTTACAGGAGGGAGGTTTTAGTGATGGGAGCTAATTACTGTATCTATCAAGGGCATTATCTCAATATATTATTAAAATATGATGACCACTGAAGAGCATTCAAATTCCCTTGTTAACACCACCCTGCCTCTGTCAACACTCCTACAACCTCAGTTATATAGGTTAACCATACAGAACGATAATCCATTGAATATGTTCTGGTGAGTTAGATATAGTTGATATATTTGATTGTAAACAAATTCATTGTGATCTAAAAATTAGAAACATTTATGATATTTAGTGATTAGGGAATCTTGGTGGGGGCTGGGGAGTGAGTGTCAGTGCTCTCATGGGGCCTCATTCAATTGCTATTTGGCCAATTGAATAGGCCTCTAAATAAGCACATAACATATATTTTTTAAAGAAGTTTTTAGTTAGTAAACATCTATCCAAAAGCAAGGTTTTCACTAACTAAAAACTTCTTTAAAAAAAATATGCTATGTGCTTATTTGAGCCCTATTCAATTGTCCAAATCGCAATTGAATGAGGGACATGGAATACGTACTTTCAAAATATATTAAAGGTTATGGGAATAGTGATACTCTGAGGGGTAGCTATCAACTTTTAGTCATACCCTGCCTTTGCAAGGAACAGATAATCAGTTGCTATTATGACTTTCCCCACAGAGCAATCTAAGTGACTTATCATAATCTAATCTAATACATCTCAATGTTTTTATGTAGTCTCTGATTCGTAACTTCATGATTCCCATACATTGCTATGAAAGTTGCCCACCATTCATTATGATTTTAAGGAAAAAGAGGAACACCAATGAAGTTATTGCTATCACGATTTTTAAATAATGATTTTTCGATGCAATGTGTGGGAGGAATTGTAAGTACTTGTTTTGTAGCTGCCATTTTGTAACTGCAAAGTCCATTCTGTAGCTACTGCTATGAATAATATAGGGTTATTAGGGTTATAGAGTTAATGTTTAATTGTTTATGATATTTTTTACTTTCAGTGTGTCAGAACCCATGGATCCTCTACTGAATCACTGCTTGCGACAAGAGATCGCAATCATAAAGAATGCTTTATTTTAATAAGGCTGTTATTAAAGTCCAGAATTACATTGCCTTGCAAAAGTATTCACCCCCTTGACTTTTTACCTCTTTTGTTACATTACATTACTGAATTTTATGTGATGGATCAGAACACAATAGTCTAAGTTGGGAAGTGAAATGAGGAAAATATACACATAAAATATTTTTTTAGAAATAGAAAACAGAAAATTGGCATGTGCGTATGTATTCACCGCCTTTGGTATGAAGCCCATAAAAAGCTCTGTTGCAACCAATTACCTTCAGTAGTCACATAATTAGTGAAATGATGTCCACCTGTAAGTGTCACATGATTTGTCAGTACATATACACACCGTTTTTGAAATGCCCCAGAGGCTGCAACACCTAAGCAAGAGGCACCACTAACCAAACACTGCCATGAAGACCAAGGAACTCTCCAAACGAGTAAGGGACAATGTTGTTGAGAAGTACAAGTCAGGGTTAGGTTATAAAAAATATCCAAATATTAGATGATCCCCAGGAGCACCATCAAATCTATCTTAATCAAATGGAAAAAACATGGCACAACCTGCTAAGAGACGGCCGCCCACCAAAACTCACGGACCGGGCAAGGAGGGCATTAATCATAGAGGCAGCACAGAGACCTAAAGTAACCCTGGAGGAGCTGCAGAGTTCCACAGCAGAGACTGGAGTATCGGTACATAGGACGACAATAAGCCATACGCTCCATAGAGTTGGGCTTTATGGCAGAGTGGCCAGAAGAAAGCCATTACTTTCAGCAAAAAACAAAATGGCACATTTTGCAAAAAGGCATGTGGGAGACTCCCAAAATGTATGGAGGAAGGTGCTTTTCCGCCATCAAAGAAAACGCTATGCCTGGCGCAAACCCAACACATCACATCACCCAAAGAACACCATCAGCATCATGCTGTCAGCATCATGCTGTCAGCATCATGCTGTGGGGATGTTTTTCAGCAGCCGGGACTGGGAAACTGGTCAGAGTTGAGGGAAAGATGGATGGTACTGAATACAGGGATATTCTTGAGCAAAACCTGTACCACTCTGTGCATGATTTGAGTCTAGGACGGAGGTTCACCTTCCAGCAGGACAATGACCCCAAACACACTGCTAAAGCAACACTTGTGTGGTTTAAGGGGAAACATGTAAATGTGTTGGAATGGCCTAGTCAAAGCCCAGACCTCAATCCAATAGAAAATCTGTGGTCAGACTCAAAGATTGCTGTTCACAAGCGCAAACCATCCAACTTGAAGGAGCTGGAGCAGTTTTGCAAGGAGGAATGGGCAAAAACCCCAGTGATAAGATGTGGCAAGCTCATAGAGACTTATCCAAAGCGACTTGGATCTGTGATTGCCGCAAAAGGTGGCTCTAAAATGTATTAACTTTAGGGGGGTGAATAGTTATGCACATTTACTTTTTCTGTTATTTTGTCCTATTTATTGCTTGCTTTACAATAATAATACAAAAAAAAAACATCTTCAAATTTGTGGGCATGTTCTGTAAATTAAATGATGCAAAATTGTGAGGCAACAAAACACGAAAAATGCCAAGGGGGGTGACTACTTTTGCAAGGCACTGTACATCACTGTTAAAAATCATAAGATTTTGGTTGGGAATAGCCATGTGTGCTTTCATTATTATTCACGGTCACTAATTGAGAGAAGTGGGGGTAATAAACAAATCATACTCAGGATGAGACACTCTCAAAACTTCAACAGTGTGTATTGATTCCCCGGTGGTCAGGTGGTTAGGATTCAGTGATTTCACCTCTGCAACCTGGGTTCGATTCCAGTCAGGGAACGTATAGATCACACCACCCTGAAGCCATGCAGTGTTGGGTCTAGTCAGTACTTGCATGGGAGATTACCTAGGAATTCCAGGAGCTGTATGCTGTGGCCCACTGTAGAAGGAACTTGCAATCTAATCCAGTATCTCTGCCATGAAAACAAAATGGATCAGCATGGTGTGTTGTGGTCGGACACAACTGAATGATACAAACACATTGAACCTTTATAGGGCTTATCTCTTCCCAGACACCAAGACACCATAGGACATTGTTCACACAGGAAAGGGACAATAGCGGATTGTGTGAGAGTGTCTTACAACACTAAGACTATGGTCACTCGCTGGTTTCCCAGACAGCCAACTACCCCAGTAGAGACACTGCCTCCTGAGTGAGGACTTCTGTAACTGAAGGCAGGAGATGATGGAGCTCCCTTGGGTCCTAATCTAACACAATGCAGCCTATAATTAAATAGATCTTGACATTTGCCAAGACCATGAGTCTGCCCAAAAAACTCTGAGCGTCAGTCCAAGAGCTAAGATAACGTTTATTATTCTGGCTTATTCTGCTTTGTTCCAAAACAAAGCTGAAAATAATTAATGGAATATTTACTAATGCTTTTAAAAACTGATTTTAGACACCAATTTATAATAAAATCCATGTATATATATATATATATATATATATATATATATATATACACTAATACATTCTGCAATTGTACAATCCATTTTATTTAGCTGTAATTGCACTAATTCTTTATTGTTATGCTAACACCTATTCAGCAGTTTGACTGTTCACAAATAAATAATTGGGAATTCACACAGACAATTTGCTCCCTAATCGCTGATAAAACTGTCACTTTGATACATTTGGTAATGTTAAATATTTAAGTGCTAAATTGGAATAGCAGGTCAATGACTTCCTTCTATAAAGTATATTTACACAGTATGTATTAGATGTTAATCATCCTGTTTTGCTATTCTCCTGTGTGTGTGACACATAGAGGCGCCATCTTGGGTTCCAAGCTTGCAAATAAAGAAACCTGATAAGATATTCTGGTTTCGCTCCTTTGATTTAATGTGAAACACTGGGAAAATCAGGAAACAGGGTCAAGGAAGCCGAGTTAAAGATCGTTAACCAGGAAATGAAATCAGACTTAATTCAGTGGTTCTTGGCTGAATACAAAGCCGCCAACTCAGCAGAGACTTCCGTTGGCATTAAATCCTCTGTTTTGAGCCAAATATTGGATGAAATGCCCATATACTTACATAGTAATTTAGGTGGAAAAAAAACTTTAGCCCATCAAGTTCAACCTTTTTTTTCAACCTTTTACTTGTTCACATCATGTTAAAGGAACACTCTTTTAATGTTTTAACAATGTTTAAATATATTTAAAAACAGACTATTCTTTTTAAAGATTGTATTCACTTTTGTATTAATGATGACAGAGTAATACCCATATAATAACCCTCCCCGCAAGATACAGAGAGACTAGCAGTCTCATATGGTATCCACCATAGTGATGTCCCAAACAGTTCGCCGGAGAACTATTTGCGGCGATTTTCGCATGTTCGTGTCCGCCACTAACGGCGAACAGATGCGCTTTTCGGTTCGCCCCCTAAACTTTATAATTGAGGAAACTTTGAACATCATTTATTTTATTTTATAATCTTTTTTGTGTAATCTATGCCTGCCTGCCAGCGTGTTTGTGTGTGTAGCAGGCTAACACCTAACAGCTTATATTGTGCTTATTTTCACTACTCATACCTGGTGGTGTAACATACATTGAAAACAACCATTTTTTTCCTGTAATCTAATTTCAGTTGCCTGCCTGTGTCAGGCTCACAGCTTATATTGTGCTCAGTGACATAAAACAACACTTTTTTGACTGTAATAGATTGAATAGCAATTGCCTGCCTACAGGCATGTGTGTGAAGCCTATTGCATCTACTCTGCCAACTTTTGCCAGTGCACAGTGATACATCATATCTGGTGCAACCGTAGTGTACAGTGACATAAAACAACACTTTTTTTACTGTAATCGATTGAATATCAGTTGCCTACAGAGGCCTACAGCGCCTACTCTGCCAACTTTTGCCAGTGCACAGTGACACTCATATCTGGTGGCACCTTAGATTGCACGTGCAGTGCCCCAAATCCGAAGTAGGAGGTCCGACCAAGCATCTTTTTCCATCTCCCTGTTCCAAAAATCAATGCCATATACACGTCCCCTAATAGTGGACGTAACAGGGATTAAACCGATAGGAATAGTACTACTTAACAGTACACACCTTATAATAACGCAGACAGAGGCAACGCAGAGAGAGGAGTCTGAAGAAGAGGAGTCAGAGGAGGAAGGTGGCTTTGAGGAGGTGGAAGACCAAACACAACCAAACACGGCTTGTTGTCACCTTTCGGGGACCCTTGGTGGCTGGGTGGAGGAAGAGACCTTCAATGACATCAGTGAGGACAAGGAACGGGACATGGCTAGCTTGGTATCCAACCTTGTGAAAATGGGGAGTTTGCGGTTGTGCAAAGGGACTGTTTGCGGTTGTTTGCGGAGCATTAAACGGGGAGATTGGTCTGTTACTGTGAAGCGGGTGTAACCCTTACACTACCTGATCGATACAACATCATACCTGATGTTTTAAAGCATGTTATTCCAAACAATTTAGAAATGTTAGGTGATTTATGCCCTTTATGGCTTAAAACCAGACTCTGCATCAACTATGTAATTTTCCCTGGGAGTTTTGCCATAGATCCCCCTCCGGGATGCCACAGTCCAGGTGTTAGTCCCCTTGAAACAACTTTCCCATCACTATTGTGGCCAGAAAGAGTCCCTGTGGGTTTTGAAATTCGCCTGCCCATTGAAGTCTATGGCGGTTCGCCGGGTTCACCCGTTCGCGAACATTAGATTAAAGTTTGTGTCCGATGTTCGCGAACCGAAAATGTGATGTTCGCGACATCACTAATCCACCATGACAAATACATAATCAGCTAAATTTTATTTTTCTTTCTTACATATCTGCTAATATTGTTTAATACTTCAATCTTAATGATCATTACTTCTCACAAGTGCAGGTGTTTTAACGGAATCTCTCAGGAGCCCTCCTGTCTGAAACCCTTCAAAATGCTAAGAAAATAAACCCTCTCCCTCCCCGCCTTAACTTAATATCAAGAATCTGGGCCACTAAGTTTTCAGGACACCTCTGCAACATGGCAGAGGGAGGTGGACTAGGCACCTACAGCCTTATTAAATTGTGATTCGGCCAATTGAATAGGGCTCTATATAAGCACATAGCATCGTTTTTTTACAGAAGCTTTTAGGAAGTGAACTTCTATCCAAAAGCAAGGTCTTCATTAACTAAAAACTTCTGTAAAAAAAATATGCTGTGTGCTTATATAGAGCCCTTTAGAATTGACTGAATCGCAATTTATTAACGCTGCTAGTCTGGAGAGATACTAATCCCAATAGGTTTGAGTAAATAAACATGCAATACAAACAAATGTGATAAGAGGAAGTACATTGATGTCACCATTTGGAGGAGCATAACAGTTATATGGAGGAATTCTAATTCTACGGATTTGATTACATTTTGTAGAAGTGCGTCACATCTTGATGTTTATCATGAACACCTAAACTTTATCAACCAGTTGATTTGACAGATATGTCAAACAAACCTTCTCAGCATATTTCATACATACTTTTTGTGTTTCTGAAACAGTTTGTTGTAGCTAAGCAAACTGTAGATTAAGCATGTGGTTTCTGTCTTGGACAGAAACATCAGAAAAAAGATCAATCTGGAAACTCTTGGTTTACCAGTGGAGTTCTGATGAGAGGTCTTTTCAAATCAAATTATGGAAGTGGCAAATACTGGGTCAATCATCTTTTGAGTAATACATATAACACAGTAGAAATTGTTCAAGTATTTGGTTTGAACATGTAGTCTTCCCATTTTAGCAGTATAGGTGAAGTGCAGAACTATAGATGGTCTTAATTTGTAGAAACAGTGAAAAATATTTTCAGAAATTATTTCTGAACTGGACCTATTTGTCAGATATGATAACTTTTGGTAGTGCAAGTGGTCAACATTTATGTTTAAGCCCTCAGAAGTTTTGCTGAGACAATCTAGTTAAATGAGACAATATTCACACAATCTAAAACAACAATAAAGTCCATTCCCATGAAATATTATTACTATTATTATGTACATAAAAAGTTACAGATGACACTAAAATAATTTTAACAGGATGTATAAAATAATATTGATCTTCCTCCCCAAGAGTTGGAGGACATTGTGATAGAAAACTGTGCTTCTTCTAAATACACTAGTACACCATAGATTATTGAGTACTCTGATGGCATTATGCATTTGTAAGTGATAGGCACTTTGGTGTATGCAGATTGCAGGCATATTGAAGTTTCATTTTTAGGGATTTGATCAATCACAGAATTCTTACTAACAATAAAGTGACCCTTATTAGAGGATAGGGCATTGGTTCTTGAATCGAGAAAGATGAATCTCAAGAAGAAGAAAAGCCAATTGGCCAATCTAGGGTTCAGCTTTTTTATCTCCTTAAATTGCTTGACATTTTGTGGTCAGAAAAATAAGTTAAAGGATGTTCAGTCCTGTCTTAACAGCATATATATTCTTCCAGTGAAATCGTGATAGAGAGGAGAACTTTATCGATATACTGAAATTCTGTTCAGAAATATTCCTGGAGCAGAAAGCTACTGGATGTAGAGGAAAAATGAGATCAGATATTTCGCAGTAGACCGCTCCTACAGCTACTTCAGGAGTGTTGATTTACAACGCAAATGAAAGAGTAACATATAATACGTATATAATATATACATTTTGTTTATGGTGTCAATATTATGCAGAGCTTCAGAATTTAAAAAAATGTAATCTAATTATCTGTAGCTTTATTCCAAACATTCCTTATAAACTTACAGACATTTGCAAATCTGATGAAGCACTCTACTTTTTTCTTAAAGGAGGAGACTGGTCACTGTAAAATTGCCATACTCTACTCAGGTCATTCACTGTGCGAAATGGTGAAAGAATCAAAAAAGTATTCCACTATTCGCACATAGAAAAACACTTTTCTGACCATAACATCCAAACAAAACTATTTTCGTGTGTCTGATTGATTATATACTTTAGATAGATGGCACTCCTTAATGGAATCACAATAAAAATATTAGATATTCAAATTTAGAAAAAAAAATGATTTAACAGTGCGCAACATATTAGTTTGAAGGAATCAGTGACATTTTGGTTGTATTAAATTTAACAATTATAATAATATAATGTTGCTTGTGTTAGCTAATATGAGAACTTTTTCTTGCAAAAACAAGTGAGCATTAGAAATTACTGTCTCTTAAAATCTTTCACCTTCATTCAGTTTTTTAAAAGGATGGTAATTGGCAGCAAGACCTCTGCAGCTGGATTAATTCAGCTCATAAGTCTATTTAGAAACTCCCTGACTCAGAATGTGCAAAAGGTGATAATTAATATTCCGGGCCCATCTGTGATATAACACTGCACGTATGTCTTATAATGTAATTTTATTTGTAATGATATCGATATACTCTACTGCAAGGTAGTAAATAGGCAGATCTAGATCCAAATTAATACTTCTGGGCCCCTTCTTAAGGGCCTCAGCTACCTCATTACAGTTACTATCTTACATAGTAATTGAGGTTGATTTAGTCCATCAAGTTCAACCTTTTAAGATCTCCTCTGATCTGCAATATGCAGATTAGTTATTAATTGATCCAGATGAAGGCAAACAGAAAAAAAAAAACAAGTGAAATTTAGCCAATTAACTCAAAAGGAAACAAAAATATTTCCTGACCCCAGATACTGGTGATTGGATTCCTCCCTGGATCAACACTCTCTCTCTAATTGACCAGGATAACCCTGAATACCCCTTTTAATTAAAAATATATCCAGTACCTTTTTAAAGTTATCTATTGAATCTGTTGTCACAACTTCCTTTGGTAGAGAATTCCACACCCTTACTGTGAAGAACCCTTTTCTTTCCTTAAGGTGGAATCTGTTTACTTCTAACCTCAAAGGATGTCCTCTTGTCAGGTGAAACCTCTTGGCACAAAAAGCTCACTTGACAAATCTTTATACTGACCATGGATGTATTTATATAAGGTAATCATATCTCCTCTTAGACACTTTTTTTCTAGAGAAAATAAGCTCAATTTAGTTAGTCTTTCTTCATAAATTAGCCCCTCCATGCCCCTTATTAGTTTTGTAGCCCTTCTCTGTACTTTTTCCAGCTCTAAAATGTCCTTTTTATGAAGTGGTGCCCAAAATTGTACTCCATATTCCAAATGAGGGCGTACTAGGGATTTGTATAGTGGCAGAATTATATTTGCCTCCCTTGCTTCTATATCCTTCTTAATACTTGCTAATATTTTAATTGCCTTTGCAGCTGCTGCTTGGCATTGAGCACTGTTACCTAGGTGGTTGTCCACTAGCACCCCTAAATCCCTTTCAATATCTGATATCCCTATATTTGCTCCATTAAGATTATAAATTCCATGGCTATTTTTCCTTCCCAATTGCATAACTTTACATTTATTTGTATTAAATTTAATCTACCATTTAGATGCCCATTCCTCTATTTTATGTAAATCCCTTTGGAGGGAAATGACATGATTCATTTAGCTTTTTTGCCTTATATGGGACTCTAGGTTTATCTTGTTAGAAAACTTAGCGCATCATCTTTAAAATGATGATAACAATGTAACAAGTTTGTGACTATATAGAAATAGTGAGTTTAATTTTCCCCTGCAATTAGAAAACTAACAATATAAAATTAAAATTCTAGGCCAAGGGCTATTACACCCCCCATCTACTTTTGATGTTTTAATCACCAACATTTTGTGATTCTTTTGTTTTAAATTATAATAATATCCAGTGTATATTTCTAGATCATACATAACATAGATTACTAAAAAGGCATTTCTTGTATTCTTGCTGAAGTATGATCAATGTGGATACCAATAACACATGTGCTTATGACACAATCCAACAAGAATTGCTTCATCGTGAGTTATTACCTTACTAGCGACTTGCCCGTCAAAAATGATGGGGCAATAAAATTGTAAGGCAGGTAATGCTGTTTGCCACAGGCATAAATTTTTTTGGTGGTCTGAGATCCCTTGGCGCTCATTGCGAGGCTCTTGGTTGTTGTACTTTTTTTTATGAGAGGCGCTTTTGCTGTCATTGTAAGGTCAGCACTGATCTCCTTTTTGCGCTTATCGCAAGGCTGTCCCCTGGTGTAGTTTGTGTGCTATGAGCAGCGTGAGGCGCGCAGTGATTTTTTTTTGTGTATACGAACTTTTGTATGGTAAATAATAAATTAATAAATTAATATACGTTACCTATTTGTAAGTAATATATGCAGGAAGCATTGTGCTGAAGAGCTGACAATCTGTTTTGATGTTGCTGCAGCATATAATGTAGGTTTGCACTGTTGTGGAGCTGCTGTGTAATTGTCAGCAATGTTTGCAGTGTGTTGTGTAAATAGGCTGCGTGTGCAAGGGGAAGCCTTTAGTGTCGCTGGGTACTTCTGTAAGTTAGTGAAATGGCGGTGAATGCGTGGTACGCGGGTGTGGATGATGTAGCATCCTTGCTAAAAGTGTATCTTGTAACTCGTACAGCTTTTTGAAAAAGCCGTGCTTGGTGGTGTTTTGCGGCTTTAGGGTCCTGTAGCCTCGTTTTCATTTTTTCGTCAGCCATTTTTTCTCTCGCTTAGGGGGTTTTCGTGTGTCTAAACTTGGAAGTTTGGACTTAAATTGAGGTGTAACTTCACTTGCAGAGGTCCTGGGTGCCCCCCACGCCTTGCTGTGGGTAAGCTTTTTATGTAATTTTTGTTTGTATTTATTGTTTTATTTAATGTTTGTCGAATGTGTATGCGGTACGCTGGTGTGGATGATTTCGCGTCCTTGCTAAAAGTGTATCTTGTACCTTGTACGGCTTTTTGGAAAAGCCGTATGAGGTTGGTGGTGTTTTGCGGCTTTAGGGTCCTGTTGCCTCGTTTTCGTTTTTTTCGGCTGCCATTTTTACTCTTGCATAAGGGATTTTCGTGTTTCTAAACAAAGGAATTTGAGTTTTAAATTGAGGTGTAACTTCACTTGCAGACGTCCTGGGTGCCCCCCCCCCCCCTTGCTGTGGGTAAGCTTTTTATGTCATTTTTGTGTGTATTTATTGTTTTTTTTATGTTTTCTGCTGTGCATGGTTCGGCCGTTAAGGTTGTATTTTTGCGAGTTTGTAATGTTTTTTTTCCTAAGTCCCTCGGCTTGCATTTTTTTAGTGTAAGTCCGTACATTTTTCGTTCTAAGTCCCGCAGCTCGTAATTTTTTGTGTAAGTTCGTATTTAGTGATTGCTTGTCCTGCTTCTGTGGGTGCTTGCAACCGCTTGTGAGGTGGCGTAGAGCCTCCACCCCCGCTTCGCGAGGCTCCGCATTTGCCTTCGGCTCATTGCAGCTGACGTGGGAGCCACCACTTCAGCTATAGCCTCTCACTGTGTGGCAAACAGCATTGACATTTTTTGATGGGCAAGTCACTAGTATTGTATAAACTATATAATATTCCATGAGTCACAATAAGATTTAGCCAGTGATTTTTCACTTGCTAAACTTTACATGCAATTACATGATTATAGTTAAAATGCTTAGCCAGTTCTAAATATCTCAAATTCCCCATTGGTTTTCAAGATCAATATTGAGAACAGCTAATTCACTCACTAAACTTTAGCCAGAGTCAGCAGCTGTTATTAAGTGCTCTCTAAGTACCAAAAATTAACAGGTTTTTCAAGCCCTTCAGCAAGACTCGCTAAGAGAGGAAGGTACCTGTTGTACATGCTCAGTACACTAACATGCACACTATTTATCAGCAAATGCAGTAAAAGATACTTGAATGATGTGTAGTAATTTAGTGAATATAGTAAAATATAGTGAGTGGTCCAAGTGTGCATGTTAAAACTATTTCAAGCAATCACATATATAGTTGTGAGCGTACGGTTCGTTGCTCACGCTTGCGGGCTCGCGTAGCGAGCCCGCAAGAACTGCGTCCCTCGCGAAGCGAGGGACGCAGTTCCCCGCAAATGCGGGTCCTCGCGAAGCGAGGGCCCGCATTTGCGGTGATGGAGCATGCCAACGTCCCCGCAAATGCGGATCCTCGCGAAGCGAGGGTCCGCATTTGCGGAGGTGGAGGCTCAACGTCGGCTGTGTTAACACACACATACACACACACGACTTTTTAACAGAATAAACCCAACCGCCCAGCCAACAAAAACCCAACAACGTCCCCGCAAATGCGGATCCTCGCGAAGCGAGGGTCCGCATTTGCGGTGGTGGGAGCATCCCAACATCGGCTGTGTTAACACACACATACACACACACACAACTTCATAACAAAAAAAACCTCAAAGTCGCCTCACACCCGCTTACACCCAGACACACAGACGCAAGACTTAACAAAAAAACAGTAAAAAAGGCCCTTCACACGCTCTTAACACACATACGCACGACTTAGAAACAAATACACTGCGTCGTACACGTAAAAGCTAACTGCATATATCGCAAAAAAATACGGCAACATCGCAACAAAATACGTTCGCATCGGAAAAAAATACGGCCGCGAAAGACCCATTCCAACCGCAGCGCATCAATACATCACAAACACAAGAAATAAACACAACAAACACATAAAAAGCTTACTTACAGCACGGGGGGGCATCCGGCACCTCCAAAAGTTCATTTACACGTCCATTTAAGTCCAAAACAAAGAGTTTAAACGGCCGAAAATCGGCTAAGCGAGAGAAAAAATGGCCGCCGAACAAAACGAAAACGAGGCTCCAGACGTAACTACACTACACTTACTCGCAATAATGAAAGACATACTATGCGGAACGGATCACACTCATATTAAACACCATTTTAACCACTACTACGCACAAAATGGCGGATGGAACGCAAATTGTAAGCTGGAACGCAAATAGCGCATGCGTATTGCGTTCTAACGGTCTAACTTTCCAGAATGTTCTACAAGTTTATAAATACTGCCTATTTGACAGAGAAAAATACATTTCTCCTCAGGTGATGAATAGAGTGACTTCAGACATAACTGCTGCTAAAACTTGAGAAGATAATTCTTTCCTAATTTACTACTTTACATTGTGCAAATTACAACTGAGAGGTAAGCTATAATATATTACATTTTATTATCAAGACAGGACATCAAAAAAAAAAATTAAATAAGAAAAAGAGGTTTATGTATAATGACATGTGACACGCACATATATGTGTATAATGTATACTGACATGTGACACGCACATTTATGTGTATAATGTATACTGACATGTGACACGCACATATATGCGTATAATGTATACTGACAAGTGACACGCACATTTATGTGTATAATGTATACTGACATGTGACACGCACATTTATGCGTATAATGTATAGTGACATGTGACAAGCACATTTATGTGTATAATGTATAGTGACATGTGACACGCACATTTATGTGTATTGCCCCTGCAACAAAATTATCTTAAAACAAAATAATTAAACAACTACATTTAAATTACATTAGAAAAAAATAAGTTGTATAGTCACATGTCACACACACATTTATGTATGTTGGCCAAAAATAAAAATAAGGTTAATTTAACAATTAAAATATGATTCATGTATAGTGATATGTCACACGCACACAAAAAAATTACTTTCAACTATGGAAATGTGCTTCATGTATGTGACATATGTGTGTAGCCCCCACCAAAAAATAATGTTAATTTAAAATAATTACAGAAGTATATTTCAATGAAATTAATTTACTGCAATTCAATAGATCACCTAAAGCTCAATCTTTCTACTTTTTTTAATATTCAAACAGACTCTGCATCAACAGCGTCTCTCAACAATTTGCACCATGCATTGTGAAGCACAATCCCTTTTAAAGAACACCAACAAAGAAGAAGAGGTAAGATACAAAAATACTTTAAATGCTGAAAAGGCCATGCTTTGCTAAATACAAATAAAAAATTCTATAATTCACTATTTCACTTTATTTTTCAAACAGACACTACAAGAAGACCGGCGGATTAAGATTGGCAGGAGGGGACCCTCTGTCATTCCACACTTCAATCAAGGTAAAGTATTAAGTATAAAAAAGAACCGAACCATGAGCCTTATTCAATTGCGAGTTGGCCAATTGAATAGGGCTCTATATAAGCACATAACAGATTTTTTAGACAGACATTTTTAGTTACTGAACTTCGATACTAAATCAAGGTCTTCACTAACTCAAAACTTCTGTCAAAAAATATGTTATGTGCTTATATAGAGCCCTATTCAATTGGTCAAAACGCAATTGATTCAGGACCTAAATATGTTTAATGGCCGAGGGCCTCATTCAAATGTGATTTGCCCATTTCAATAGGGCTCTATATAAGCACAGAGCATATTTTTGAACAGAAGTTTTTAGTTAAAAACTTTTGTAAAAAAAGATGCTCTGTGCTCATATTGAGCCAAATTCCATTGCGAAAAACCAAATTCAATGAGGCCCTCACAATATAACAAATCCAGCAACCAAAGGCCCTCATTCAATTGATATTTTGGACAATTTAATAGGGCTCGAAATAAGCACATTTAGAACCCTATTGAATTGGCCAAACTGCAATTGAATGAGGGCCAAAGTATGCAACATATGGTACACACAAACTGGTACACAAAAAACAGGATTGTAACAAACACATAGCAAACTAAATTCATATTCTTTTTGTTTAACAACCTATAACCATTAGAAAAAACACTACATAAGTATAACAAAAGTGGTGCCCATCAAACAGGATTGTACGAAAACTCACACAAACACATAGCAAACTACATTTAAATTCTTATTTAATGTTTAACAACCTATAAGCCTTTAAAAAGAAGCCTAAATAAGCATACCAACATTGGTGCGCACCAAAAGGATTGTATGAAAACTCACACAAACACATAGCAAACTACATTTAGATTCTTATTTTATGTTTAACAACCTATTAGCATTACAAAACAACATTAATAAGCATACCAACAGTGGTGTGCACCAAACAGGATTGTATGAAAACTCACACAAACACATAGCAAACTACATTTACATTCTTATTTTATGTTTAACAACCTATAAGCATTACAAAACAACATTAATAAGCATACCAATAGTGGTGCGCACCAAACAGGATTGTATGAAAACTCACACAAACACATAGCAAACTACATTTAGATTCTTATTTTATGTTTAACAACCTATAAGCCTTAGAAAGAAGCATAAATAAGCATACCAACAGTGGTGGGCACCAAACAGGATTGTACGAAAACTCACACAAACACATACCAAACTACATTTATATTCTTATTTTATGTTTAACAATCTATAAGCCTTAGAAAAAGGCCAAAATAAGCATACAAAAAGTGGTGGGCAGCAAACGGGATTGTAGAAAAACACAGAAATAATGTCATTTTTTAGTTCATACAAATACATTCAAATAAAATTACATTTTCATTTTTATTTTATAACAGATACTGCGTCAAGAACATCGGACCAGGAGTTTTAACTGAGGACCAGACCAGCGGACGAGGACTTTCAACAGAGGACCAGACCATTGGACGAGGACTTTCAACAGAGGACTACACCATCGGACGAGGACTTTCAACAGAGGACTACACCATCGGACGAGGACTTTCAACAGAGGACCAGACGATTGGACGAGGACTTTCAACACAGGACCAGACCATCAGACGAAGGCTTTCAACACAGGACCAACAAAGATACTGCTTCAAATCAAACTTCAACCAAGGTACAGTATAACAAGTAAAAAAAGAGAAACATTAATTAATATTCTTCTTTAATGTTTAACCACCTATAAGCCTTAGAAAAAAGCCTACAGAAGCATACCAAAATTGCAGCGCACCAAAAAGGATTGTAGAAAAACACAGAAATAATGGCATTTTTTCATTAATACAAAGACATTCAAATAACATAACATTTTCATTTTTATTTTATAACAGATACTGCGTCAAGAACATCGGAACAGGAGTTGGAACTGAGGACCACACCAGAGGACGAGGACTTTCAACAGAGGACTACACCATCAGACGAGGACTTTCAACACAGGACCAGACCATCGGACGAAGGCTTTCAACACAGGACCAACAAAGAATTTTGCTTGAAATCAAACTTCAACCAAGGTACAGTATAAAAAGTAATATCTATCATCTATCTCTTATTTGTCTTTTAGGGCCAATAATCTTTAACAGTAAATACAAACTTCAATGTAAACTTAAAAAAAAAATTGGCATAGTCCAAAAAAGTCTAAAAACACAGAATCTATACAATTTGTCATTGTAACATTCCAGTCCTAAACCCTAATTTAATTGCCATTTGACAAATTGAATAGTGCTGTAAATAAGGACATAACATCTTTTTGAAAATACCTTTTTAGTTACTGAAACACTTGCTTTTGGATACATGTTTAATAAATAAAAATTTCTTTAAATAATTATCTGATGGCCTTATTTAGACTTTTATTCAATTGACCGCATTGAAATTGATTAAGTATAAAATGTTAACACACTATTGATAACTATTTGTCATGAAAAACAACTTAACATCTCAAAATAAACTAATGGTACATTATTTTATTTTTACAGATTAACATGGCTGATAACGAGAGTAAACAAGAAAAGAAAAGACGCCAAGCTAGAAAACGACGACAGAGAGCAGACAGCCAGCAGACACCGGAGAAGAAGGAAATTCGACGAGAAAAAGAACGCAAAAGAATTGCAAGCAAAAGACTGTCACTTGCAGAAATTAAAATATGTCAAAAAAAGCAACAAAGAAAATAAAGCATTTACAACCTGTTGCTCAAACATCAGATGACATTTTACCAGAAAAAATACAAGAGATACCAAAAAAAGCAACAAAGAAAACAAAGCATTTAGAACCGTTTCATGAAACATTACATGACATTTTACCTCAAACAATACAACATATACTAAGAAAAGCAATGAAAAAAACAAAACATTTAGAACCTGTTGTTGAAACATTATATGACATTTCACCTGATGAATATGAAAGTCAAAATCCTATATGCTTTGCAAATTGTCCTCTACTCAAGTCTTTAGCAGTAGAGGTTCATAGTTGTGGGGACATGACTACTCAATGTCAGTTTTGTGAGGCTTATTATTTTAAATAGGAGAGACCCAGAGATGGACAATTTATTAGTTGTTGTCAAAAAGGCAAGTTCAAACTTCCAGAAAGGAAAGAATTTCCAATTTATTTACAAAATATTATGACTGAACCTACTTTTCCAAACTACAAAAATTTTAAGACAAACATAAGATCCTACAATAGTGCCATATCCTTTGCATCCATGGGGGCAACATTTGCTGCTAATGTACCAGGACATGGTCCTTACTGTTTTAAAGTCCAAGGACAAATTTATCATCAGACTTCCCATTTACATCCAGAGGAAGGAAATCAAAGAAAATTCGCTCAACTATATGTCCTAGATACAATGGAAGCTGTTGACCAACGTATGCAGATGGAAGAAAATAAAAAATGCTTACCCAGTGTTTTCATAGAGCTAAATAACATTATGGACAACAATCCCTACAGTAAAGCTTATAAAAAATTGGCAGAAGTAGAAAATGAACAACTACTTCATGCACAAACACATCAATTACCAATGCCGAAGGTTAATATGGTGCTTAAAAGAGACAGACATACTGATAAACGTCGTTATAACTTGCCAACATCAAATGAGGTTGCAATGGTGTTTCAGAATGATGAAGGAGAACCACCATTTCAAAGAGACATTCGAATATATCCTAGAAATGAGGACCAACCGTTTATTAATATGAGTATCTTAAGTCCAAATTTAGATCCAATGACATATCCCATCTTTTTCCCACACGGAGAAGCAGGTTGGCAACCAAAATTAACTCTTCCCAGTTACCCAAATGCTAAAGCCAGAATCCGAAATAATGTTTCTATGCTTGAATTTAAAGTAGCTCAAATTGCCATTCGCAATGTATTTAATCCAATTTTATGTGGTGGGAAACTAACACAACAATGGATTATTGATTCATATTTGCAAGTTGAGGCAAATAATTTAAACTTTATCAAATATCAACAAGATAAACTCTGTGTAGAACAATATTCTGGATTAATGGACTATGTTGCTGACGTGGCTACAAGCAGAGACATGACAGCTGGCAAAGCCATCATTTTACCATCTTCCTTTCAAGGATCTCCTCGGAATATGAGAGAAAGATACAATGATGCTATGGCTATTGTCACTAAATTTGGCAAACCCGATTTATTTGTGACATTTACATGTAATCCACAATGGCCAGAAATCACACAAAATCGGACAAAGTGCTTCTGATCGACCAGATTTAGTAGCCAGAGTTTTTAAGATTAAATTAAATGAATTAATACGTGACTTCACTATAAATCAGTTATTTGGCAAATGTCTTGCTTATGTATATACCATTGAATTTCAAAAAAGAGGCCTTCCACATGCACATCTTCTAATAATACTTCAAGAAAAAGATAAATTAGATACTTCAGACAAAGTGGATGCAGTCATTGTTGCTGAACTACCAGATCCAGAACTATATGGTAGACTATATGAGATTGTTACTCATCGCATGATTCATGGACCCTGTGGTGACCTTAATCCACAATCACCATGTATGGAAAATAATAAATGTTCCAAAGAATTTCCAAAAGATTATAGAGACAAAACCTATGCCAATTGTGATGGATATCCACTTTATAAAAGAAGAGAAGGAGATAGTGCCATTATTCGTGGAAAAAAAGTGGACAATAGATATGTATTACCCTACAATCCACATTTACTCATGAAGTACAACGCCCACATCAACGTAGAAGCCTGCACTTCCATCAAATCCATTAAATATGTCTACAAATATATTTACAAAGGTTACGATGCAGCTACTGTAGTCGTCAAAAGTGCAGACAACCCTGAAAGTAGTGAGTTAGTACATGATGAACTTGCATCTCATGTAGATGCTCGCTATGTCAGTGCGCCAGAAGCTATGTGGTGGCTTTTAAAATTTGAAATGCATGATAGATCACATGCAGTATATAGGTTAGCAGTACATTTGCCACAACGACATTTAGTCTATTTCCATGCTGGAAATGAAATGAATGCATTGGCCCAAAGTGAAGATCGTCACACTACACTAACTGCATGGTTTGCATTAAATTCCACTGATGCTGAAGCAACACAATACTTATATATTGAAATTCCATATCACTATGTTTTTGTGAATGGATTATGGAGACCAAGAAAAAACAGAGGCAATAAAATTATTCCAAGAATTTACACAGATGTTGAACGTTTTTGCTTACGGATATTACTTTTAAATGTTCCTGGAGCACAAAGTTTTGAACACTTAAGAACTGTTAATGACATTGTATATGAATCCTTCCATTTAGCTGCAAGACATAGAAACTTACTCGCTGATGATACAGAGTGGGAAAGATGTTTAGAAGAAGCAGCACAATGTCAAATGCCACGACAGATGAGAGAACAATTTGCTTTTATTTGTATCTTCTCAAATGCTCCAAATGCATTAGCTTTGTGGGAGACTTTTAAAAGTAATATGGCTGAAGACTTTATGCGACGATACAATGAACCCATTGCACACTTAAAAGCGTTAATGGAAATCCAAGAAGTCTTTTTAACTCATGGATTAAGTTGTGCAAGTTTTAATTTGCCTGATCCAGGTCTTATAGATGACATTAACTTTGAAGACTATGACATTCAACTACAAGCGAAAGAACAGAAGAAAGACTTGCAACTTTAAATACACTACAATTGCAAGCATTTCATGCCATTAAAAATGCTATAGATGATGACATGGTGACAGAGCGTTATTTCTATCTTGATGGACCTGGCGGATCAGGAAAAACATATTTGTACAATTTATTAATGAGTTCAGTACGAGCACAAGGAAAAATAGCAATGGCGTTTGCCACTATTGGAATTGCTGCACTTTTATTAGAAGGTGGAAGAACTGTTCATAGTGGATTTAAACTGCCAGTGCCTATTTTAGAAAATTCTGTGTCAGATATTCGCATGACATCCTTACAAGCAAAGAAATTGAAGAAATGTAAATTAATTATAATAGATGAGGCCACAATGATGTCATGCTATGCCCTCCAATGTATTGACCGTTTGCTTCGTGAAGTCATGGATAATATTTTTCCATTTGGTGGAAAGGTAATGTTGTTGGGTGGCGATTTTAGACAAACATTACCTATCGTTGTACATGGAAATCGAACTGACATTATCGAAACATGTATAAAGTCAAGTACAGTATGGAAACATTTTACCCATCTTCAACTGCAACAAAATATGAGATCAGAAGGCCAAACTGATTTCAATGATTGGCTTATTAAAATTGGAGAAGGCAGAACAGAAAAAATACTACATTTACCTGATGACACTGTAGAGATCCCACCTCATATGATTTGTCAACAAGATATTATATCGGCTATATTTGAAGGGAGCATAAATAACGAAGAATATTCCGAGCTTGCCAACCAAGTCATACTGACGTGTAAAAATAAAGATGCATTAATCCTCAATAATGAAATCTTAAAAAAAATTAATGCACCACAAAGAAATTATCACAGTGCTGATTCTGTACTTGCTGATGACAATGAAAGTCAGGCTAACTTTTCGACTGAATTCATAAACTCTTTAACTCCTTCTGGAATGCCACCACATATTTTGCAGCTAAAGAAAGGTGCAATTATCATGTTACTGCGAAATATGAACCCCAAAAAAGGCCTATGCAATGGCACAAGATTAATTGTTCAACAATTAAAGGACCATTTTATAGATGCTGAAATTTTAACTGGGACCCATAAAGGAGAGAGAGTTTTCATAGCAAGAATAGATTTAGCACCAAGTGAAAGTAGTCTCCCTTTTATACTTCAAAGAAGACAATTTCCCATTATTATGGCATTTGCCATGACCATTAAAAAATCACAAGGTCAAACTTTCAAATCTGTGGGTATTTTCTTGGAAGAACCAGTTTTTGCACATGGTCAATTGTACGTTGCATTGTCACGGTGCAAAAATCCACAGGCTATTAAAGTTTACATTGAAAACAATGAAAGTCAAGGTGATTTATTAGAAGATGGACGTATTTTTACTAAAAACATTGTCTACTATGAAGTACTATAACTTTGAAGGATACAAATTAAAGATGCCAACATTTTTTAAAAGCATTGCAAAATACATAACAATTGGTTGTTTAATTCAGTCATAATTAATGGAAGTCATGTTTATGAATGATTTGCCTCACAAAATACTTGCCTTGCATTGTTAGTAAAAATTATGTTAAAATGTTAAGTCACTATGTTAATGTTTCTAATGTTACAAGTTTAAAAAATATATTTTCAAGTTATTTCATTCAACAGATTACAAAGTGGATGTTAAGAGGTCAAGCACCTTTTAAGTCACAATGTAAATATTGTCTGTTATCTTAAGATTACTACCTACATTAATGTTTATCGCCAGTTTATGTGCTCAGTAATAAATTACTTTAATTACGTACGTTTTAAGAAGAGTTTTACTGTATGCCTTCCTCTACATTCAATGTATATTCAAGTTAACAATTATTGTGATAGAAATTGAATTTTAATACTGATTAATTTAAATGTCAATTGTTTTTACATTCAAATGTTAATACTTTTAATAAAAAATTAGGTTACAAAATGTATTCACTATGTTCCTGTTTATAATGTTCAAAATTATACCAATGTTTTGTCAACTTCTAAACTTACATAAAAAATAAAGTTCAAGTTTAAAAATATATACTTTGATGGTTATTGCTTACATATATTTTAAACTTCATGTTAAAATTCGCGACGTTTAAAGAAGGCTTTTTACTTTTTGCTTTCCTATTCATTCAATGTATATTAAAGTTAACAATTCTTCAGATACTAATTACATTTTAAAAAACCATTACATCAACATTTTACAAAAATACACGTTCATATTAAAATACTTACAAGTGTCAAAAATATATGTTAATAACTAAACAACTTGACAAACATATACATCACATTGCCGTCATTTTTTGACGGGCAAGTCGCTAGTACTATATAAAGGAAATACAATAGGTATTTGACATGTACTTTCATCCGTACTACAGCCGTACTTTCCAGTCAGTAGTAGGTTTCAACTCTCAAATTATCCTGCAAACACTCCCTTTATTCATTCTCTCTAAAATTCACACTTTGTAATAATGCAATTTATAGTTACTGTTGATTATTTGATTAATAAATGTTAATTATACATGTGTATTGTGAAAATTGTTTATTTAGTTATTATGTAAAGGTAAGTTAGTATTATGTACATATATAGTTATTTGTTCTTACCCAAATATGTAACTTAGGACTCTAATCCTTACGTGGACATACCAGTAATCACATATATAGTTGTGAGCATGCGAGTTGTTGCTAACGTTTGCGGGGTTCGCGTGGCGAGGGCAGCGGGCAAGGGCCTCAGTTGCTGGCATGGAGCCCTCGCAAACTTTACGTCACAACGCAATCAACACGACACACCAATTACGACCCTTGCAAACTTTTCCTTGCAACGCAAACAACATACGACACACATTACGACCTCGCAACACTCGGACGCAACTCGCAAACATTAGAAAATTCAAAACACAATACATACACACAGCACATACATAAAAAACTTACCTACAGCAACAGGGAGCATCCAGGACCTCAAAAAACCAACTTACACCTTGATTTCACTCATAAAAGAGTTTTGAGAAGCGACAGAAAAAATGGCCGCCGAGCAAAAGGAAAACGAGGCTACACACGCAAACACCATACGAGACAAGTTACACCTTCATTTAAATAAAAATAAAAGAGTTTAGACACTAATAAAATCGCTAAGCGAGAGAAAAAATGGCAGACGAACAAAACGAAAACGAGGCTACAGCACTCTAAACACGGAAAACACCACAACACACTCGCAAAACCCCACAAGAAACTCGCAAAACACCACTAAGCACCTACGAATAATCAGAGAAGACGCATACCACAGATTACCCGCCATTTTACGCCAATGCGGAACTACACCACTACGCTAACGGTTTCGTCTCGCGCACGCACAGTATTACACTGCACACATTCAGCACGCTTACACAGCAGCTCCACACCACTAATGCTGCAGCAACCTCAAAACAGATTGACAGCTCTTCAACACAATGCTTCAAAATAGGTAAAGTATATTCATTTATTAATGTATTATATATTTCATTATTACACACCAAACAGCATTAGCTCACTTACAATTTCATTGCCGTCATTTTTTGACGGGCAATTCGCTAGTTCTTAATAATAATAAGGAACAGACACTCTAAATTAGTTTTCAAAATGTTACTGAATGATTTAGAAATATACAATATGTATGGTCCTCAATATAACTAGATAACACATTAAGAATACAAATGTGGTGCATAGTGATTCAAGTGAAAAAGTGACTGGCATACTTTAAACGTTCTGTATCTTAAATCCCCAGAAGTCCATATTTGTGATACACCTGGTCAATTCATCAAAAATAAATAAATAGTAAGATAGTAGATAGAAAAATCATGGAACTAACTTTGCATTGCACATACATTTTGAACACATCTGGCCACATAATGTGCATCACACAGGATATTTGGTATCACTAGAACATATAGTAAAGATCAATTTGATATCTTAATGTACTCTAATACAGCTTTGTAATGACTACCATAAAATTCACCATCATAACATAACATTTTTAAAAAAAGAAGGGGAGGAAAGAACTGTATTTAGAAAATTAAAGGTAGGACAACTATAGTTAGGACATATGGTCATCCAAGTGTCCTCTAATGTCAAGTTACCTGTTATTGAACTCAAACCAGTACTACCAATAATGCATTACCCTTCATTTTAATACATGGGGAAGGGTTGGACTTCCAATTGGTGCTTTCACGTAAGAATGTAAACAATGATGACCATTTGCTGGTTGACACTGTTATGAACAAAAGGTGCATGTTAATTAACATGACTTGTGAAATCAATCAATTAGTTTCTAATCATAACTGCACGTTCAATTTCAGGATTATTAATGACACAGTTATGAAATGCTTATCATTAAATATTATTAATGAGATACTGCTGAAGATAAATCCCATGATATATTTTGCATTTATACACTGTGATATCAATATTTTAATTGATGTTTTGTATTGTTCTTAACAACTAACCCATGACAATGTCATAGAATGTTTATTTCATATGACAAAAATGTGAGATGCATGAACACATCAGAGGAATAATTCTGCCTCTATGCAGGTGTACTGTATATTGGAAAAATAATACTCAAGATAGCACTGAATAGAGATCAACACATTGTAATGTGCAATCCTATTTGTATCTAGAACAAAAGAATGAAAAACATAAATTAATTGGATGCCTTTGAAAATAAAAATACTGTTATGTTCTTCCCCTTGTAGACCGCTGAGCACTATTTGGTCCGTTGGAAGAAGTTACTGGTCATTGATGTAGCCTGTGCTAGGAAACTGTATGCAGAATTGAAGGTCGTGTGCTAGCTGGAGTGCTCACATGGCTAAATGACTTTGGTGTTGATGACCTGGATACTTGCTGCTGGTAGGTATTGACCAGCACTGTGTGGAGATCCTCCACTCTGGCTATTTGACAGCTTGAATATTTAAGTGCATCAGTTTGGGCATGTGTATCCTCATGACTCCTCAGCATTTCATGTTTAGCCAAAGCTTATTGCCTCTTCATATGTTGATGCAAATTCCTGCATTTTCACTTAACATAGCATCACTGTTCTGTTCAATGTCTGATATGTAATATTTAATTGATTTCAATGATTCCATTGGCCAACATTTAAGGGTAGATCAAAAATATTAGACTTTGATGAAACTGGTGATACAATCCCTACTCCCTTGACTTCTTATGTTGATGGCAGTTGCTGTTGAGATGGTGGTGTGGCTGTTGGGCCACAGTCGATAGTAGGAGAAGTGGGGGTTGCTGGGGTCAGTGGTGGTGATTGCATTAGTGCCTGGAGAAGTGGCAGTATTTATGGAGTGAATGAGGCATAGATATTCTTACTGGGTCTGCATAAGAGGGTTCTGGCACCAGGAAGTCTTCATCATTCCTTGGTCTGTCATATTCTTCTTTGTTTATTTCTCTTGGGAAGCCTCCTGTGAAAAATATAGATCTTCTGTGAAGATAAATAATGAGATGGTGATTAGACCTGAAATCCAATCTTTTTTAATATGCTCATTGCTTTATTAACATTACACCATTATCCATAGGATACAAATTCACCTTCCCTTACAGGATGATAGGGATTGAGAACTTGGAATACCATATGACAGATGTTTGCTATCTTCTGTTTAATCATTAGTGTACTACATTTGGTCTAATTCCATGACCAGAAAAAATACCTCTCTAGAATTGTCCGTGTTGGTCTACTCAGGTAAACCAAAATCCTTATTAAATTGTGATTCAGCAAATTTAATAGGGCTCTATTTAAGCACACAGCATATTTTTTTACAGAAGTTTTTAGCTAGTAAACTATCCAAAAGCAAGGTCTTCACTAACTAAAAACTTCTGTAAAAAAATATGCTATGTGCCTAAATAGAGCCGTTTAAAATTTACAGAATCGCAATGTAATAAGGCTGCAAATGTTTAAGTACTTATGTGTACATATTAAGCATGTAATACCATTAATGAGCTTGTGAAAATGCAACAGATTAGCAAGCATCTGTCTGTGTAGTGAAAGTTAAATATTGATTATAATTTCATGTCATAGCAATGCTAAAATATTGCAAAACAAAACATAGCTAATCTTTAAAAAAAATCATAATTTTGAAAAATTATACAATCTAACATACCTTTGTGAGGATTTTCTGTAAATAATAACATTAACTGTTTTTTTTATAATTTATATTCTCTATTATTATGAATCTAAGTATTATACTTTCATCCTCATCCCAGAAATATCTCTTTCCTTGATAGGTGTTGTCAGGTTGAAGATTGCTGCATGTTTGTTTTTCATTATTTTTCATTGTTATGGTGTTCTGGCCTTCCAATGACATTACCAGTTCATTAATAATGGCATTTCTGTTTCATTATAATCCTCTAGTTGTGAAGTATGTTTTGTGGATTTGTTTCATAATAAATTCCTCATGTTGGATTCATGACTTCCAAATGCTGAATTCATTGTATTTTTAAAGATATAATAATAAAATAATAATATTAATAATAATATAATTGTATTTTTAACCTAATTGCTACTATTAACTAGTATGATGTGCTCCTATTAATATGGTCCTGTAGGTTATTCCTAACAAATATTATAATGATAAATATTTGTATTGTGACTGAAGCTAGTATTTTATGAGTGCCAATCCTAAAATGAATGTTGTCATTTAGTATTTCTTCTTACATGTTTACAGTACCTTGAGTCAGAAAATATACTTATCACTATGCCAATCCAAGCACACAAGTACAAACCACCCGTCTAAATTTTCCATTTTCTATATGAGTTGTATATTATGTGTAGTAATGTGAGTAATGTAATATTTATGGCTTAGTTATGCCTAGTGATGCACGTAACCTGAATATAGCATATTAATGCATGTATAATGGAGCAAAACTTTATTTAATTCCAATCTAAGGTACTCCCCTTAAAATTAAAATGATAATAATAAACTGTTAATGGAACTTTGGCACCGCAAAAAAAAAAATTCCTAAAAAGCATGAAAAAATACTTTGCAAAACCCATTTTCTTTAGCAAAGAAGTAAATAATTTTACTTACATACCTGAGGTAATCAGCACTGTTTGTGCATCACCATTATGCAAATAACGATTTTAAGCGGCTGCAGTCTGCCAACACAGTGTAATGGAAAAGTGTGTCAAAAGGCATAAAATGACTTTCTACAGTGACATTCATGTTTAAAAATGTAGCTAACATTCTCGAACATGCTTTATAAACTCCCATATATTTGTTTTTTACATGTTTGTGCATAGGACCGATGCATAGGAATGGAAAAGTAGAAGTAATAAATGAGGCATCAGGCGGTGCACAATTCTGGCAGGGGCTAGCATGAAACTTAAACACATTCCTGCAAATGATCAAATACTAATTGCATACTTTGATATATATATGCTTATTAGTACAATAGTGTGTTTGCTTGCTTCTCTAATATTAGCATGACATTACATCCCCTCCCCTATCCTAATCAAGCACCCCCGAGCTACTTAGTAGCATAAGGAGATATAATTAGAGATAAACTGCTAGTACAATGTGTACACAGTTGTTAGTAGTTTAAGTGCTTTCAGTGCTTTAAGAAAAAAGAGGGATAGCATCCCTTTAATGTTCTGTTTCCAACTAAAAATATTTAGTCTTAACAAAAAGTACCAATGTAATCATATGCATTATCATATTTGCAATACAAATAATATATAAAATAGATTTAATTTATAAAGTATTTTTGTGTTCTTGATCTCTATAATTGCTTTTAAAACTTCAGCTAACTTTGAGCACACTATTTTTCATAACTTTGGAAAGAAAGGGCCAAAAATTCAGTTTTAGAATTCTAATATTTATTTATTTCATTTTCATACAAATTAAAAATTGCTAAAAATGTATTCATTTTCAGAAATAGTATATTTATTTAATGTATATAGAAACAGTACCAAAAATCTAGGTTTTGAGAAAGATATGGATGAAGAAGAAGAAATATTTAAATTAGATGTTTTTAAAGCTTTGACATTTGTTGTGAAAAATAATTTCTTCAACAGCGTTACACAGCAGGCTGCAAGACCATTTTTGAATAAAATAAGACAAATACATGACACCTCAAAAGCGACAATACAGTTATATATTGCACTTCATGTAACTCAAGCACAAAAGATGGCTAAAGTTTCAAAGCAAATGGTAAAAATATATTTTTTTCTGTAGCTGCAAAAACATTTTATATTAAACAGAAAAAAAAATTTGTAATCGTTGTAATCTATATCTATGTATCGTATCATATATAGTTGTCGTACATGGGAGTTTGTCTGTAACGCTCGCAAAGTTATGGGCTTGCGCATGCCAAAGGCAAGCTGTAGGCTAGGCACTCATCGTGGGGCCCGCAAGTTAGAGGGGGGGAGAGGCTCATTATGAGCGCCGAAGCGACGGGAACAGCTTCCGAGTTACGGGTTTGAAAAATCATATATATAGTTGTCGTAATTGCGAGTATGTCTGTAACGCTCGCAATGTTACGGGCTTGAGCATGTGCATAGCGCATGCTGCGGCCTGCAATGAGCTCATGGCCGAGTTAGAGGTGGTGAGAGGCTCGCAAAGAGCGCTGAAGGCACTCATAGCGAGGCCCGCAAGGTAGGGGGCCTCGCCATTGTTTTTTTAAGTCCGTAACTCGGATGCTGTTCGGAGGCTGACAAAAGACGCCAATTGAATATCAAATTAGCTTACAACCTCACTTACGGGCTACCTGCCTCTCCCCCTGTGCCCATTGCGACCCCTGGGCCTATTGAGGGCCTATTGAGGGCCTCATGGGCAAAGAAGGTACAGCGGGGGGGGGGGGGGCAGGCGAGGGCCGCAATGGGCTCAGGGGAGAGGCAAGGAGCCCGTAAGGGAGGTTGCAAGCTAATTTGCTATTCAATTGGCATCTTTTGGCGGCCTTCAAACGGCTTCCGAGTTACAGACTTGAAAAAAAATGTCGGCCCTAAAACCCATACATTTTTTCAAGTCTGCAAATCCAAAATCGCCAATCGCTAGTCAATTGCTCAATTTCCCCAAGCACGCAAATACTTTTAAACCTGTAAACGTCAATCGAGAGGGAGAGAGGGCCAAAGAGAGACAGGGGAGGGGGGGGGCACAGGGGAGGGAGGGGGGTAGACACCGGGGAGGGAGAGTGGGGGAAAGAGACACCCGGGAGGGAGAGGGGGGAAGAGACACCGGGGAGGCAGAGGGGGGGGGAAAAGACACGGGGGGTGAGGGGGGAAAGAGGCACAGGTGTGAGTAAGGGGGGCAAAAAGACACAGGGGAGGGACAGCGGGGCCAAGACACAGGTGAGCGAGTAGGGCAAAGAAACACAGGAGAGAGAGAGGGGGAGGGGGAAAGAGACACAGGGGACAGAGAGAAGGGGAAAGAGACACAGGGGATAGAGGGTAAAAGAGACACAGGGGAGGGAGAGAGGGGGAAAGAGACACAGAGGAGGGAGGGGGAAAGAGACACAGGGGAGGGGTGGAGAGACACAGATGAGGGAGTGGCGGAAGAGACAAGTGGGGTAGAAAAATAAAATATCCCGTTATTTGTGACAGGAAGTCTGCAATGGGCTCCAAGGGCACTCATTGTGAGGACTGAAATGGGTGCTGAAGGCGATCATTGCGAGGCTTGCAGAGAGGAGAGAGGAGAGAAGAGTAAGGGGGAGGAAACAAAAGAAAAAAAGGAGAGAGAGAGAGAAGCCGTGCATAGCGAGGATCGCAGTGCCTGGCTTGCTGCACATGGCCAGGCTCGTAATTTTCGCATATTGCAAGCCTTGCATTGTGTGGCAAACAACAGCATTGCAAGGCTTGAACATTTTATGCCGTCATTTTTGACGGGCAAGTCGCTAGTATATGCCATTTGTCAATCACTATACAACCTATAGTATTTAGATTAAACACATTAATTATAGACACTGGTATTTATTAAAAGAAATGAATCTGAATATTAAAGAATTCCAAACTATTGCGCTCTTTTCGTATATGAGACCTCCTAATCTTAAAGATAAATTAGTATAGGCTGATGTAGGCTGTAGTACTAGTGATATTCAAATAAGCAAAGTTGGTAAATTCCCATACTACAATTGTGTACATTGTAATAAAGTAATTGTGAGGTCTGAGGGAATTTATCTTCAGACAGGACAGAAAATTAAACTTCAGGGATGTTTTACTTGTAATTTAAATTATGTGGTATATTTGATTGAATGTCCATGTGGTTTGGTATACATAGAAGAGAATATCCAATAGATTAAAACAAGATTACATAGCATAAATCTAGTATTTGAAATAAAATTAAGGCAGCAAGACATAGTTAGTCAGGTTGAATGCAAGGTTTTGGAAAGAGTGCCACTCTTAAGACGTGGTGGGGATAGGAATACATTTTTAAAGAAACATGAATTGTTTCTGGATTGAAATGGATTGAATCACAATAATGATGTATGTATCTCTAATTCATATATTTATCTCTAATGTTTTTTTCATTTACTTTTCTGTTAAACATCCAAAAATGGATGAATGTTGAATATGTAAAGTCAGTATTGATTGTCAGAACTTTTGTATAAATAAAGTTCTATCTTATATGGATATTATAGTATAATATGATATTCCAATTCTTAACCACTATTTTATATCCAATGTATTAATATTTGATATGCTGTATATTTATATATATACCTATGCATGCAATTCCATTACTTGAATATATCTATGTGAAAGATATGTTTTCACAGCTGTCCACAAGTGAGTTATCCATGGCTGAATAGTTCTTTGTTTTGTAGAGATAAATAATTGAGTGAATTCCTAAACTAATGGATAAAGGCCTATAAAGGTTATGTTCCTTAGAAATAATGAAATCCTCCCCAAGATTTCACATGTGAAGAATTTGTTCATAGACACCAAGTCTCCTTCACAGAATAATAAATCTGTTTAGGGGTTTCTAACTGATAACCATTCTTATGACCCCATTTTGTTTATAGGTTGTGGGTCAAAGGGGTCATTAGTTAATTAAAGGGATGAAAATTCAAAGGTCCGAGGGCGCCATCTTATGGTTCAAGGAATAAATGTCTCTATAGAAAAACATATTCATAATAAAATTTAAATATGTGATGACATCATGAAAGATTCTATTGGTTACTAGATACTTTTAACTGATAAGCAAGAGGTATAATTATGGATAGAAGGCAGGATATGAGGAAGAAAGGAGGAGAGAGAAAAAGGAAGTAAGAGAGAAAAACTTTGATCCTGTGGAAAAGGCCAGACAATTTTGGAACTAACCAGTGGAATCTTGTCATAACTGGTAATGTATAAATTGAAATATTTTATTTTATGATATAATTGAAAACCATTACCATAATTTCTCTGTTTGGTTTATTTCTTATCAAGAAGTTATTTAGATTTCCTTTTGTCAGTGAAATTTATAATCCGGATATAAATTTTTATACAAAATTAGATATCTAATTTTTCTTTTTGACCAATACAGATAAATTAATTTTACTTAGCTAACTTAT
The DNA here is from genome assembly GCA_027410445.1 of Discoglossus pictus. NCBI lineage: Eukaryota > Metazoa > Chordata > Amphibia > Anura > Alytidae > Discoglossus > Discoglossus pictus. Next base: position 107,689,392 of record CM050163.1, on the reverse strand, counting down.
CAATTATATTATAAAATACTTTACCATAATTGTGTTATATTTAATACATTCCTGTATAGCTATATTATAATATCATTAGACATTATTAGTACATGTGTAAAACGTTATTTTGGGTGAATTTTCATTAATTGATTTATCTGATTTTGTCTATGGGTTGCTATTCCAGGTTTTATTGTACATGTGATTGAGATAAACTTTTGTATTGAGATTATAGGACTGTATAGAAGATATCATAAAATAATAAGTATTACAATATGATGGATTAATTTTCTTTTTATATCTGGCTGATTATATTTTGTTTTATTTGCATTTGATTTGATACATTACATTTTTATCATTAGACTAGTTGATTTTGTTATTTTCAATAAATGTTATTTTATAAAAAGGAATATGTGTCTATAAATTGATTCTGAACTCAAAATTCATTATTCTATATTATTTAGAAATTGCATCGTATTAATCCCGACATGATAGTTATTTACATATCGTGATTTTCCCATTTCATGGGCTTTCAAAGCAAATATTTTAATTATGTTATCATTTTTTAATTTTGAAATAATACTTTTTGGGCAAGATCAGTGTTGGTAAAGGAAACAGAATTGTTTGTTTTATATATATATATATATATATATATATATATATATATATCTACATAATTTTTTCACAATGACTACTGATTCTCTTTATAGTACGGTGACTATTGTTGTTATTCATTTTAGTTGATATGGCAACCAGATAATATCACTTCCTAACTATGACATGCACACAATGGGCCTCATTCTATTATCGGCCGCAGCCGCTGCGGGGCCGCAAGGACCGGCCGCAAGCTATTCTGCTATTCTATTCCCTTACGGCCGGAGGCTCCGGCAGGCTTGCGGCCGGTGCCTTGCTATCTCTTGCGGCCGATCGCGCCGGAGGAAAGCCTTTGATCTAAAACGGCCGCAAGAGATTTGCAATTCAATTGCTCCGGGAAACCTCTCTGCAAGGCTAAAAACGAGCCGCAGTTACTTGCAGGAAAAAGGTCTCGCTAGCACCAATTAAGCACATAAAATAGCTCAAATAAAGCCATCCTGCACTTTGAGAAGACTATAAAGGGATTTTAGGTGTTAGAAAAAATAGCACATAATCATCCTGTACTCAAACCCGTAAAATATTTCATTTTTAATATCCGTAAAATATACATGTAAAAAGTCCAGAGTGCTTGGAGCACCTCAGACACGCCCACGCCGCAGCCGGCAAATAAACAGTTAATTTGAACTCGGGTTTGGGCAGATGTGCAAGCTTGAGAGTGGGTTCCTTTTATTCCTCATGTCCCCCAATATGATCCCTAGCATTTACAGAGCTGTACAGTGCAGGCTTGAATTTATTTTTGACTTTTTATATTTCACAGATTACGGCCGGTTCCAAGATATGCGGCCGGCCGTAAAAGGAGATCCTTGCGGGGCCGTATAATAGAATCGCGAGTAAACTGAACCCCCGCAAGGAATCGCAGCCTTACGGCCGATTTACGGCCGATAATAGAATGAGGCCCAATATCATTATCTGTTTGCAATGCTCATTATCAGAGCTTTGTGACATCTTTTTCTGTTTATATAATTTCTTGCACTTGGAATGTTACTTCCGGTCTACATCATTTCCTACTCTTGAGACTATTTAACTTCACCATGTTAATTTATATCTGATTTGATGATTTATATTAGGATACCTTTTTTAGTGAGAATGACAAGCTTTCAAGAGTTGCACTTCTCTTTATCAAGTCATAATGCTTCCCCAGTCTTTCTAATGTGTAACCCTAAGCAAGTGCTCACCTCCTATAGTGCGCACTTGTTATGGCCTAAAATATAGTGTGCATTCTGAAATGGTCTAAGGCTTAAAAAGCCTAATTTAGTGCACGTAAATTAAGCCTGCATGCTTCTCAGTATTCAATGAGCTATATTTACAACTACCATATCAGTCTGTCTTAAAGATACATTATTTCTTGGTTTAATTTAGTCCATAAAAATGTACTCCTGAACTGCTAAGATTGAGAAGCAAATGTGAGTGTCTTTCTAAACAAAATGTAAGAATGGTGCATTGATTTCAGGTGCATTCCATTCTTGCATTCCATTCTTGCATTCCATTCTGAAATATATTATTTTATAGAATATGTTTGATAGTTTTTGACTGTATTGCTTATAGAGCTACATCTGCTTCCTAATAAGATCCAGTGCTTTCATTATTTGTTTTGCTTTTAAAGATATGATATATTTTGAATGCCTCCCAAAAATGAATAAAATATATATGTACATGTATTTTTTTTACTCCAAATAAAAATAACATACCACTATAATACTCAATCTATGCAAAAAATAACAACATATAGCTTCCTCTTTGTACCTAAAAAAATGCTCAGAGGAATCATGCCTAAATAGCTCCCCTACGCTAATGAGGCCTCCAGAGCCTCTTCTGGTAGAAAATTGGCAATGGCGCCTTTTGATTGGCTGAAAAGGCTGGCAATCAAGGTTCAGCCAATCAGAAGGCGCCAAAGGTGTAAGCCAGTCAGAATGGGATACACCCCTATATCCCATTCTGATTGGCTGATGGACCTGTCAATCTTTTTTATACCAATCAGAAGGCACTATTGCCTTCAGACAATCGCTAAGGGATACACCCCAATGGGGTGATTAGCTGAAGGCATATGCGCCTTCTGATTTGCTGCAGTCTGATTGGCAGTGACAACAGTCAGTCAGAAGGTGCAGATGCCTTTATCCAATCACCCCATGGGGGTGTATCCCATTGTGATTGGCTGACGGCAATAGTGCCTTTTGATTGGTTTAAGGAAGATTGACAGGTCCATCAGACAATCAGAATGGGATATAGCGGTGTATCATATTCTGATTGGCTCACACCTTGGTGGCTTCTGATTGGCTGTAATTTGATTGACAGCCTTTTCAGCCAATCAGAAGGAGCCATTGCCAATTTTCTACCGGAAGAGACACTGGGGGTCTCATTAGAGCGAAGATTCTTCAAGGGCCAGTGCCGGGGCAGAAGAGGAGAAGGCTGGGGACATTGCAGACTGGTAAGTTTAAATTTATAATGTTTATTGTTTATTTATGTTGTGTGTATTTGTGTATGTGTTCTACTAATGTAATGCTTCTTTTTTCCAGGGGCCGAGACGGAGAACAGAAGAAGATGGACAGGGAAATGGTGGGAAGGTGAGTTCAATACTGTATTTGTAATGTTTTTTATTATATGTACTGTTCAATTATGAGTGACAGGGTTAATTAAGGGCTTATGGGGGTCTGTATTGACCCCCAAGAGTAACAGAGTTAATTAAGGGCTTATGGGGGTCTGTATAGAGCCCCATGAGTTATAGGGTTAATTAAGGGCTCATGGGGCTATTTATTGAGCCCCATGTGTTACAGGGTTAATTAATAGATGTCGATCAGGGACCCCTGTTGCAAGGGGTTAATGTGGGGGGGCTGCGGAGGTCACAGTGGACTCCTGGAGCAAGTAGTGTATGTGGGGACACTTTGGGGGTCCCAATGGGGACCCCCAGCATAGAGGGTGTTAATGTTTGGTGCCACAGGTGTACTTGCAGTAGCCCCGTGGCCAGGGTTGGTTGTTCATGTGCTGTGGGCCCTTTAAGGATTAAAATTAAAAAATTGTAAATGCTGCTGGGTCCTGATCAATGCTGATCGGGGACTCCTGCTGCAAGGGGTTAATGTGGGGAGGCTGCAGGGGTCACGATTGGGACCCCAGCAGCATGGGGATGTGTTTAGGGAACAGGGGGGAGCATCGGACACAGGTATCGGGCTGCTCTGATGCAGCACGTATAGGCGTTAGGATCTCTTGCTGGCACTTTTTTGTGTCCATAGGGATTCTTCCGAGATGGGAGGTACACCCCATAGATTTATAGCCGTGTGTTACTACGTAGCTCTCTCAGAGCCTATTCTCTGCCATTTTTGGGTGTCATCTCGCAAAGGAGCCTGCAAGGGACATATTGTGTAATTGGTCCTCGCAAACAGCAAAAATTGTCTTTTGCGAGGGCCGAGGGAACTAGGAGAGCTAATTTAATGAGGCTGATAGTATGTATATAGATTGTTTTCAGAATTCCAAAACTTGGTTCAAGATTGATTTATTTACAATAAACATATAGTTGGCATTACAAAATAATCAGTTACAGTATATTTCAAAATATTCAAGTAAATCCTACTAGGGATACATACAGTGCCTTGCAAAACTATTCACCCCCTTGACTTTTTACCTATTTTGTTAGATTACAGAGTTAAGTTCAATGTTTTGTTAATCTGAAACTTATGTGATGGATAAGAACACAATAGTCTTAGTTGGTGAAGTGAAATGGGAAAAATCTATACAAAAAACTATTTTTTAGAAATAGAAAACAGAATATTCACCCCTTTTGTTATGAAGCCCATAAAAAGCTCTGGTGCAACCAATTACCTTCAGAAGTCAAATAATTAGTGAAATGATGTCCACCTGTGTGCAATCTAAGTGTCACATGATCTGTCATTACATATACACACCTTTTTTGAATGGTCCCAGAGGCTGCAATACCTAAGCAAGAGGCACCACAAACCAAACACTGCCATGAAGACCAAAGGAACTCTCTAAACAAGTAAGGGACAATGTTGTTGAGAAGTACAAGTCAGGGTAAGGTTATAAAAAATATCTAAATCTTTGATGATCCCCAGGAGCACCATCAAATCTATCATAACCAAATGGAAAGAACATGGCACAACAGCAAACCTGCCAAGAGACGGCCGCCGACCAAAACTCACAGACTGGGCAAGGATGGCATTAATCAGAGAGGCAGCACAGAGACCTAAGGTAACCCTGGAGGACCTGCAGAGTTCCACAGCAGACACTGGAGTATCTGTACATAGGACGACAATAAGCCATACGCTCCATAGAGTTGGGATTTATAGCAGAGTGGCGAGAAGAAAGCCATTACTTACAGCAAAAAAACAAAATGGCACATTTTGAGTTTGTGAAAAGGCATATGGGAGACTCCCAAAATGTATGGAAGAAGGTGCTCTGGTCTGATGAGGCTAAAATTTAACTTTTCGGCCATCAAAGAAAATGCTATGTCTGTCGCAAACCCAACACATCACATCACCCAAAGAAAAACATGGTGGTGGCAGCATCATGCTGTGGGGATGTTTTTCAGCAGCCGGGACTGGGGAACTGGTCAGAATTGAGGGAAAGATGGAGGATGCTAAATACAGGGATATTCTTGAGCAAAACCTGTACTGGCTAGGATGGAGGTTTACCTTCCAGCAGGACAATGACCCCAAACATACTGCTAAACCTACACTTGAGTGGTTTAACGGGAAACACGTAAATGTTTTGGAATGGCCTAGTCAAAGCCCAGAAATCAATCCAATAAAAAATCTGTGGTTAGACTTAAAGATTGTTGTTCACAAGCACAAAACAACCAACTGGAGGAATTTTGCAAGGAGGAATGGGCAAAAATCCCAGTGGTAAGATGTGGCAAGCTCATAGAAACTTATCCAAAGCGACTTGGAGCTGTGATTGCTGCAAAATGTAGCTCTACAAAATATTGACTTTAGGGGGGTGAATTGTTATGCACCTTGACTTTTTCTATTATTTTGTCCTATTTGTTGTTTGCTTCACAATAATAATAAAAATATATATATCTTCAAAGTTGTGGGCATCTTCTGTAAATTAAATGATGCAAATCCTCAAACAATCCTTGTTAATTTTAGGTTGTGAGGCAACAAAACACAAAAAATGCCAAGGGGGTGACTACTTTTGCAAGGCACTGTATTTCACTACAGATTGCATAATCTTATTGAGATATTCATTAACATTTTTTGTATTGGGATAATAATTAAATGTCTTTGAGCAAATAGTCAAATTAAATTTAAACAATATATTTAGCAACATACATTTAATTTCTTAGGAACAAGTGCTAAATATAAATGTATTTTTTATAATTGTTTTCAATTACATTTCCCAGTACTGTTACACATTTGGTTATGCTTTACATGGAAATTAAAATCACCACTTAAATTCCTTCCTTTATACAATAATTGACTGAGGAAAAATAGAAAAGTCAAGTATGATTTAAATCATGATTAATCTTCAAGTGAGGATACTTAATGAGAAACCATAGTTCAAATAAAAGACATGCAAAGTCAAATTACTTATATTTTATTCAGCTCATTTTAAATGTAGAAATGAATGGAGAAATACTGAATAATTGTCAAAGTATATTTTAATGTTAACAACTATATGGATCTTCATTGTTTGTAAAGCATTAATTAATCTTGAAAGCAGACCTACTAGTGTAAGATATAATTATATGTTTATCTTCCATTTATATATATTTTTAAATCAAGTTGGTTATTGTAGTAGATACAATTGAATGCTCTTGATTCCATCTAAGAGGATTTTTATACTTGTTCCTCTAAAAAGATACTAAATAACCACCAGTTTATTTTATCTAGGATGAATACAGCAGTCTGTATATTTATACTATTAGCACAGCATGTCTTTTTTTCTGTACTTTTTTTTATAACAAATTAACATCTAACATACAGATATTCAACATAGAATTTGTCCCCCATGTCACGCTTGTTTTAAGTCAAAATATTTAAGTAGAGTAATTTATGACATATTACTAGAAACCAAGAACACATCAGCGGCAATCATTTACTTAATTACATATATACTAAATATTTCTATACAGTATAATTTGAATTTTAACTTTGATATTTAAAATTTCATACAATGCAATCAATGTATGCTCATTATTCGGATTTATCTATTCATTTTTTGTTATAAAAAATGACCAGTATTTAAAAAATAATGTATCATTTATAAATAACTGAAAATTGCTAAATTAAAACTAGGACATAGAAGAATTACACAGCTGCTTTCCCCTGAGCTAGTTTTTGTTTGCAGCTTCTGCATCTTATGACGCTACTTATTGTACAGGTGATGTTGCATCAATGTTCCAATTTTATACATGCAGTGAAATAAGTAATGTCTCTTCTTAGACTTAGGTACTTACCTAATCACACACCATTTTGATCTCATCTATTTCTGGTCCTCATATACACAAACTATAGTAAAATGTAAATATTTACTTTAGCATTTTAAAATTGAAGTAAATACACCAAGGAAAAGTAAAATCATCCAACTGTGAAGAGCAGTCTGGTTGGCTTCACACAGCAAAGCTTAGTCATAGAGTGGCAGAGCTATGTGCAACTCAGCTATAAAGCATGAGTAATCAGTAGATAATTACAGCACATGTTAAAAACCAAGCAAACTAAAATATAATAATATTCCTGATACTGAAATAATGGACAGCACTGTGAATAAATTGATTAGTACAGCATTTTTAGTATTTATTTGGTTAGTAGCGAAGCCAGTTTATTTAGCATATTTGCTTGTCAGTACCACACACATTTTACTGGAAATAAATGGCAGCAATGTTGCTAGAACAGATGTATTAATACACCATCTACCACATTGCCTTTGAGGAGTACTTTAAACTGCCCATTTGTGAATTACATCTGTTGTATTGTAAGTATGTATACAGTATATATAGATGAATCATCCTCAATCCATTTTCACATATAAGACAATTTGAAATTGCAGGAAACACAGCCCCCTTCTTGTCAAGAATCAGTCTGATCATCCCAAAGAAGAAATTTCATATGGGTGTACAAACAGCAGGGTTTCTCGGTTAGCTCCCAGTTTTTCCTAACCTCCTGCAGATCCCGAGATGATTCCTCCTGCCCCACTCCTTAAGTGTTACTTATTTATTGTGTACATGAGTATTGTGTAAATACCTGTTGTACTGTTCTGTTAGAGTTCCAGAGAATATTGCTAAAGCAGTTGCTGCTATCTGTGTCTCTGGTTGCTACTTGTTTCTATTTGATTTCTGTCTTCCGTCTTCAGTCTATCACCTGTCAGTCCTGGTTTCTGCTCCTGGACTTTGCTCTGTGTTGACATTTTTGCTATTGGAGCCTGCTCGGCTATGGCCCAGTGGCCTGACCCAGGACTCCATATGCCTGCCTCTGAACATATACCAAGCTGTCTACTACTGATCCCAGATTATCTGCTTTATCATGATTTTCCCAAACTGGTTCCAGACTCTGAACACAGGCTACTCATATCATGCGTACCTCAGCTGGCGAGATTGTTAGCAGCCTGGTGCCTTTGCAGCCAGCCACTTGAGACCCAACACTCTGATCTACAAGTCTGCTTCTGTCAAGGTGTTCTGATTTCAATTTTAACAATAGCTATCTGAAACAAAACAGCTTGAGACAATGTAATAAAATGCTGAACAATTAGAGAACAGTGGGACATTTATTTTCTCTATCCAACTCAGAAACTCAAATTGCTTTAATATTTTACCCTGAGCAGATCCATACATGTGAAAAACATGAATTTTCACTGCAGTGTAGTAACTTGGTTTAAACAGTATCCTCCTAATTTTTTAGTCTTTCCTTACCTGCTAAATAAAAAAAAAGATATTATTATGGTTAGGATCAGTTTGAAATATCCAAACCAAACCTGAACGCAAGTATAATTTTAGACTGTGCTACTTAAGTCAATTAGACTTAAGCTCAATGTATCTGCCAGTGAAATAAGTCTGGACATATGACAATTATAACAAGACACATTTCAGTATGAGAGGTTGTGAAAAATGAAGACTGCCATATTTAAAACAATTTTAAAGAAAAAGAGCATCAGTTAAAAAAAAAAACATGTAGTTTTTTGTATTGCTCTACTTAATTGTTTAGATCAGTGTTCAGGGATTCCCTAATGTTTACTGTATGACTTTGTTGAGTACAATTTGTACATTTAGTTCACTATAGACATTATGTGCAAGACAAATAAAAACACAAGAATGTTGATCTTAAACTGAAGACAACAAATACATAGCAATCTATTCTCGGAAACCACGTATAAATAGATATAAACACTGAAAATGTGCCTAGCCTACTGGGACAGTGAGATGGCTAGAAACCATGGTACAGAAAGAGATAAATTAATGTAATAGTATTTAAAACATGGTTTGGAAATGTTACATAGTTAAAGGTGTCTTAAATGTGCAAGTAGTCCAATTTATTCCACTTAAATGAACATGGTTACTAGTGCAGTTGTTTCTAGACTTTAATAGGTGCCTCTGAAATCTACAAGAAAATATGTACTCATTTTATTAGAAAGAGATGATCTCACTCACATAAGATGATTTCTTTTAGTTTTGCAAGTCGAGAATTTTATCTGAGGAGGTCCTAAGCAAATATTCTTAGATTCCCCATCCTTAAAATATAAATAAATTGGAACAAACAATTCTAATTCAGAGCTGTGCTTGTATGTATTAAATCAAATACTGTTTTGCATGCTAGCACCAAAAATTCCTGGAGTTCAATGGAAATATTTTATTTGTTGACATTCGGACCAGTCTTAGATATACAAAATTACACATATATGTACACATATATGTATCTATAAATTGTTCAATACATTTATCTCTACATATAGAGATGTCAACTGGCTCCAAACATTTGTACTTAAGGCTCTTAATAAAATATTGACATATAATGTATCCGTATTAAGGGCTTCTCTTCCTGAAACTAAGAAACATCATGCCTGACTTCTATAAAATGTACATACCTCCTAAGTGTTAGATAGGTTTGTCCTTATACTGTATATTATATATAACTAGCGACTTGCCCGTCAAAAAATGACGGCAATGTGATGTATATGTTTGTCAAGTTGTTTAGTTATTAACATATATTTTTGACCCTTGTAAGTATTTTAATATGAACGTGTATTTTTGTAAAATGTTGATGTAATGGTTTTTTAAAATGTAATTAGTATCTGAAGAATTGTTAACTTTAATATACATTGAATGAATAGGAAAGCAAAAAGTAAAAACCCTTCTTTAAACGTCGCGAATTTTAACATGAAGTTTAAACTATATGTAAGCAATAACCATCAAAGTATATATTTTTAAACTTGAACTTTATTTTTTATGTAAGTTTAGAAGTTGACAAAACATTGGTATAATTTTGAACATTATAAACAGGAACATAGTGAATACATTTTGTAACCTAATTTTTTATTAAAAGTATTAACATTTGAATGTAAAAACAATTGACATTTAAATTAATCAGTATTAAAATTCAATTTCTATCACAATAATTGTTAACTTGAATATACGTAATTAAAGTAATTTATTACTGAGCACATAAACTGGCGATAAATATTAATGTAGGTAGTAATCTTAAGATAACAGACAATATTTACATTGTGACTTAAAAGGTGCTTGACCTCTTAACATCCACTTTGTAATCTGTTGAATGAAATAACTTGAAAATATATTTTTTAAACTTGTAACATTAGAAACATTAACATAGTGACTTAACATTTTAACATAATTTTTACTAACAATGCAAGGCAAGTATTTTGTGAGGCAAATCATTCATAAACATGACTTCCATTAATTATGACTGAATTAAACAACCAATTGTTATGTATATTGCAATGCTTTTAAAAAATAATTTGTATCCTTCAAAGTTATAGTACTTCATAGTAGACAATGTTTTTAGTAAAAATACGTGCATCTTCTAATAAATCACCTTGACTTTCATTGTTTTCAATGTAAACTTTAATAGCCTGTGGATTTTTGCAGCGTGACAACGCAACGTACAATTGACCATGTGCAAAAACTGGTTCTTCCAAGTAAATACCCACAGATTTGAAAGTTTGACCTTGTGATTTATTAATGGTCATGGCAAATGCCATAATAATGGGAAATTGTCTTCTTTGAAGTATAAAAGGGAGACTACTTTCACTTGGTGCTAAATCTATTCTTGGTATGAAAATTCTCTCTCCTTTATGGGTCCCAGTTAAAATTTCAGCATCTATAAAATGGTCCTTTAATTGTTGAACAATTAATCTTGTGCCATTGCATAGGCCTTTTTTGGGGTTCATATTTCGCAGTAACATGATAATTGCACCTTTCTTTAGCTGCAAAATATGTGGTGGCATTCCAGAAGGAGTTAAAGAGTTTATGAATTCAGTTGAAAAGTTTGCCTGACTTTCATTGTCATCAGCAAGTACAGAATCAGCACTGTGATAATTTCTTTGTTGTGCATTAATTTTTTTTAAGATTTCATTATTGAGTATTAATGCATCTTTATTTTTCCACGTCAGTATAACTTGGTTGGCAAGCTCGGAATATTCTTCGTTATTTATGCTCCCTTCAAATATAGCCGATATAATATCTTGTTGACAAATCATATGAGGTGGGATCTCTACAGTGTCGTCAGGTAAATGTAGTATTTTTTCTGTTCTGCCTTCTCCAATTTTAATAAGCCAATTATTGAAATCAGTTTGGCCTTCTGATCTCATATTTTGTTGCAGTTGAAGATGGGTAAAATGTTTCCATACTGTACTTGACTTTATACATGTTTCAATAATGTCTGTTCTATTTCCATGTACAACGACAGGTAATGTTTGTCTAAAATCGCCACCCAACAACATTACCTTTCCACCAAATGGAAAAATATTATCCATGACTTCACGAAGCAAACGGTCAATACATTGGAGGGCATAGCATGACATCATTGTGGCCTCATCTATTATAATTAATTTACATTTCTTCAATTTCTTTGCTTGTAAGGATGTCATGCGAATATCTGACACAGAATTTTCCAAAATAGGCACTGGCAGTTTAAATCCACTATGAACAGTTCTTCCACCTTCTAATAAAAGTGGAGCAATTCCAGTAGTGGCAAACGCCATTGCTATTTTTCCTTGTGCTCGTACTGAACTCATTAATAAATTGTACAAATATGTTTTCCCTGATCCGCCAGGTCCATCAAGATAGAAATAACGCTCTGTCACCATGTCATCATCTATAGCATTTTTAATGGCATGAAATGCTTGCAATTGTAGTGTATTTAAAGTTGCAAGTCTTTCTTCTGTTCTTTCTGCTTGTAGTTGAATGTCATAGTCTTCAAAGTTAATGTCATCTATTAGACCTGGATCAGGCAAATTAAAACTTGCACAACTTAATCCATGAGTTAAAAAGACTTCTTGAATTTCCATTAAGGCTTTTAAGTGTGCAATGGGTTCATTGTATCGTCGCATAAAGTCTTCAGCCATATTACTTTTAAAAGTCTCCCACAAAGCTAATGCATTTGGAGCATTTGAGAAGATACAAATAAAAGCAAATTGTTCTCTCATCTGTCGTGGCATTTGACATTGTGCTGCTTCTTCTAAACATCTTTCCCACTCTGTATCATCAGCGAGTAAGTTTCTATGTCTTGCAGCTAAATGGAAGGATTCATATACAATGTCATTAACAGTTCTTAATTGTTCAAAACTTTGTGCTCCTGGAACATTTAAAAGTAATATCCGTAAGCAAAATCGTTCAACATCTCTTGGACTGACTGTGTAAATTTGTGGAATGATTTTATTGCCTCTGGTTTTTCTTGCTCTCCATAATCCATTCACAAAAACATAGTGATATGGAATTTCAATATATAAGTATTGTGTTGCTTGAGCATCAGTGGAATTTAATGCAAACCATGCAGTTAGTGTAGTGTGACGATCTTCACTTTGGGCCAATGCATTCATTTCATTTCCAGCATGGAAATAGACTAAATGTCGTTGTGGCAAATGTACTGCTAACCTATATACTGCATGTGATCTATCATGCATTTCAAATTTTAAAAGCCGCCACATAGCTTCTGGCGCACTGACATAGCGAGCATCGACATGAGATGCAAGTTCATCATGTACTAACTCACTACTTTCAGGGTTGTCTGCACTTTTGACGACTACAGTAGCTGCATCGTAACCTTTGTAAATATATTTGTAGACATATTTAATGGATTTGATGGAAGTGCAGGCTTCTACGTTGATGTGGGCGTTGTACTTCATGAGTAAATGTGGATTGTAGGGTACTACATATCTATTGTCCACTTTTTTTCCACGAATAATGGCACTATCTCCTTCTCTTCTTTTATAAAGTGGATATCCATCACAATTTGCATATGTTTTGTCTCTATAATCTTTTGGAAAATCTTTTGAACATTGATTATTTTCCATACATGGTGATTGTGGATTAAGGTCTCCACAGGTTCCATGAATCATGCGATGAGTAACAATCTCATATAGTCTACCATATAGTTCTGGATCTGGTAGTTCAGCAACTATGACTGCATCCACTTTGTCCGAAGTATCTAATTTATCTTTCTCTTGAAGTATTATGAGAAGATGTGCATGTGGAAGGCCTCTTTTTTGAAATTCAATGGTATATACATAAGCAAGACATTTGCCAAATAACTGATTTATAGTGAAGTCACGTATTAATTCATTTAATTTGATCTTAAAAACTCTGGCTACTAAATCTGGTCGATCTGAAGCACTTTGTCCAAGAAGTAGATTTTGATTAATTTCTGGCCATTGTGGATTACATGTAAATGTCACAAATAAATCTGGTTTTCCAAATTTTGTCACAATAGCCATAGCATCATTGTATCTTTCTCTCATATTTCGAGGAGATCCTTGAAAGGAAGATGGTAAAATGATGGCTTTGCCAGCTGTCATGTCTCTGCTTGTAGCCACGTCAGCAACATAGTCCATGAGTCCACAATATTGTTCTACACGTAGTTTATCTTGTTGATATTTTATAAAGTTTAAATTATTTGCCTCAACTTGCAAATATGAATCAATAATCCATTGTTGTGTTAGTTTCCCACCACATAAAATTGGATTAAATTCATCTCTAATGGCAATTTGAGCAACTTTAAATTCAAGCATAGAAACATTATTTCGGATTCTGGCTTTAGCATTTGGGTAACTGGGAAGGGTTAATTTTGGTTGCCAACCTGCTTCTCCGTGTGGGAAAAAGATGGGATATGTCATTGGATCTAAATTTGGACTTAAGATATTAATATTAATAAATGGTTGGTCCTCATTTCTGGGATATACTCTAATGTCTCTTTGAAATGGTGGTTCTCCTTCATCATTCTGAAAGACCATTGCAACCTCATTTGATGTTGGCAAGTTATAACGACGTTTATCAGTATGTCTGTCTCTTTTAAGCACCATATTAACCTTTGGCATGGGTAATTGATGTGTTTGTGCATAAAGTAGTTGTTCATTTTCTACTTCTGCCAATTTTTTGTAAGCTTTACTGTAGGGATTGTTGTCCATAATGTTATTTAGCTCTATAAAAACACTGGGTAAGCATTTTTTATTTTCTTCCATCTGCATACGTTGGTCAACAGCTTCCATTGTATCTAGGACATATAGCTGAGCGAATTTTCTTTGCTCTCCTTCCTCTGGATGTAAATGTGAAGTCCGATGATAAATTTGTCCTTGGACTTTAAAACAGTAAGGACCATGTCCTGGTACATTAGCAGCCAATGTTGCCCCCATAGATGCAAATGATATGGCACTATTGTAGGATCTTATGTTTGTCTTAAAATTTTTGTAATTTGGAAAAGTAGGTTCAGTCATAATATTTTGTAAATAGGTTGGAAATTGTTTCCTTTCTGGAAGTTTGAACTTTCCTTTTTGACAACAACTAATAAATTGTCCATCTCGGGGTCTCTCCTGTTTAAAATAATAAGCCTCACAAAATTGACATTGAGTAGTCATGTCGCCACAACTATGAACCTCTACTGCTAAAGACTTTAGTAAAGGACAATTTGCAAAGCATATTGGATGTTGACTTTCATATTCATCAGATGAAAAGTCATGAAATGTTTCAACAACAGGTTCTAAATGTTTAGTTTTTTTCGTAGATTTTCTTGGTATATGTTGGACTTGTTTGGTTGAAATGTCCTGTAAGTTTTTAGTAAGAGTTTGTAAATGCTTTGTTTTTGTAGTTGCTTTTTTTGGTCTGTCTTGACTGGTATGTTGTAAAATGTCATCTGATGTTTTCGGAACAGTTTGTAAATGCTTTATTATTTTTTTATTTTTTTTGGTTGTATCTTTCATTTTTGCAGCTGATATTCTTTTATTTGCAAGTCTTTTGCGTTCTTTTTCTCGTCGAATTTCTTTCTCCTCCGGTGTCTGCTGGGCAGCCCATCTCTCTTGTCTTTCTCTAGTTTGACGTCTTTTCTTCTCTTCTTTGGTCTCGTTATCAGCCATATTAATCTGTAAAGGAAAAAAAATAAATGTAATTGTGTATATTTAAATTTGTAATTCCTGTTAAAGATTCTTGTGCACAATTGGTGAAATAAAAGGCAAATCATTAATGTATCATTTATATTTAGTTAAATTTATAATTTCTGTCCTCACTGGCTAAGAATTTGGCTAATGTAATACTGCTGTAAATAAGCATGTTACATATTTTGTTAAAATAATGGTTTTATTTATTAAAAACGTTGTTTGTGGATAGATATTTACCACTGCAAAACTTCTTTGCTAAAAAAAAAAGTGATGTGGTTATTGAGCTATGTATTGCATAGTAGCAATTTAAATAAAATAAGGGAGATAGTAAATTAATTATTTTATTTTTCTGTTGACACAGATGCAACTGAAAGCAGTTTCTTTAGTTTTATACTTTAGTACTTATTATACTTTACCTTGGTTGAAGTGTGATTTAAATCCGAATGTTTGTTGGTCCTCGGTTCAAAATCGTTGTCCAATGGTGTGGTCCTCTGTTGGAAGTCCTCGTCCGATGGTGTGGTCCTGTCGCGATAGCCCTCGTCCGATGTTGTGGTCCTGTGGCGATATCCCTCGTCCGATGTTGTGGTCCGTTGGTGAAAGTCCTCGTCCGATGGTCTGGTCCTGTGTTGAAATTCCTCGTCTGCTGGTCTGGTCCTGTGTTGAAATTCCTCGTCTGCTGGTCTGGTCCGAGTCCTCGTCCGATGGTCCGGTCCTGTGGAAAAAGTCCTCGTCCGATTGTCTTCACGCAGTATCTGTTGTAATATAAAATAGAAAATGTTGTTTGAGTGAAATGTCTTTTAAATAATTTAAATAAGAATATAAATTTATTTTGCTATGTGTTTATGTTATTTTTTGTACAATCCTGTTTTGTGCGCACCACTTGTGGTATACTTATTTAACCTTTATTGGGATGGTTATAGTTAGTGAAACATGAAATGATATAATTAATGTAGTTTGCTATGTGTTTGTGTTAGTTTTTGACAATCCTGTTTGGTGCGCAGCACTTGTGCAAAAGTTAGTTCTTCTTGATTGTACTGGTTATAGGTTGTTAAACATTAAAGAAGAATGTTAAAGTAGTTTCCTATGAGTTTGTGTGATTTTTTGTACAATGCTATTATGTGCGCAACCCTTTTGTTATTCTTATTTTTGCTTTTTTGTAAGGCTTATAGGTTGTTAAACATTGAATAAGAAATTCAGTTTTGTGTGTAGCAGTTTGTGTCTCATTCAATTGCGATTTGGCTAATTGAATCGTGCCCTAAATAAGCACATAGCATATTTTTTTAAATAAGTTTTTAGTCATAGAAAAACTTTATTTTGGATATATTTTTAGTAACTAAAAACTTCTTTTAAAAAAATTGTTATGTTGTTATTTAGAGCCCTATTCAATTGGGCAAATTGCAATTGAATGAGGGCCTTTGTGTGTACCATATGTTGCATAGTTTGCCCCTCATTCAATAGCATTTTTTACAATGTAATAGTACTCTAAGGCCGTTATTGAATTGCAATGTAGAAAATTGAATAGGGTTGTAAATAAGCACATCACATATATTTGTTAAAATAGAATAAGGGCCTAAAAGTGCTTATTTATAGCCATATTTAATTGTCCAAAATAGCAATTGAATGAGGGCCTTTGGTTACTGCATTTGTTATATTGTGAGCTCCTCATTCAATTGTGTTTTGGCCAATGGAATAGAGCTCAATATCAGCACAGAGCATATTTTTTTACGGAATTTTATATTTAGTGAACTTGTATCCAAAAGCAACGTGTTCACAAACAAAAAATTTCCTTTAAAAAATATGCTATGTGCTTATATAGAGCCCTATTGAAATGGGCAAATCACATTTGAGTGAGGCCCTTGGCCATTAAAGATATATAGGTCCTCATTGAATTGCAATTTTGCCAATTGAAGAGGGCTCTATATAATCACATAACATATTTATTGAGCAAAGTTTTTAGTTATTGAAAACCTTGATTGTGGTTAGAAGTTCAATAACTAAAATGTTCTGTATAAAAAATATGTTATGTGCTTATATAGAGCCCTATTCAATTGAGGAAGTCACAATTGAATAAGGCTCATGGTTCTTTCTTGTTTATACTTAATACTTTACCTTGCTTGAAGTTTTGAATGACAGACGGTCCCCTCCTGCCAATCTTAATGCGCCGGTCTTCTTGTAGTGTCTTTTTGAAAAAGAAAGTGAAATAGTTATTTGTATATTTATAATTGTTCATCTAGCAAAGCATGGCCTTTTGAGCATGTAATGTCTTGTTGTATCTTACCTCTTCTTCTTTGTTGGTGTTCTTTAAAAGGGATTGTGCTTCACAGTGCACGGTGCAAATTGTTGAGGGACGCTGTTGATGCAGAGTCTGTTTGAATATTCAAAGAAATAAAAAGATTCAGCTTTATATGATCTGTTGAATTGCAGTAAATGAATGTCATTTAAATATACTTCTGTAATTTTTTTCAATTGACCTTATTTTTTGTTGGGGGCTACACACATATGTCACATACATGAAGCACATTCCATAGTTTAATGTAATTATTTTGTGTACGTGTGACATATCAGTATACATGACTCATATTTAAATGGTTAAATTAACCTTATATATTTTTTTTCCAACACACATAAATGTGTGTGTGTGAGATGTAACTATAGATGATACACATATATGTGCGTGTGACATATCAGTATACATGACATATAATGTCATTTAAATGTAGTTGTTTACTGATTTTGTTTTAAGCTAATTTTGTTGCAGTGGCAATACACATAAATGTGCGTATCACATGTCACTATACATTATACACATATATGTCCGTGTCACATGTCACTATGAAGGGGCAGTACACATAAATGTGTGTGTCACATGTCAATATACATTATACACATATATGTCCGTGTCACATGTCACTATGAAGGGGCAATACACAGAAATGTGGGTGTCACATGTCACTATACATTCTATACATATATGTGCGTGTCAGATGTCACTATACATTATAGACATATATGTGCGTGTCAGATGTCACTATGAATTATCGACATATATGTGCGTGTCACATGTCACTATACATAAACCTCTGTTTAATATAGAATGATGTTTTTTTCTTTTTTTGTTAAATGAACCGTATTTTTTTTTTGAGCCTATACACATAAATGTGCCATACATGTCACAACATAAATGCTAAACACGAAAAATGCCAAGGGGGGTGAATACTTTTTGCAAGGCACTGTATCGACTAGATGTTTGCTTGCTTTGGTTGATGAAAGTATGAGAATGAAATGGTGTCTCTGAAGGGAGATATTTTTCCTTGTGAGGTAGTACTATTGAATTGGAAAGTAGAGAACTCTCCAAAAAATAAAAAATAAATAAAATGCAAGCATAAAGGTGGAAATGGCTATGGAGGTTTCAGTACTGAATGGCTTGCTTGAGAGAGTGATACGCTTTTTTACAGGAAGGCCCATCTGTGGGTTGGTAACATGGTCATTGTAATCCGTTTTTGTGTGTCAAGCCTTGAAGCTTTGACAGATAGAGAAGATAAAAAGGATTTGTTGGGATTAAGTTCTTGTGACCGTAGGGCAGTTGAATTTTTTGTAGGTTGAAATGAAGATGATGAACAGCTGCTAGGCTCTATTGTTTTGTCAGTGAGACCAGATTGCATAGTAGAGCACACAGAAGTCCATAGTCCTTCTGGGTTAAGAAGTTTGCTGTTGGGGGCGGGGGGCGGGGGTGGCCGTCAGGGGATGAACACTTGAGGGAAAGAGGAGTAGTCATGGAGAGAAAATAAGTATGTATCAGTATAAGGGTTTTGCATATATAGGAATATTTGAAACTGTTGAATCAAAGATGGGAGGGTGAGCTTCCTCAGGAAAGACATTGAGTATTTGTCTGGAGACCAGAGTTTAGTCACGGTTTTGTATGTTTTTGTATGTTGATACTTCGGATGATTGCTATCCAAGTGAGAATTGCGATTAGTGCAAGAATTATGTCCTTAGCTGTGACTGCCTCTGTGCTGACCTTACACCTGTTGGAAGTGATTATTTCGGACAGGTATAGGATTCTAAAGTGGTTAGTGAAGACTTAAAGTTGGGGACTGGGACATGAGGCAATGGTTTGGTGAAGAAGTAGAGAGCGATGGGTCCAATAAGTGATGAAGATTGACCATAACCTGAAGTTGGCTAGGGTTTCATCATTGAAGCAGATGTTAAGGTGTGTCTGTAGGTGACGGTTAAGCACTGTCAACAGGTTGGCAATTATTACCCTTTATCTGTAACGCGCCAACATATTCCATAGCACAAAATTGGGTAGATACAAGCCCATAACAATTTTAACAAATTACAAAAGAATAAAATGCCCTGTTCTTGAGTTTAAAATCAAGCATACTAAGTGCTTTCTCTAAAACTTCCAATAAGACTGAAAACTCACAAACTTAAAGGCACTTCCTTAATGGAGAATGAAAGATGCAAAATTGAGGTGGCCTAATAGAGACTAGTGTTCCTTAACTGGGAAGGCAGTGGGTTTCTGAAATGATGTGATGAAACATTTCAGTCTTGTGAGACTAGTGTATGCCATGTTAAGGTGGAATTTCTCAGAATCATGATTGACATGGCATCTGCAAGTTTTGGGATGCTTTTAGACCTGAACATTAGCTGATTGGCAAATAAATATTCCTTCTTCCACAAATTCTGTTTAATTACCATAGTGTAGGGTCTGTAGCTCCTTCTCCTCAGGTTTCTATGCAGCAGCTTGTAAATTGTTGCTTGCAAAGGAGACTTGAGGCAATGTAGAGACCTCAGTGTAAAATCCATTTGTGAATCTTGATGTGAGACGTGTGGTGAGGGATGGTGCTGGGTGACGTAGCAGGTGATAAGCTAGGAGAGCTACATTAATGGATCCTATTAATTTTTGATGCATTACCTGCGGGCACACTGACTTTGCGTGGGCTTTACAACACATGGAGCAAATGTACAGGAGATGGTACGAGCTGAAATAAGCATCCTTTGCGTTGAAATTAATGCAAAACGGTGTAGCCCCCAGATAACGCAACTAACAACTCGATTGATTCTTTTGAAGGCATGAAGGTAAAGAAGGGTGAAGACCAAGGAGAGAACAAATGTGGGAAGGACCGGGTTGTGGTGTGATAGGGGGAGAACCTATGACGTGTCGAGGGGAAAGTCAGTGCTGACATACAGAAATATTTTAATCCCAGCAAAATGGCAGGTGAAGAGTTTGTTGGTCCAAGGCAGATCAATCCATTGAGTAGTTAAATTGAGATATTGCTGCTGTTGCTTTAGCTCTGAAAGAGCAATGTTAATCATAGAAGCTGAGTCTTCCATATTTATGAGACAGGTCAACTACTAATTAAAGATAGTTTTAGCTTACTACTAATTAAAGATAGTCAAGCTTACGACGATTATGGGGGAATGTGAAACAAACTATACCCCTATACACACTAAAAGTAAGCACAAATTCAGTAGCTGTGTGCTTCTGATTGAGCCGTGGGTCTTCGAGTTTAATCACCATGGATATGTCCCTTTCGGTAAAGGCCTTGTTCAGTGTGGAATTGAAAGAAGGAATGAGGAGCTATACCAGATTAACATATGTGCCCTCTACTATGTCCCTCCTGATGTGAGAGGGACAAAGTGAGACATCATTTTGGTAGGCTGTCAATTTGGCTTCTCACCTTGAGTAAGCAGTCTGGATTCTGGAGGCTTGCTAGAATCCGATATAGTTGGGTTTACAAGTCTTGCCATCCTGTTTTCTAAATTTGAGTGAGTTGATCATTAGGAAGCTGAGCTTGACTGTGACTGTTGATAAGTAAGCAATATATCTCATCTTTCTTGTGGTAACTGGATAAAGAATTCCACTCTCTGTGACTTCTTGTGCCAGCCTTGGAATGCTTCAAAGTAGCAGAGGATTGATTCCCAGCTAAGGAAGAGAGCCTGACCGGAGATGAAGGAGAATGGGAAATGATACTCTTGGCATTGGAAAGCACTGGGTCTGTCATGGGATATTAGATGTAATTAATTTTCATGGTAACAAATTAGTACACCATAAAAAGGAGTAACATTAGCCCAACCAAATATAGCTTGAAGAAATAAATATATTTTCAGATGCAGCAATTACCTCCTCTCCTTGCATTTAATGATGTACAGTGGATATAAAAAGTCTACACACCCCTGTTAAAATGTCAGGTTTCCGTGATGTAAAAAATTTAGACAAAGATAAATCATTTAAGAACTTTTTCCACCTTTAATGTGACCTATAAACTGTACAACTCAACTGACTCAATTCTTTTGTACCCTTCTCCTGACTGATACCTTTTAACAATGAGATCCCTCTGATGCTTTGGAAGCTCTCTATGGACCATGGCTTTTGCTGTGGGATGCGACTAAGAAAATTTCAGGAAAGACCAACTAGAGCTGCTGAACTTTATTTGGGGTTAATCAGAGGCACTTTAAATGATGGCAGGTGTATGCTGACTCCTATTTAACACGATTTGGAATGTGATTGCTTAATGCTGAACACAGCTACATCCCCAGTTATAAGAGGGTGTGTAGACTTATGCAACCACATTATTTTTCTATTTTCTTTTTCTTCCCTCCACCTAAAAGATTTCAGTTTGTTTTTCAATTGAGTTGTACAGTTTATAGGTCACATTAAAGGTGGAAAAAGTTCTGAAATGATGTAGACTTTTTATATCCACTGTATATCCCTGAGGCTTGTGTGATGTAATATCATCTGACATTAGTAGTGTACATCACAGGGCAGTAAGGAGTATAGAATAAGCGTATAAACCTGGATGGAAAAGAGAGGGTCCAGTTAAAAAAATAGGAAAATAAGAGTGGGAAGGTTAAGAGAAGGTATTCAGTGAAGAAGGGCAGAACAATATTTTGAAATTATATTCTAAAAACATTTTACAAGAAAAAAGGAAAGCTGGCTGCCACTGAATATGTCATTCCCTAGGCCTGTGGACCTAGGTTGAAACATACTCATGTGCCAAATATAAACATCTCTGGTATATTAGCAGTGACTTAAATTGAATCAATAATGATTTCCTTGGTAACTCTGAAATGTTTCCTAGCACCTGTGGGGTTTCACTGTATTATTTTTAATTATAAGTCAGATGACAACTTGGAAAACATGTCATATTTCTGTTAAACACAGGATTCTTTACTTTTGTGCAAATAGTATGTTATTTGTTAAGGTTATATATTTAAAACAAAATCTGGATTCTAGTGATACAACATTTAAGACCACAAAAAAACAGTTGTTGTGCCTCCAATTTTTTATTGTGATCTCACACCTCTGAATATTTTTCTACTGTTACTGCATTGAACTTATAACATAATAACTACAAGACACTCTGTCTCTAGAGGATGATGTTTTTTTTCCACACACTGTACAGCTGCCAGGCAAAAAGGCTTTATTGAGTTATTGGAGCAGATTAATAAAGGAATTCTACAATGTGGATATTTCTTCAATGAGAGAAGAGTAAAGCAAGAAAAAATATTTTCCTTTCTAGTAGGTTATTGTTTTAAATGTTGATTAATACATTCATTGGTAATTTAATGATCCATGTACTAAAAGCTATTTCAAGACAATTTATTGTGGTAAAAGAGAAATGGTCCATTGTTTTCATAAATCTCCAAGTATTGTCATTCATTAAGAAAACAAAGATACATTAAAGTGTAAGAAAATCGTTAAATGGGAACAGAAAGCAACAGTTGTGATATGCACCATCATAAAAAGAGTTGTTAGGTATGGACAAGTACTTTCCTTTTTTAAATTGCTGCTGAAGTTATGGATTTGGTGGCTTTTTTAGTTGGGGTTGCCGACTGGTTTAATTACTCTCTGAAACTGCATTATTTTGCACCAATCCAAGTATTGGAAACTGCTGTTTAGGGAATATAACTTACTGATTTGAAGGCATTTGACTAGCATGATCCAAGATTTCTCAGGTTGCTAAATAAGAGTTGTCGGCACACTATGGGCTTGATTACATGGCTCCTGTAGGAACTTCAGTAGGACTAACTAGTAGCTATGGGAGCTTTTCCTTATAAATTTGCAGAACTATTACATGGCTCTGACAAGAAAACTCCAGTACAATATATTGACTCTGAGTTGTTTACTCCTAGGAGATGGTGAACTCAGTAGTATCCATAGCAACATGACGCAATGCTACCCATGACCTAAAATGAACACACTACACTAACCTGAATATCCTCCCACTAATATTTATCCATCTGATTGTGCATATAATTCCCTTCCCATAATTAAAAATGAATAAAAGTCAATGTCAGAATTTATGACCACTCCAACAATGCTCCGCTATTCTCTATGAGCCTGGGTAACCACAGGGACCCTCTTAAAACCCCTGGAGTTTATCAGGCCCCCATTTTTCTCTCACCCCTTGTGCTTTGATGTGGGTTCCATTAATGCCTTCTTAACCTCCATGTCCCTATATATAGTATACCCCATGGGGCCTCTACTTATGTCCATGGCACCTAAAATTAACACCATAAGAACACCTATGGTTATAGGCTACTATACTATGGAGATTCCATAGGACCCCCATGTTCCGTGGTTAAATTTAGGTGATCACTTGAGTGTAATGATCACTTGCAAGAGTTTACTCATAATGGTTTGCTATATTAGGGCTTATGTGGGATATTGACTAGCAAGTGATGTAATCCAGCTCTATGTATGTAAAATAAAATATAGGCATGTGTTTATATAATTATACACCTATTTACATATTGGCAACCAGAATTCCCAGAATAAAACAAAAGCCATTTTTGTTGACATTATAATATGTCTTAGATATAAATATGAACACATATAAATACAAAGATTAACATATATATGTATACCTATATGGCTAAATATATGCATCTATCTTAAATATGCGCATATACTGTATGCTCTCATATGCTCTACTTAATGAAGTATAGAAAATTGATCCAGATACAATCAATCCCAAATCATTTTAATTCATGTTAATAGAAAGCTACTATATCATGACTCCAAAAATTTTAAATGGGACACTTATACTCTTGTAAGTTATATACTGTTAAGTAATATTTCCACCATTATGGCCTACAGCCTAGGAAAGGCTGTGAAAGCAAACTGTGCAAGTGTTCTAGGAGCAGAACACAGACTCTCAGAAGTGATTGCAAATTAACTATTGGAGCTGCAAAGTAAGAAAGACAGATTGGTGTTTATTGGAGCTGCAAAAAAAGAGCGAAACCCAGAGAGCTGATTACTGAAGCTAAATAAAGACACAGAGATTCAGCAGAGTGGTTGCTGATGAGTGATCTGTAGAAGGAACGTGAAAACATTTAACACTTTAAAATATATAGGCCAATATTCGAAAACAAAGTATTGGACTTTTTTTTTGCTCATCTCAGGTTTAGCTGGCTGGAAGCTCTGGTAGTTAGGGAACTGTTGTAGTATAAGTAATTCTCCGATGGTAGCTAGGCATATTGCCTTCTTTGATTTGTTTTGATGTGTCATTTTGTATTTTTAATAAAAATAATATAGTAAATTTGGGAAAACATTTAAAGCCTCCTGTAATTGTGTTCCTGCATCAAAAGTGCTGGAACAAAAGGCACAAACCATGTGGAGACTGATAGCTTGTCACGTGGTGTTAGAAATGGATTTAAGATGGAGGAATTTGTGAAAGCCCTGGTATAAGCCACTGCATGCCAGACTCAGCTGCAGCACCTGAGGTCTGCAAATACTGCTGTGACTTCAGAGACGAGTGGAAGCATGAAACCTCATCTCTTCCTATGGAAAATGACAAATAAGGATGATTTGGAAACATATTTTCTAAACTCTGAAATAATTGCCTCAAGTGAGCTTGGCCCTAAAAGCACTGGGTCATAGTCCTTGCCCCTTACTGAAGCTCAGAAAGCCTTAGTTGCACAAACTGAAGCACAATGGCCAACAGGAGGAGCAAGGTCTCCTCACTAATAGCTTGTCGCAGAAATCACTAGCCTCACCTCCCAGTTACAAGAGACAGAAAATATCCTGAAGCAGAGGGGAGCCGCTATAATAGAGATGGAGCTGCCGTTAAAAACAGAGCAGAGCGTGGCCTATCTCTCTGATCTGAAGGTGCAGTGGATTCAGAGCGATGCTTGTCCAGAAGACACTAGTACTAACCTCCAGGATATTTGTACAATGTGCAGAGTGATGTCTGCAGAAAGGCAATATGCAAAGCATAGAACAGGAGCTTGTATAGGAGAGACAGAAGGAAAAGAAAGCATGGCTGAGCAGCCGGAGTTATTCAGAGAGGACCTAATGAACAAAAGAGAGGAGATTCTTCAGCTGAACATGCAGCAAGAGATGCAGTGCAAGCAAAGTGAACTAGTTACACATCAAGTAATAGAGGAGAAGTAATAGGAGAAAAATGAAAAGCTGGAAACCTGGGAGGCGAAGCAAGAAGAAAAGCAGAAAGAAAGATGAAGAGAAGTGGGTGAAAGCCGAAAATGCTGAAGTCACAAGTTTCTTTCAGAAACTAAAAAATTCAAAAGGCTAGTCTATGTTTTGAGTTCAGGACTGAAGCAGCTGAATGGTTGGATATAAAACCCAAATTCTGGGAGGTCCTTCATAGCATTGATAAAGAATCACAGAATTGGAAGCACAGTATGTCACAGCCCACTTTTTGGGGCCACGGTGGGACTCCCCTGACCCCCAAAACCAATGGCCCTTCTGGTTTCAAAAATGTATGTGAAGATCAGAGGACTTTTCTTAAAGCACAGACTATTTGTTTTCCCCAGTTGTTCTAACAATCATCTAAGCTAAAAGAGTAAAATCACTGGTTCTTATCCCCATAGATGAAGTGTTATAAGTCAGCCTTGTCATGGGGCTGACCCAGGGTGGTCCTCCTTGCCTCCAGAACCCCATAGTAGCTATTCCCCTAAGTGGCTAGCCCACTGAGCCTAATTCCCTGTTTCTCCCTCTGAATGTGTTTTGAGGTGTGTATAATACATAGGCTCCATAGACTTCAATGGGGATGTCTGCTGCACTTATTTAGATATCAAACATAGGCTATCAAACAACAATTGAAACACTTTTTTTCAATAGAGAAAGGTCAGGTGATATATATGTTGTATGTGATATCCCTTTGATCCACTGTCCGCACTCTATGGAAGCCCTGGCCAGATTCCTTACTCTCCTTTCCTGGATTCCTAGACAGCCAATGTCCCCAGTGGAGAACCCAAACACTATATGGGAGATCTGACTATTTGGTGGGGAGATAAGTTGACACCCAGGGGCATCACTCCCTGGATTCCTAGACAGCCATCTTCCACAGTGGCATTGACGGAGCTACCCCCAGTGCCATAAACCAGGACCCTCCTCTAGGTAAGCCCCAGTACAGTCTATTTTTTTTCTTCTGGAGTGGAGGATACCAGGGGCCCATCTGATGCAAATACAAATGACAGCACTCGGCACCCAAAATGCTGATTCCTCAATTATGAATGGACATTTGGCAAAGTTACATAACATGTTACATATGGTGCATAAGGAGAACTGTAAGATTATGGTCCTGTCTGTGCACACTGCTGATAACAAGATATCTTCTCAAGACTATGAAATGAAGCCGGACATTCAGCATAACGAGAAGCTGAATCTACAAAATGTCATCCAATCACTATGGGATGCCTTAATGTAGATGGAGAAGAAGAAAAAAGGATGTATTGGAGAGAATTGGAGGGGTGAGCTGTTACACCATTTGCAGAGGTTTCTGGAAAGTAAATGGCAGTATCTACACCAGGACCAAAAATCTGATCTCTGCTTCAATGGTTTTGGAGACCAGAGTTGCCCTTTGAAAAGAATGGAGAAGGTAGTGAAAGAACTGGAAGAGCAGAATCAATTACAAGAAAGTCTCAACAGTGCAAATGTGAAGTAGAATTCACAGAGATGACAGTCTGCATGGTACAGCAGATGCCTAGACTTGTATACATGGCCTCATGGCATTAGTTGCTCAACCACAAAGTGTCAAGCTGGGAAGGGGGATGTGTGGCAGAGTGAGACCCTGGATTTGTAGGAGCTACAAATATCCTACAGGAGGTTTGAAAGAGTTAACTCGAGCAGTTTGATTAGCTACATCCTATCAGACCTGTTAAATGACTGCCGTTGTGAATTGGATGTTACTGTCAGGAGTGAGAGGCTGGAATTGAAGCAGGCTTTGTTTGGGCCTACAGCCTTAGAAAGGCTTTGAAAGCAAACCGTGGAAAGTTTGCTTGGAGCACAACACAGACTCTCTGTCTATTGGAGCTGCAGCGAGATGAAGACAGATTCGTTTTTATTTGAGCTGCAAAGAGAGGTGTTTATTGAAGCTGTAAAAAGAGAAACCCAGAGAGATAAGTGTATGTATGCATTTGTGATTAATCTAATTTGGCTATATTTCCACCAAGTCCCTTTAAGCAACCAACAGTAACATTCACGTCAAAACATATTAAGATTTACAGCCTTATTAACTTGTGATTAGGCCAATTGAAAAAGGGTAGTTAGTGAACTTCTATCCAAAAGCAAAGTCTTCACTAACTAAAAACTTCTGTAAAAAAAATATGCTATGTGCTTATATAGAGCCCTATTCAATAGGTTAAATCGCAATTTAATAAGGCTGTTAATATGTAGTACTTTACTTTTCTCAGAGAGGTAGGGTAGTTAAATAAAAGCAACTACATGCTACAAGAGTAGCTAATTATGCATTGATTAATTATAAATTTCCTATCCAATGATTTATGAAAGCAATAATCATTATTAAATTGACTTTTAAGTACCAATGAGCAGCTATTTGTTGGTACTATTATAAGAATATCAAGGGTGGAGTCTAGCTATGAGACAGGTCTTCAGAACAAGCTGGTTAAAGGCAAACTTAAATCAAAACAGTCATTCATAGGCCCTCATTCAATTGCGATTTGGCCAATTGAATAGTGCTCTAAATAAGCACATAACATATTTTTTTTAAATACGTTTTTAGTTAGTGAAAACCTTGCTTTTGGATAGATGTTTACTAACTAAAAACTTCTTTAAAAAAATATGTTATGTGCTTATTTAGACCCCTATTCAATTGGCCAAATTGCAATTGAATGAGGGCCATAGTCTGCACCCAGCTAGAGCCTATTGTTAAGAGACTACTTTACAGTGTAGGTCTATAGCATATGAAGAAATTACAATTTAGCACTTCTTGCCAGCCAGTGCTCTCTTCACCAGTGGCAGAGCACCTTTGAGGGCTCAGTGCTCACACTGCTGCTGTGCCCACCGTCCTTGTTGCTCCAGTGGCCCTCTGTGACCCTTTGTGGCCCTTAGAAGCCTCCTGAGGCCCCAGTGCCCCCCTTGGCCCTCTGGACGGGAAGGAGAAACAGCATCTGGCAAGTAAGGAAAAATATATATTTTTATATAGGTGTGTATGTATGTCAAAAAATGTTTTTCCATTGGGGCCCCTTCATGCGCTAGCTCCGACACTGACCTGATAGCGAACAGAGACCAGCAGTAGCCGACAAAAATATTCAATCATGCTTTAAAATCACTGAGTATGTTATTAACATAGCTTATGTTGTTACTAACTAAAAACTTCTTAAAAAAAAATATGTTATGTGCTTATTTAGACCCCTATTCAATTGGCCAAATTGCAATTGAATGAGGGCCTAATTTTGCACTTAGCTTTCAGAAGAAAAACATCAAATTCTTAGTAGAGTGTTGACCAGCATGCAATAAAGATATTTAAGTTAACTGTACAGTAATATTAAATACATTATGAGATGTCTTAAAAATCCCGAAAACATAAAACTGTTTGTTTTTATCACCATTAGTACTGTTAAAGAAACAGTAGCTAAAATATTTGGAACATTTTATATATATATATATATATATATATATATATATATATTTATATATATATATATTTATATATATATATATATATATATATATATATATATATATATATTTATATATATATATATATATATATATATATATATATATACAGTGTCTCACAAAAGTGAGTACACCCCTCACATTTTTGTAAATATTTTATTATATATTTTCATGTGACAACACTGAAGAAATGACATTCTGCTATAATGTAAAGTAGTAAGTATACAGCCTGTAAAAACATAGTGTAAATTGCTGTCCCTTCAAAATAACTCAACACACAGCCATTAATGTCTAAACCGTTGGCAAAAAAAGTGAGTACACCCCTAAGTGGAAATGTCCAAATTGGACCCAAAGTGTCAATTTTGCCACCATTATTTTCCAGCACTGCCTTAACCCTCATGCGCATGGAGTTCACCAGAGCTTCCTTGGTTGACACTGGAGTCCTCTTCCACTCCTCCATGATGACATTGTGGAGCTGGTGGATGTTAGAGACCTTGCAATCCCCCACCTTCCGTTTGAGAAAGCCCCACAGATGCTCAATAGGGTTTAGATCTGGAGACATGCTTGGCCAGTCCATCACCTTTACCTTCAGCTTTTTTAGCAAGGCAGTGGTCGTCTTGGAGGTGTGTTTGGCGTTGTTATCATGTTGGAATACTGACATGCGGCCCAGTCTCCAAAAGGAGGGGATCATGCTCTGCTTCAGTATGTCACAGTAAATGTTGGCATTCATGGTTCCCTCAATGAACTGTACCTCCCCAGTGCCGGCAGCACTCATGCAGGCCCAGACCATGACACTCCCGCCACCATGCTTGACTGTAGGCAAGACACACTTGTCTTTGTACTCCTCACCTGGTTGCCGCCACACACGCTTCACACCATCTGAACCAAATAAGTTTATCTTGGACTCATCGGACCACAGGACATGTCCTTAGTCTGCTTGTCTTCAGTAAACTATTTGCGGGTTTTCTTGTGCATCATCTTTAGAAGAGGTTTCCTTCTGGGATGACAGTCATGCAGACCAATTTGATGCAGTGTGCGGTGTATTGTCTGAGCACTGACAGGCTGACCCCCACCCCTTCAACCTCTGCAGCAATGTTGGCAGCACTCATATGTCTATTTCCCAAAGATAACTACTGGATATGACGCTGAGCAAGTGGTCTCAACTTCTTTGGTCAACAATGGCAAAGACTGTTCTGAGTGGAACCTGTCCTATGAAACCGCTGTATGCTCTTGACCGCCATCCTGCAGCTTAGTTTCAGGGTCTTGGCAATCTTCTTATAGCCTAGGCCATCTTTATGTAGAGCAACAATTCTTTATTTCATATCCTCAGAGAGGTCTTTGCCATGTTGAACTTCCAGTGACCAGTATGAGAGAGCAGGAGACACCTGAGACCTTGTAAATAGAGATGTCGCGGACTATTCGCAGCGATTTTGGCATGTTCGCGTTCGCAGCGGACGGTGAATACATGCGCTTTTCAGTTCGCCCCTATACTTTATCATTGAGGAAACTTTGACCCTGCACCTCACAGTCAGCAGACACATTCTAGCCAATCAGCAGCATACACTCCCTTCCAGAGCCTTCCATCTGAAGGACAGGCTAATATTCTGCTCTGTTTCACCAGTCATAGTTGGTGTACCATACATTGAAAAAAAACAACCCTTTTTTCCTTTAATCTAATTTCAGTTGCCTGCCTGTGTCAGGCTCACAGATTATATTGTGCTCAGTGAAATAAAACAACACTTTTTTGACTGTAATAGATTGAATAGCAATTGCCTGCCTACAGGCATGTGTGTGAAGCCTATTGCATCTACTCTGCCAACTTTTGCCAGTGCACAGTGATACGTCATATCTGGTGCAACCGTAGTGTACAGTGACATAAAACAACACTTTTTTGACTGTAATAGATTGAATAGCAATTGCCTGCCTACAGGCGTGTGTGTGTAGCCTATTGCATCTACTCTGCCAACTTTTGCCAGTGCACAGTGATACGTCATATCTGGTGCAACCGTAGTGTACAGTGACATAAAACAACACTTTTTTTACTGTAATCGATTGAATATCAGTTGCCTGCCTACAGGCGTGTGTGTGAGGCCTACAGCGCCTACTCTGCCAACTTTTACCAGTGCACAGTGACACTCATATCTGGTGGCACCTTAGATTGCACGCGCAGTGGCCCAAATTTGAAGTAGGAGGTCCGACCAAGCATATTTTTCCATCTCCTTGTTCCGAAAATCAATGCCATATGCATGTCCCCTAATAGTGGACGTAACAGGGATTAAACCGATAGGAATAGTACTACTTAACAGTACACACCTTATAATAACGCAGACAGAGGCAATGCAGAGAGAGGAGTCTGAGGAAGAGGAGTCAGAGGAGGAAGGTGGCTTTGAGGAGGTAGAAGACCAAACACAGCAGGTGTCCTAGGGGGCTTGTTGTCACCTTTCGGGGACCCTTGGTGGCTGGGTGGAGGAAGAGACCTTCAATCAGTGAGGACAAGGAACGGGACATGGCTAGCTTGGTATCCAACCTTGTGCAAATGGGGAGTTTGCGGTTGTGCAAAGGGACTGTTTGCGGATGTTTGCGGTACATTAAACGGGGAGATTGGTCTGTTTTTGTGAAGCGGGTGTAACCCTTACACTACCTGATCGATACAACATCATACCTGATGT
The DNA here is from genome assembly GCA_027410445.1 of Discoglossus pictus. Classification (NCBI taxonomy): domain Eukaryota; kingdom Metazoa; phylum Chordata; class Amphibia; order Anura; family Alytidae; genus Discoglossus; species Discoglossus pictus. The sequence continues at coordinate 107,657,655 of CM050163.1, read as the reverse complement.
TTTAAAGCATGTTATTCCAAACAATTTAAAAATGTTAGGCAATTTATGCCCTATATGGCTTAAAACCAGACTTGCATCAACTATGTAAATTTCCGTGGGAGTTTTGCCATGGATCCCCCTCCAGCATGCCACAGTCCAGGTGTTAGCCCCCTTGAAACAACTTTCCCATCAATATTGTGGCCAGAAAGAGTCCCTGTGGGTTTTGAAATTCGCCTGCCCACTGAAGTCTATGGCGGTTCGCCGGGTTCGCCTGCTCGCGAACATTTGATGGAAGTTTGCGTCCGCTGTTCGCGAACCGAAAATTTGATGTTATTTATGTATACTGTTAAGTAGTACTATTCCTATTGGTTTAATCCCTGTTACGTCCACTATCAAGGGACGTGCATAGGGCATGGGTTTTGGGAAGCGGGAGATGGAAAAAGATGCTTGGTCGGTCCTCCCACTTCAAATTTAGGGCGCGTGCAATCTAAGGTGCCACCAGATATGAGTGTCACTGTGCACTGGCAAAAGTTGGCAGAGTAGATGCAATAGGCTTCACACACACGCCTGTAGGCAGGCAACTGATATTCAATCTATTATAGTCAAAAAAGTGTTGTTTTATTTCACTGAGCACAATATAAGCTGTAAGGTGTTAGCCTGTCACACACACACCCTGGCAGGAAGGCATATGCAATTAGATTACACAGAAAAAAATTATAAAATAAAATAAATGATGTTCTAGCCCTAAAAAGGGCTTTTTGGGTTGCTGTCCTTCAGATGGAAGGCTCTGGAAGGGAGTGTATGCAGCTGTTTGGCTGGAATGTGTCTGCTGACTGTGAGGTGCAGTGTCAAAGTTTCCTCAATGATAAAGAATAGGGGCCGAACCCAAAAGCGCATGTGTTCGCCGTTCGCCGCGAATGCGAACATGCAAAAATTGCTACGAATAGTTCGCCGCCGAACTGTTTGGGACATCACTAGTGTGTATATATATATATATATATATATATATATATATATATATATATATATATATATATATATACATATAGATATATATACACATATATTTTATATATACAGGGAGTGCAGAATTATTAGGCAAGTTGTATTTTTGAGGATTAATTTTATTATTGAACAACAACCATGTTCTCAATGAACCCAAAAAACTCATTAATATCAAAGCTGAATATTTTTGGAAGTAGTTTTTAGTTTGTTTTTAGTTTTAGCTATTTTAGGGGGATCTGTGTGTGCAGGTGACTATTACTGTGCATAATTATTAGGCAACTTAACAAAAAACAAATATATACCCATTTCAATTATTTATTTTTACCAGTGAAACCAACATAACATCTCAACATTCACAAATATACATTTCTGATATTCAAAAACAAAACAAAAACAAATCAGTGACCAATATAGCCACCTTTCTTTGCAAGGACACTCAAAAGCCTGCCATCCATGGATTCTGTCAGTGTTTTGATCTGTTCACCATCAACATTGCGTGCAGCAGCAACCACAGCCTACCAGACTCTGCATCAACTATGTAAATTTCCGTGGGAGTTTTGCCATGGATCCCCCTCCAGCATGCCACAGTCCAGGTGTTAGCCCCCTTGAAACAACTTTCCCATCAATATTGTGGCCAGAAAGAGTCCCTGTGGGTTTTGAAATTCGCCTGCCCATTGAAGTCTATGGCGGTTCGCCGGGTTCGCCTGCTCGCGAACATTTGATGGAAGTTTGCGTCCGCTGTTCGCGAACCGAAAATTTGATGTTATTTATGTATACTGTTAAGTAGTACTATTCCTATTGGTTTAATCCCTGTTACGTCCACTATCAAGGGACGTGCATAGGGCATGGGTTTTGGGAAGCGGGAGATGGAAAAAGATGCTTGGTCGGTCCTCCCACTTCAAATTTAGGGCGCGTGCAATCTAAGGTGCCACCAGATATGAGTGTCACTGTGCACTGGCAAAAGTTGGCAGAGTAGATGCAATAGGCTTCACACACACGCCTGTAGGCAGGCAACTGATATTCAATCTATTATAGTCAAAAAAGTGTTGTTTTATTTCACTGAGCACAATATAAGCTGTAAGGTGTTAGCCTGTCACACACACACCCTGGCAGGAAGGCATATGCAATTAGATTACACAGAAAAAAATTATAAAATAAAATAAATGATGTTCTAGCCCTAAAAAGGGCTTTTTGGGTTGCTGTCCTTCAGATGGAAGGCTCTGGAAGGGAGTGTATGCAGCTGTTTGGCTGGAATGTGTCTGCTGACTGTGAGGTGCAGTGTCAAAGTTTCCTCAATGATAAAGAATAGGGGCCGAACCCAAAAGCGCATGTGTTCGCCGTTCGCCGCGAATGCGAACATGCAAAAATTGCTACGAATAGTTCGCCGCCGAACTGTTTGGGACATCACTAGTGTGTATATATATATATATATATATATATATATATATATATATATATATATATACATATAGATATATATACACATATATTTTATATATACAGGGAGTGCAGAATTATTAGGCAAGTTGTATTTTTGAGGATTAATTTTATTATTGAACAACAACCATGTTCTCAATGAACCCAAAAAACTCATTAATATCAAAGCTGAATATTTTTGGAAGTAGTTTTTAGTTTGTTTTTAGTTTTAGCTATTTTAGGGGGATCTGTGTGTGCAGGTGACTATTAAGGTGCATAATTATTAGGCAACTTAACAAAAAACAAATATATACCCATTTCAATTATTTATTTTTACCAGTGAAACCAACATAACATCTCAACATTCACAAATATACATTTCTGATATTCAAAAACAAAACAAAAACAAATCAGTGACCAATATAGCCACCTTTCTTTGCAAGGACACTCAAAAGCCTGCCATCCATGGATTCTGTCAGTGTTTTGATCTGTTCACCATCAACATTGCGTGCAGCAGCAACCACAGCCAACCAGACTCTACATCAACTATGTAAATTTCCGTGGGAGTTTTGCCATGGATCCCCCTCCAGCATGCCACAGTCCAGGTGTTAGCCCCCTTGAAACAACTTTCCCATCAATATTGTGGCCAGAAAGAGTCCCTGTGGGTTTTGAAATTCGCCTGCCCATTGAAGTCTATGGCGGTTCGCCGGGTTCGTCTGCGTGCAAACATTTGATGGAAGTTTGCGTCCGCTGTTCGCGAACCGAAAATTTGATGTTATGTATGTGTACTGTTAAGTAGTACTATTCCTATTGGTTTAATCCCTGTTATGTCCACTATCAAGGGACGTGCATAGGGCATGGGTTTTGGGAAGCGGGAGATGGAAAAAGATGCTTGGTCGGTCCTCCCACTTCAAATTTAGGGCGCGTGCAATCTAAGGTGCCACCAGATATGAGTGTCACTGTGCACTGGAAAAAGTTGGCAGAGTAGATGCAATAGGCTTCACATACACGCCTGTAGGCAGGCAATTGCTATTCAATCTATTACAGTCAAAAAAGTGTTGTTTTATGTCACTGTACACTACGGTTGCACCAGATATGACGTATCACTGTGCACTGGCAAAAGTTGGCAGAGTAGATGCAATAGGCTTCACACACACGCCTGTAGGCAGGCAACTGATATTCAATCTATTATAGTCAAAAAAGTGTTGTTTTATTTCACTGAGCACAATATAAGCTGTAAGGTGTTAGCCTGTCACACACACACGCTGGCAGGAAGGCATATGCAATTAGATTACACAGAAAAAAATTATAAAATAAAATAAATGATGTTCTAGCCCTAAAAAGGGCTTTTTGGGTTGCTGTCCTTCAGATGGAAGGCTCTGGAAGGGAGTGTATGCAGCTGATTGGCTGGAATGTGTCTGCTGACTGTGAGGTGCAGTGTCAAAGTTTCCTCAATGATAAAGAATAGGGGCCGAACCCAAAAGCGCATGTGTTTGCCGTTCGCCGCGAATGCGAACATGCAAAAATTGCCGCGAATAGTTCGCCACCGAACTGTTTGGGACATCACTAGTGTGTATATATATATATATATATATATATATATATATATACATATAGATATATATATACATATATTTTATATATACAGGGAGTGCAGAATTATTAGGCAAGTTGTATTTTTGAGGATTAATTTTATTATTGAACAACAACCATGTTCTCAATGAACCCAAAAAACTCATTAATATCAAAGCTGAATATTTTTGGAAGTAGTTTTTAGTTTGTTTTTAGTTTTAGCTATTTTAGGGGGATCTGTGTGTGCAGGTGACTATTACTGTGCATAATTATTAGGCAACTTAACAAAAAACAAATATATACCCATTTCAATTATTTATTTTTACCAGTGAAACCAACATAACATCTCAACATTCACAAATATACATTTCTGACATTCAAAAACAAAACAAAAACAAATCAGTGACCAATATAGCCACCTTTCTTTGCAAGGACACTCAAAAGCCTGCCATCCATGGATTCTGTCAGTGTTTTGATCTGTTCACCATCAACATTGCGTGCAGCAGCAACCACAGCCTCCCAGACACTGTTCAGAGAGGTGTACTGTTTTCCCTCCTTGTAAATCTCACATTTGATGATGGACCACGGGTTCTCAATGGGGTTCAGATCAGGTGAACAAGGAGGCCATGTCATTAGATTTTCTTCTTTTATACCCTTTCTTGCCAGCCACGCTGTGGAGTACTTGGACGCGTGTAATGGAGCATTGTCCTGCATGAAAATCATGTTTTTCTTGAAGGATGCAGACTTCTTCCTGTACCACTGCTTGAAGAATGTGTCTTCCAGGAACTGGCAGTGGGACTGGGAGTTGAGCTTGACTCCATCCTCGACCCGAAAAGGCCCCACAAGCTCATCTTTGATGATACCAGCCCAAACCAGTACTCCACCTCCACCTTGCTGGCGTCTGAGTCGGACTGGAGCTCTCTGCCCTTTACCAATCCAGCCACGGGCCCATCCATCTGGCCCATCAAGACTCACTCTCATTTCATCAGTCCATAAAACCTTAGAAAAATCAGTCTTGAGATATTTCTTGGCCCAGGCTTGACGTTTCAGCTTGTGTGTCTTATTCAGTGGTGGTCGTCTTTCAGCCTTTCTTACCTTGGCCATGTCTCTGAGTATTGCACACCTTGTGCTTTTGGGCACTCCAGTGATGTTGCAGCTCTGAAATATGGCCAAACTGGTGGCAAGTGGCATCGTGGCAGCTGCACGCTTGACTTTTCTCAGTTCATGGGCAGTTATTTTGCGCCTTGGTTTTTCCACACGCTTCTTGCGACCTTGTTGACTATTTTGAATGAAACACTTGATTGTTCGATGATCACGCTTCAGAAGCTTTGCAATTTTAAGAGTGCTGCATCCCTCTGCAAGATATCTCACTATTTTTGACTTTTCTGAGCCTGTCAAGTCCCTCTTTTGACCCATTTTGCCAAAGGAAAGGAAGTTGCCTAATAATTATGCACACCTGATATAGGGTGTTGATGTCATTAGACCACACCCCTTCTCATTACAGAGATGCACATCACCTAATATGCTTAATTGGTAGTAGGCTTTCGAGCCTATACAGCTTGGAGTAAGGCAACATGCATAAAGAGGATGATGTAGTCAAAATACTTATTTGCCTAATAATTCTGCACTCCCTGTATATAGATATATAAATACATATGGATATAAAAAGTCTACACACCCCTGTTAAAATGTCAGGTTTTTGTGCTGTAAAAAAATGAGACAAAGATAAATCTTTTCAGAAATGTATCCACCTTTAATGTTACCTATAAACTGTACAACTCACAATTGAAAAACAAACTGAAATCTTTTAGGTGGAGGAAGGAAAAATAAAAAAAATAAAGTAATGTGGTTGCATAAGTCTGCACACCCTCTTATAACTGCTTAATTCTGAACACAGCTACATCCCCAATCACATTCCAAATCGTGTTAAATAGGAGTCAGCATACACCTGCTATCATTTAAAGTGCCTCTGATTAACCCCAAATAAAGTTCAGCATCTCTAGTTGGTCTTTCCATCCCACAGCAAAAGCCATGGTCCACAGAGAGCTTCCAAAGCATCAGGGACCTCACTGGTAAGTCAGGGGAGGGTACAAAATAATTTCCAAGACATTAGATATACCATGGAACACAGTGAAGACAGTCATCATCAAGTATAGAAAATATGGCACAGCAGTGACATTACCAAGAACTGGAGCTCCCTCCAAAATTGATGAAAAGACGAGAAGAAAACTAGTCTGGGGGGCTACCAAGAGGCCTACAGCAACATTAAAGGAGCTGCGGGAATATCTGGCAAGTACTGGCTGTGTGGTACATGTGACAACAATCTCCCGTATTCTTCATATGTCTGGGCTATGGGGTAGAGTGGCAAGACGAAAGCCTTTTCTTACGAAGAAAAACATCCAAGCCAGGCTACTTTTTGCAAAAACACATCTGAAGTCTCCCAAAAGCATGTGGGAAAAGGTGTTATGGTCTGATGAAACCAAAGTTTAACTTTTTGGCCATAATTCCAAAAGATATGTTTGGCACAAAAACAACACTGCACATCACCAAAAGAACACCATACCCACAGTGAAGCATGGTGGTGGCAGCATCATGCTTTGGGGCTGTTTTTCTTCAGCTGAAACTGGGGCCTTAATCTGATTAAAAATCTGTGGGGTTATCTGAAGAGGGCTTTGCACAGGTGATGCCCTCGCAATCTGACTGATCAGATTTGGAGTGTTTTTGCAAAGAAGAGTGGGCAAATCTTGCCAAGTCAAAATGTGCCAATTGAGTTTTACAGTTTATAGGTCACATTAAAGGTGGAAAAAGTTCTGAAATAAATATCTTTGTCTCATTTTTTTACAGCACAGAAACCTGACATTTTAAAAGGAGCGTGTAGACTTTTTATAACCACTGTGTATATGTATATATATAAAAAAAGAGAAAAAAAGATTTTTCTTCCTTATAGCAGGAGTTTCTAGGAGGTCACGAAGGTGACTTATAAAGATAAGTCTCTATGTTGTAAATATAGATATAAATGTGTAAGGATTCCAGGTAAGTAACGCCCAGCATTACTCATATACCCTTATATCCTTCCAAGGGAGTCCTCATACATCTGTTTAGACAATCGTAGGACTCTTTTTTTTTTTTTTTCTTCTTCTTTTTTTTTCCTCTTTTTTGAAATTTATTGAACATAGGTGTTAAGCACCATTTTTGCAACTTTTTTATTTTTTCTTTATGTATAGAGAGACGTCGAGAGAGACGTCGAGAGAGACGTCGAGAGAGAAGTCAAGAGAGACGTCGAGAGAGACCAAAGAGACATCGAGGGAGACCAAAGAGACGGCGAGAGAGACGGCGAGAGAGATGGCGAGAGAGACGGCAAGGGAGACCAAAGAGACATCGAGAGAGATGTCGAGAGAGACGCCGAGAGAGACGGCGAGAGAGATGGCGAGAGAGACCAAAGAGACGGCGAGAGAGACCAAAGAGACAGCGAGAGAGAGCAAAGAGACGGTGAGAAACACGGCGAGAGAGATCAAAGAGACAGCGAGAGAGATGGCGAGAGAGACGGCATGAGAGACAACGAGAGAGACCAAAGAGACGGCTAGAGAGACCAAAGAGATGGCAAGAGAGACGGCGAGAGAGACCAAAGAGACGGCGAGAGAGGCCAAAGAGATGGCGAGAGAGATGGCGAGAGAGACCAAAGAGACGGCGAGAGAGACGGCGAGAGAGACCAAAGAGACGGCGAGAGAGACGGCGAGAGAGACGGCTAGAGAGACCAAAGAGACGGTGAGAGAGACGGCGAGAGAGACCAAAGAGACGGCGAGAGAGATGGCGAGAGAGACCAAAGAGATGGCGAGAGAGACGGCGAGAGAGACCAAAGAGACTGCTGAGAAAGTAACAGATATTGCTGAGAAAGCAAAAGAGCCTGCTGATGAAGATAAAGAACCTTGGCTCCTGGAGCAAGATGATGATATAAAAGTGACTGATGTGAGTAAAGGTCAAAGAGAAAAGGACAAGGTGTTGTCACTGACTGGGTGCAAAATCAGCCTCAGTGTGAAACATGCTGATCAAGTCACTAGAACTAAGTTGAACCCAAAGCAAGGCAGAAACCTGATGGGTAGAAGCAATAAAGTGACCTCCATAAGAAACCTGGACAGACACAGCCACCTGTCCTTGGTGAATACTCCTGAGGGGGAGGATGATACAAAAGAAATAATGGAGATGTGCCCTACTAATGTGAGGGGTGTCAGGATGATGCCAGATTACATTCCTGAATGGCAGAGGAAGCCTACATCTGAGGACTACAGAGTGTCCTACAGGAAGAGGACCAGGTGTCTAGTTGGGAGCAGTGGAAGAGTTCTACCATTCATAAACTGAAAGAGGAATATATGCAGAAGCTGCCGCAAAAGGACATACAGGACAAGCAAGATCTCCTCACTATCCGTGCAGCTCAGAGTATGATCGATCGCTCTAATAGGGAGGCACAAGAGAAGGTAGAGGATTGGGAGCCGAATAAACAAACTTGGCACAGCCAAGTAAAAGATCTACACTTGCAGCTACAAGAGGCAGAGCGTAAAACCGCTCATAGCAAAGAAGATGCTGATGCATAGTCCACAAGATCAGAGGAGGAACTGTCTGTCTGATGTGGAGATATGGTTGGAACAGGGTGATGCGTGTCCAGAAGAGACCAACCATGATCTTCAGGGGCATCACTCCCTGGATTCCTAGACAGCCATCTTCCACAGTGGCATTGACGGAGCTACCCCCAGTGCCATAAACCAGGACCCTCCTCTAGGTAAGCCCCAGTACAGTCTATTTTTTTTCTTCTGGAGTGGAGGATACCAGGGGCCCATCTGATGCAAATACAAATGACAGCACTCGGCACCCAAAATGCTGATTCCTCAATTATGAATGGACATTTGGCAAAGTTACATAACATGTTACATATGGTGCATAAGGAGAACTGTAAGATTATGGTCCTGTCTGGGCACACTGCTGATAACAAGATATCTTCTCAAGACTATGAAATGAAGCCGGACATTCAGCATAACGAGAAGCTGAATCTACAAAATGTCATCCAATCACTATGGGATGCCTTAATGTAGATGGAGAAGAAGAAAAAAGGATGTATTGGAGAGAATTGGAGGGGTGAGCTGTTACACCATTTGCAGAGGTTTCTGGAAAGTAAATGGCAGTATCTACACCAGGACCAAAAATCTGATCTCTGCTTCAATGGTTTTGGAGACCAGAGTTGCCCTTTGAAAAGAATGGAGAAGGTAGTGAAAGAACTGGAAGAGCAGAATCAATTACAAGAAAGTCTCAACAGTGCAAATGTGAAGTAGAATTCACAGAGATGACAGTCTGCATGGTACAGCAGATGCCTAGACTTGTATACATGGCCTCATGGCATTAGTTGCTCAACCACAAAGTGTCAAGCTGGGAAGGGGGATGTGTGGCAGAGTGAGACCCTGGATTTGTAGGAGCTACAAATATCCTACAGGAGGTTTGAAAGAGTTAACTCGAGCAGTTTGATTAGCTACATCCTATCAGACCTGTTAAATGACTGCCGTTGTGAATTGGATGTTACTGTCAGGAGTGAGAGGCTGGAATTGAAGCAGGCTTTGTTTGGGCCTACAGCCTTAGAAAGGCTTTGAAAGCAAACCGTGGAAAGTTTGCTTGGAGCACAACACAGACTCTCTGTCTATTGGAGCTGCAGCGAGATGAAGACAGATTCGTTTTTATTTGAGCTGCAAAGAGAGGTGTTTATTGAAGCTGTAAAAAGAGAAACCCAGAGAGATAAGTGTATGTATGCATTTGTGATTAATCTAATTTGGCTATATTTCCACCAAGTCCCTTTAAGCAACCAACAGTAACATTCACGTCAAAACATATTAAGATTTACAGCCTTATTAACTTGTGATTAGGCCAATTGAAAAAGGGTAGTTAGTGAACTTCTATCCAAAAGCAAAGTCTTCACTAACTAAAAACTTCTGTAAAAAAAATATGCTATGTGCTTATATAGAGCCCTATTCAATTGGTTAAATCGCAATTTAATAAGGCTGTTAATATGTAGTACTTTACTTTTCTCAGAGAGGTAGGGTAGTTAAATAAAAGCAACTACATGCTACAAGAGTAGCTAATTATGCATTGATTAATTATAAATTTCCTATCCAATGATTTATGAAAGCAATAATCATTATTAAATTGACTTTTAAGTACCAATGAGCAGCTATTTGTTGGTACTATTATAAGAATATCAAGGGTGGAGTCTAGCTATGAGACAGGTCTTCAGAACAAGCTGGTTAAAGGCAAACTTAAATCAAAACAGTCATTCATAGGCCCTCATTCAATTGCGATTTGGCCAATTGAATAGTGCTCTAAATAAGCACATAACATATTTTTTTTAAATACGTTTTTAGTTAGTGAAAACCTTGCTTTTGGATAGATGTTTACTAACTAAAAACTTCTTTAAAAAAATATGTTATGTGCTTATTTAGACCCCTATTCAATTGGCCAAATTGCAATTGAATGAGGGCCATAGTCTGCACCCAGCTAGAGCCTATTGTTAAGAGACTACTTTACAGTGTAGGTCTATAGCATATGAAGAAATTACAATTTAGCACTTCTTGCCAGCCAGTGCTCTCTTCACCAGTGGCAGAGCACCTTTGAGGGCTCAGTGCTCACACTGCTGCTGTGCCCACCGTCCTTGTTGCTCCAGTGGCCCTCTGTGACCCTTTGTGGCCCTTAGAAGCCTCCTGAGGCCCCAGTGCCCCCCTTGGCCCTCTGGACGGGAAGGAGAAACAGCATCTGGCAAGTAAGGAAAAATATATATTTTTATATAGGTGTGTATGTATGTCAAAAAATGTTTTTCCATTGGGGCCCCTTCATGCGCTAGCTCCGACACTGACCTGATAGCGAACAGAGACCAGCAGTAGCCGACAAAAATATTCAATCATGCTTTAAAATCACTGAGTATGTTATTAACATAGCTTATGTTGTTACTAACTAAAAACTTCTTAAAAAAAAAATATGTTATGTGCTTATTTAGACCCCTATTCAATTGGCCAAATTGCAATTAAATGAGGGCCTAATTTTGCACTTAGCTTTCAGAAGAAAAACATCAAATTCTTAGTAGAGTGTTGACCAGCATGCAATAAAGATATTTAAGTTAACTGTACAGTAATATTAAATACATTATGAGATGTCTTAAAAATCCCGAAAACATAAAACTGTTTGTTTTTATCACCATTAGTACTGTTAAAGAAACAGTAGCTAAAATATTTGGAACATTTATATATATATATATATATATATATATTTATATATATATATATTTATATATATATATATATATATATATATATATATATATATATATATATATATATTTATATATATATATATATATATATATATATATATACAGTGTCTCACAAAAGTGAGTACACCCCTCACATTTTTGTAAATATTTTATTATATATTTTCATGTGACAACACTGAAGAAATGACATTCTGCTATAATGTAAAGTAGTAAGTATACAGCCTGTAAAAACATAGTGTAAATTGCTGTCCCTTCAAAATAACTCAACACACAGCCATTAATGTCTAAACCGTTGGCAAAAAAAGTGAGTACACCCCTAAGTGGAAATGTCCAAATTGGACCCAAAGTGTCAATTTTGCCACCATTATTTTCCAGCACTGCCTTAACCCTCATGCGCATGGAGTTCACCAGTGCTTCCTTGGTTGCCACTGGAGTCCTCTTCCACTCCTCCATGATGACATTGTGGAGCTGGTGGATGTTAGAGACCTTGCAATCCCCCACCTTCCGTTTGAGAAAGCCCCACAGATGCTCAATAGGGTTTAGATCTGGAGACATGCTTGGCCAGTCCATCACCTTTACCTTCAGCTTTTTTAGCAAGGCAGTGGTCGTCTTGGAGGTGTGTTTGGCGTTGTTATCATGTTGGAATACTGACATGCGGCCCAGTCTCCAAAAGGAGGGGATCATGCTCTGCTTCAGTATGTCACAGTAAATGTTGGCATTCATGGTTCCCTCAATGAACTGTACCTCCCCAGTGCCGGCAGCACTCATGCAGGCCCAGACCATGACACTCCCGCCACCATGCTTGACTGTAGGCAAGACACACTTGTCTTTGTACTCCTAACCTGGTTGCCGCCACACACGCTTCACACCATCTGAACCAAATAAGTTTATCTTGGACTCATCGGACCACAGGACATGTCCTTAGTCTGCTTGTCTTCAGTAAACTATTTGCGGGTTTTCTTGTGCATCATCTTTAGAAGAGGTTTCCTTCTGGGATGACAGTCATGCAGACCAATTTGATGCAGTGTGCGGTGTATTGTCTGAGCACTGACAGGCTGACCCCCACCCCTTCAACCTCTGCAGCAATGCTGGCAGCACTCATATGTCTATTTCCCAAAGATAACCTCTGGATATGACGCTGAGCAAGTGGTCTCAACTTCTTTGGTCAACAATGGCAAAGACTGTTCTGAGTGGAACCTGTCCTATGAAACCGCTGTATGCTCTTGACCGCCATCCTGCAGCTTAGTTTCAGGGTCTTGGCAATCTTCTTATAGCCTAGGCCATCTTTATGTAGAGCAACAATTCTTTATTTCATATCCTCAGAGAGGTCTTTGCCATGTTGAACTTCCAGTGACCAGTATGAGAGAGCAGGAGACCCCTGAGACCTTGTAAATAGAGATGTCGCGGACTATTCGCAGCGATTTTGGCATGTTCGCGTTCGCAGCGGACGGTGAATACATGCGCTTTTCAGTTCGCCCCTATACTTTATCATTGAGGAAACTTTGACCCTGCACCTCACAGTCAGCAGACACATTCTAGCCAATCAGCAGCATACACTCCCTTCCAGAGCCTTCCATCTGAAGGACAGGCTAATATTCTGCTCTGTTTCACCAGTCATAGTTGGTGTACCATACATTGAAAAAAAACAACCCTTTTTTCCTTTAATCTAATTTCAGTTGCCTGCCTGTGTCAGGCTCACAGATTATATTGTGCTCAGTGAAATAAAACAACACTTTTTTGACTGTAATAGATTGAATAGCAATTGCCTGCCTACAGGCATGTGTGTGAAGCCTATTGCATCTACTCTGCCAACTTTTGCCAGTGCACAGTGATACGTCATATCTGGTGCAACCGTAGTGTACAGTGACATAAAACAACACTTTTTTGACTGTAATAGATTGAATAGCAATTGCCTGCCTACAGGCGTGTGTGTGTAGCCTATTGCATCTACTCTGCCAACTTTTGCCAGTGCACAGTGATACGTCATATCTGGTGCAACCGTAGTGTACAGTGACATAAAACAACACTTTTTTTACTGTAATCGATTGAATATCAGTTGCCTGCCTACAGGCGTGTGTGTGAGGCTTACAGCGCCTACTCTGCCAACTTTTACCAGTGCACAGTGACACTCATATCTGGTGGCACCTTAGATTGCACGCGCAGTGGCCCAAATTTGAAGTAGGAGGTCCGACCAAGCATATTTTTCCATCTCCTTGTTCCGAAAATCAATGCCATATACATGTCCCCTAATAGTGGACGTAACAGGGATTAAACCGATAGGAATAGTACTACTTAACAGTACACACCTTATAATAACGCAGACAGAGGCAATGCAGAGAGAGGAGTCTGAGGAAGAGGAGTCAGAGGAGGAAGGTGGCTTTGAGGAGGTAGAAGACCAAACACAGCAGGTGTCCTAGGGGGCTTGTTGTCACCTTTCGGGGACCCTTGGTGGCTGGGTGGAGGAAGAGACCTTCAATGACATCAGTGAGGACAAGGAACGGGACATGGCTAGCTTGGTATCCAACCTTGTGCAAATGGGGAGTTTGCGGTTGTGCAAAGGGACTGTTTGCGGATGTTTGCGGTACATTAAATGGGGAGATTGGTCTGTTTTTGTGAAGCGGGTGTAACCCTTACACTACCTGATCGATACAACATCATACCTGATGTTTTAAAGCATGTTATTCCAAACAATTTAAAAATGTTAGGCAATTTATGCCCTATATGGCTTAAAACCAGACTTGCATCAACTATGTAAATTTCCGTGGGAGTTTTGCCATGGATCCCCCTCCAGCATGCCACAGTCCAGGTGTTAGCCCCCTTGAAACAACTTTCCCATCAATATTGTGGCCAGAAAGAGTCCCTGTGGGTTTTGAAATTCGCCTGCCCACTGAAGTCTATGGCGGTTCGCCGGGTTCGCCTGCTCGCGAACATTTGATGGAAGTTTGCGTCCGCTGTTCGCGAACCGAAAATTTGATGTTATTTATGTATACTGTTAAGTAGTACTATTCCTATTGGTTTAATCCCTGTTACGTCCACTATCAAGGGACGTGCATAGGGCATGGGTTTTGGGAAGCGGGAGATGGAAAAAGATGCTTGGTCGGTCCTCCCACTTCAAATTTAGGGCGCGTGCAATCTAAGGTGCCACCAGATATGAGTGTCACTGTGCACTGGCAAAAGTTGGCAGAGTAGATGCAATAGGCTTCACACACACGCCTGTAGGCAGGCAACTGATATTCAATCTATTATAGTCAAAAAAGTGTTGTTTTATTTCACTGAGCACAATATAAGCTGTAAGGTGTTAGCCTGTCACACACACACCCTGGCAGGAAGGCATATGCAATTAGATTACACAGAAAAAAATTATAAAATAAAATAAATGATGTTCTAGCCCTAAAAAGGGCTTTTTGGGTTGCTGTCCTTCAGATGGAAGGCTCTGGAAGGGAGTGTATGCAGCTGTTTGGCTGGAATGTGTCTGCTGACTGTGAGGTGCAGTGTCAAAGTTTCCTCAATGATAAAGAATAGGGGCCGAACCCAAAAGCGCATGTGTTCGCCGTTCGCCGCGAATGCGAACATGCAAAAATTGCTACGAATAGTTCGCCGCCGAACTGTTTGGGACATCACTAGTGTGTATATATATATATATATATATATATATATATATATATATATATATATATATACATATAGATATATATACACATATATTTTATATATACAGGGAGTGCAGAATTATTAGGCAAGTTGTATTTTTGAGGATTAATTTTATTATTGAACAACAACCATGTTCTCAATGAACCCAAAAAACTCATTAATATCAAAGCTGAATATTTTTGGAAGTAGTTTTTAGTTTGTTTTTAGTTTTAGCTATTTTAGGGGGATCTGTGTGTGCAGGTGACTATTACTGTGCATAATTATTAGGCAACTTAACAAAAAACAAATATATACCCATTTCAATTATTTATTTTTACCAGTGAAACCAACATAACATCTCAACATTCACAAATATACATTTCTGATATTCAAAAACAAAACAAAAACAAATCAGTGACCAATATAGCCACCTTTCTTTGCAAGGACACTCAAAAGCCTGCCATCCATGGATTCTGTCAGTGTTTTGATCTGTTCACCATCAACATTGCGTGCAGCAGCAACCACAGCCTCCCAGACTCTGCATCAACTATGTAAATTTCCGTGGGAGTTTTGCCATGGATCCCCCTCCAGCATGCCACAGTCCAGGTGTTAGCCCCCTTGAAACAACTTTCCCATCAATATTGTGGCCAGAAAGAGTCCCTGTGGGTTTTGAAATTCGCCTGCCCATTGAAGTCTATGGCGGTTCGCCGGGTTCGCCTGCGTGCGAACATTTGATGGAAGTTTGCGTCCGCTGTTCGCGAACCGAAAATTTGATGTTATGTATGTGTACTGTTAAGTAGTACTATTCCTATTGGTTTAATCCCTGTTATGTCCACTATCAAGGGACGTGCATAGGGCATGGGTTTTGGGAAGCGGGAGATGGAAAAAGATGCTTGGTCGGTCCTCCCACTTCAAATTTAGGGCGCGTGCAATCTAAGGTGCCACCAGATATGAGTGTCACTGTGCACTGGAAAAAGTTGGCAGAGTAGATGCAATAGGCTTCACATACACGCCTGTAGGCAGGCAATTGCTATTCAATCTATTACAGTCAAAAAAGTGTTGTTTTATGTCACTGTACACTACGGTTGCACCAGATATGACGTATCACTGTGCACTGGCAAAAGTTGGCAGAGTAGATGCAATAGGCTTCACACACACGCCTGTAGGCAGGCAACTGATATTCAATCTATTATAGTCAAAAAAGTGTTGTTTTATTTCACTGAGCACAATATAAGCTGTAAGGTGTTAGCCTGTCACACACACACGCTGGCAGGAAGGCATATGCAATTAGATTACACAGAAAAAAATTATAAAATAAAATAAATGATGTTCTAGCCCTAAAAAGGGCTTTTTGGGTTGCTGTCCTTCAGATGGAAGGCTCTGGAAGGGAGTGTATGCAGCTGATTGGCTGGAATGTGTCTGCTGACTGTGAGGTGCAGTGTCAAAGTTTCCTCAATGATAAAGAATAGGGGCCGAACCCAAAAGCGCATGTGTTCGCCGTTCGCCGCGAATGCGAACATGCAAAAATTGCCGCGAATAGTTCGCCACCGAACTGTTTGGGACATCACTAGTGTGTATATATATATATATATATATATATATATATATATATATATATATACATATAGATATATATATACATATATTTTATATATACAGGGAGTGCAGAATTATTAGGCAAGTTGTATTTTTGAGGATTAATTTTATTATTGAACAACAACCATGTTCTCAATGAACCCAAAAAACTCATTAATATCAAAGCTGAATATTTTTGGAAGTAGTTTTTAGTTTGTTTTTAGTTTTAGCTATTTTAGGGGGATCTGTGTGTGCAGGTGACTATTACTGTGCATAATTATTAGGCAACTTAACAAAAAACAAATATATACCCATTTCAATTATTTATTTTTACCAGTGAAACCAACATAACATCTCAACATTCACAAATATACATTTCTGACATTCAAAAACAAAACAAAAACAAATCAGTGACCAATATAGCCACCTTTCTTTGCAAGGACACTCAAAAGCCTGCCATCCATGGATTCTGTCAGTGTTTTGATCTGTTCACCATCAACATTGCGTGCAGCAGCAACCACAGCCTCCCAGACACTGTTCAGAGAGGTGTACTGTTTTCCCTCCTTGTAAATCTCACATTTGATGATGGACCACGGGTTCTCAATGGGGTTCAGATCAGGTGAACAAGGAGGCCATGTCATTAGATTTTCTTCTTTTATACCCTTTCTTGCCAGCCACGCTGTGGAGTACTTGGACGCGTGTAATGGAGCATTGTCCTGCATGAAAATCATGTTTTTCTTGAAGGATGCAGACTTCTTCCTGTACCACTGCTTGAAGAATGTGTCTTCCAGGAACTGGCAGTGGGACTGGGAGTTGAGCTTGACTCCATCCTCGACCCGAAAAGTCCCCACAAGCTCATCTTTGATGATACCAGCCCAAACCAGTACTCCACCTCCACCTTGCTGGCGTCTGAGTCGGACTGGAGCTCTCTGCCCTTTACCAATCCAGCCACGGGCCCATCCATCTGGCCCATCAAGACTCACTCTCATTTCATCAGTCCATAAAACCTTAGAAAAATCAGTCTTGAGATATTTCTTGGCCCAGGCTTGACGTTTCAGCTTGTGTGTCTTATTCAGTGGTGGTCGTCTTTCAGCCTTTCTTACCTTGGCCATGTCTCTGAGTATTGCACACCTTGTGCTTTTGGGCACTCCAGTGATGTTGCAGCTCTGAAATATGGCCAAACTGGTGGCAAGTGGCATCGTGGCAGCTGCACGCTTGACTTTTCTCAGTTCATGGGCAGTTATTTTGCGCCTTGGTTTTTCCACACGCTTCTTGCGACCTTGTTGACTATTTTGAATGAAACACTTGATTGTTCGATGATCACGCTTCAGAAGCTTTGCAATTTTAAGAGTGCTGCATCCCTCTGCAAGATATCTCACTATTTTTGACTTTTCTGAGCCTGTCAAGTCCCTCTTTTGACCCATTTTGCCAAAGGAAAGGAAGTTGCCTAATAATTATGCACACCTGATATAGGGTGTTGATGTCATTAGACCACACCCCTTCTCATTACAGAGATGCACATCACCTAATATGCTTAATTGGTAGTAGGCTTTCGAGCCTATACAGCTTGGAGTAAGGCAACATGCATAAAGAGGATGATGTGGTCAAAATACTCATTTGCCTAATAATTCTGCACTCCCTGTATATAGATATATAAATACATATGGATATAAAAAGTCTACACACCCCTGTTAAAATGTCAGGTTTTTGTGCTGTAAAAAAATGAGACAAAGATAAATCTTTTCAGAAATGTATCCACCTTTAATGTTACCTATAAACTGTACAACTCACAATTGAAAAACAAACTGAAATCTTTTAGGTGGAGGAAGGAAAAATAAAAAAAATAAAGTAATGTGGTTGCATAAGTCTGCACACCCTCTTATAACTGCTTAATTCTGAACACAGCTACATCCCCAATCACATTCCAAATCGTGTTAAATAGGAGTCAGCATACACCTGCTATCATTTAAAGTGCCTCTGATTAACCCCAAATAAAGTTCAGCATCTCTAGTTGGTCTTTCCATCCCACAGCAAAAGCCATGGTCCACAGAGAGCTTCCAAAGCATCAGGGACCTCACTGGTAAGTCAGGGGAGGGTACAAAATAATTTCCAAGACATTAGATATACCATGGAACACAGTGAAGACAGTCATCATCAAGTATAGAAAATATGGCACAGCAGTGACATTACCAAGAACTGGAGCTCCCTCCAAAATTGATGAAAAGACGAGAAGAAAACTAGTCTGGGGGGCTACCAAGAGGCCTACAGCAACATTAAAGGAGCTGCGGGAATATCTGGCAAGTACTGGCTGTGTGGTACATGTGACAACAATCTCCCGTATTCTTCATATGTCTGGGCTATGGGGTAGAGTGGCAAGACGAAAGCCTTTTCTTACGAAGAAAAACATCCAAGCCAGGCTACATTTTGCAAAAACACATCTGAAGTCTCCCAAAAGCATGTGGGAAAAGGTGTTATGGTCTGATGAAACCAAAGTTTAACTTTTTGGCCATAATTCCAAAAGATATGTTTGGCACAAAAACAACACTGCACATCACCAAAAGAACACCATACCCACAGTGAAGCATGGTGGTGGCAGCATCATGCTTTGGGGCTGTTTTTCTTCAGCTGAAACTGGGGCCTTAATCTGATTAAAAATCTGTGGGGTTATCTGAAGAGGGCTTTGCACAGGTGATGCCCTCGCAATCTGACTGATCAGATTTGGAGTGTTTTTGCAAAGAAGAGTGGGCAAATCTTGCCAAGTCAAAATGTGCCAATTGAGTTTTACAGTTTATAGGTCACATTAAAGGTGGAAAAAGTTCTGAAATAAATATCTTTGTCTCATTTTTTTACAGCACAGAAACCTGACATTTTAAAAGGAGCGTGTAGACTTTTTATAACCACTGTGTATATGTATATATATAAAAAAAGAGAAAAAAAGATTTTTCTTCCTTATAGCAGGAGTTTCTAGGAGGTCACGAAGGTGACTTATAAAGATAAGTCTCTATGTTGTAAATATAGATATAAATGTGTAAGGATTCCAGGTAAGTAACGCCCAGCATTACTCATATACCCTTATATCCTTCCAAGGGAGTCCTCATACATCTGTTTAGACAATCGTAGGACTCTTTTTTTTTTTTTTTTCTTCTTCTTTTTTTTTCCTCTTTTTTGAAATTTATTGAACATAGGTATTAAGCACCATTTTTGCAACTTTTTTATTTTTTCTTTATGTATAGAGAGACGTCGAGAGAGACGTCGAGAGAGACGTCGAGAGAGACGTCGAGAGAGAAGTCAAGAGAGACGTCGAGAGAGACCAAAGAGACGTCGAGGGAGACCAAAGAGACGGCGAGAGAGACGGCGAGAGAGATGGCGAGAGAGACGGCAAGGGAGACCAAAGAGACATCGAGAGAGATGTCGAGAGAGACGCCGAGAGAGACGGCGAGAGAGATGGCGAGAGAGACCAAAGAGACGGCGAGAGACACCAAAGAGACAGCAAGAGAGAGCAAAGAGACGGTGAGAAACACGGCGAGAGAGATCAAAGAGACAGCGAGAGAGATGGCGAGAGAGACGGCATGAGAGACAACGAGAGAGACCAAAGAGACGGCTAGAGAGACCAAAGAGATGGCAAGAGAGACGGCGAGAGAGACCAAAGAGACGGCGAGAGAGGCCAAAGAGATGGCGAGAGAGATGGCGAGAGAGACCAAAGAGATGGCGAGAGAGACGGCGAGAGAGACCAAAGAGACGGCGAGAGAGACGGCGAGAGAGACGGCTAGAGAGACCAAAGAGACGGTGAGAGAGACGGCGAGAGAGACCAAAGAGACGGCGAGAGAGATGGCGAGAGAGACCAAAGAGATGGCGAGAGAGACGGCGAGAGAGACCAAAGAGACTGCTGAGAAAGTAACAGATATTGCTGAGAAAGCAAAAGAGCCTGCTGATGAAGATAAAGAACCTTGGCTCCTGGAGCAAGATGATGATATAAAAGTGACTGATGTGAGTAAAGGTCAAAGAGAAAAGGACAAGGTGTTGTCACTGACTGGGTGCAAAATCAGCCTCAGTGTGAAACATGCTGATCAAGTCACTAGAACTAAGTTGAACCCAAAGCAAGGCAGAAACCTGATGGGTAGAAGCAATAAAGTGACCTCCATAAGAAACCTGGACAGACACAGCCACCTGTCCTTGGTGAATACTCCTGAGGGGGAGGATGATACAAAAGAAATAATGGAGATGTGCCCTACTAATGTGAGGGGTGTCAGGATGATGCCAGATTACATTCCTGAATGGCAGAGGAAGCCTACATCTGAGGACTACAGAGTGTCCTACAGGAAGAGGACCAGGTGTCTAGTTGGGAGCAGTGGAAGAGTTCTACCATTCATAAACTGAAAGAGGAATATATGCAGAAGCTGCCGCAAAAGGACATACAGGACAAGCAAGATCTCCTCACTATCCGTGCAGCTCAGAGTATGATCGATCGCTCTAATAGGGAGGCACAAGAGAAGGTAGAGGATTGGGAGCCGAATAAACAAACTTGGCACAGCCAAGTAAAAGATCTACACTTGCAGCTACAAGAGGCAGAGCGTAAAACCGCTCATAGCAAAGAAGATGCTGATGCATAGTCCACAAGATCAGAGGAGGAACTGTCTGTCTGATGTGGAGATATGGTTGGAACAGGGTGATGCGTGTCCAGAAGAGACCAACCATGATCTTCAGGACCGATATACACCAGAAGCTGTTCTGGACACAGAGCTATGTCCAAAGAAAGTTCATATGCATGGCATAGGGAAGGAGCCTGTACACGAGAAACAGAAAGTTGAAGAAAGGGTGGTGGAGCTGCCAGAGAGATCCAGGGAGGACCTGAAGAAAAATAGTGAGGAAGTTCTTCCGCTGGATATACAGCCAGAAATTCAGTGTCAGCAGAGAGAACTGGATTTACAAGTTAAAGGAGAAAAAATACAGCTGAAGGTAGTAAAGAAAGATGAAAAGACAGAGCAAAGATAGAGAAAGAGAAGCAGTTAAAAGAAGATGACTTATGGGTGAAAGCTGAGGATGCTGAAAACACAAGCTTTCTTAAGAAACAGAAAATTATAAAGGCTTCTAAGATGTGTACTGGCCTATGGGTTGAGCCTAAGCCTGAAGTTGCAGAACAGCTAGAGAAATTCCAGATAGGCCAAAAGTCTGAGAGGTCTGGCCTGGCAGAGATGGGTAATTGCAGACTTTGCATGGTACAGAGTATGCCTGCTGTAAGCAGAAAGAAAGATGAGGTGCAGATCCAAGCACAAGAAGCAGCCCTGAGAGAGGACGTACCTTTACAGTCTATGAAAAATACTGTAGCAAAACAAGAGCTGCAGAAGAATCCTTCAGACCAAAATGCTTTAGTCACAAGCTTAATACAGAATCAGTGTTCCTGGGGTTTCCCCAAGATGGTTTGTGAGATGGACCTGGGACAGACAGAAATAGAAAGTCTAGAAGTCCTGGGGAGCACGGAGGCACCAGCAAGAGACAGACAGACACGGAGAGAGACTGGCCGGGTCAGGACCACGTCCTTTGGGGCAGATTCTGAAGCAGATGATCTATCCACCACAAATTTGAGACCGAAAAACTGTCCCAATCGGTTAATTGTAGATGAAGGCATCAGTGAAGAGAACAAAGTGATGTTGATGACTCCGGCCCAGATGGATGATCTTCTATTGTACCAAGGAGAACCTGTTCTTCAGAAAAGAAAGAAGAGACAGAAAACTGTGTGCATTGTTCTTGCAGATGACACCTGTCCAGGTGCAAAGATCAAGAGGAACAGAATTGTGTGTAACAACTTAAGGGTGTGGTTTGGAGATACTATCGGAATCCAACCAGGTCCAGGGGTGACATATGGCGAACACAACTGTGTGTTCCCCATAGATGATGCTGTGGATGAAACCCCTGGTAGTCGATTTGAGGGGTATCTCAAGCCTTACTTCATCAAAGCTGATGGATCAATCGAAAAAGGGGAAGTTCTTCTGGTTCATGGAAGTATGCGTGCTTTTGAGCTCAAGAGTGTAGAGAGAGACCCAAGCCCATATTGCATAGTTGCTCCAGATACTGTAATGCACTATGAAGGAGAGCCCCTTAAACAAGAGGACAAGGAGAAGATAAAACTACAAGTGAGCGTTTACGGCCTCTCGGCTCATGTAGCTCAACCATATGGTGTTGAGCTAAGGGGGGAGATATGTAACGAAATGAAGCAAAGAGTGCCCCTAGAGATGTGTTTAATTAAAGTGGCTCGAAGATTTCTCTGCAGAAGGAAAGAGTTAACTCCGGGCACTGATCAGAGGCTAATTGATGCCCAGCTGTGGATTGCCTTTAAGACCACAGCAGAGAGATGGGTGGAGTCTCTCTCACTTAGGCTTGGGCCTAAGCAGTGTGTGGAATCTGCTCCTATTGGTGAGCTGCTGTTAGCAGCAAAAAGCAAGCTAAAGAAAGAAGCTTGCTGCCTGTTCCTGATTACAGTCAGAAGACTGCTGTGTCCCAGAGAGGAGCTGTGTCCCAGAGAGGAGCTGTGTCCCAGAGAGGAGCTGTGTCTCCGAGGAAAAGCTGTGTCTCAGAGGAAAAGCTGTGTTTCCGAGGAAAGCTGTGTTTCCGAGGAAAAGCTATGTCCCAGAGGCTGTGAGTAAAGGATGATATTTTCCTTACAAGAGTATGTGTAAAGTAACCCGAGGGAGAAGGCAGCAGTATAACTGTGAATTGAACAGAGTATCTCAAAAGACTGTTTAAGGATCCCTGGAGGTTGCAGTATTTGAGAGACGGCAGGCCGAATGCTCCCCTTTCTACTGAGGAAGATATTTACAAGAGGACTGTGTTTATTGCTATACCTTTGGCTGATGTAAGCCATTATGTGGTGTCATTTTTGGACGTTTAATAAAAAGATTAAAAGAAAACATGATTCTTCTTGCTGTTAATCTAAAAGATAGCAGGTCAAACTACCACAATACATACCGTATATACTCGAGTATAAGCCAACCCGAGTATAAGCCGAGGCACCCATTTTACCACAAAATACTGGGTAAAATGAGTGACTCGAGTATAAGCCGAGGGTGGGAAATGTGCTGCCCTCTGTGTCCCCCTATCTCTCCGTGTCTCTTCTCCCCTCTCCCTTGCCTGTGTCCCTTCCCCCCTCCCTTATCACCCTCCTCAACCTCCCTCGTCATCCTCAACCTCCCTCCTCAACCTCTCTCCTCATCCTCAACCTCTTTCCTCATCCTCAACCTCCCTCCTTATCCTCAACCTCCCAACTCATCCTCAACTCCCTCCTCAACCTCCCTCCTCATCCTCAACCCCCTCCTCAACCCCCTCCTCAACCTCCCTCCTCATCCTCCCTCCTCAACCCCCCCATCCTCAACCCCCCTCCTCAACCCCCCCATCCTCATCCTCTCTCCTCAACCTCAACCCCCCATTCTCATCCTCTCTCCTCAACCCCCCTCCTCAACCTCAACCCTCATCCTCAACCCCTCCTCCTCATCCTCAACCTCCCTCCTCATCCTCAACCTCCCTCCTCAACCCCCCATCCTCAACCCCCTCCTCAAGCCCCCCATCCTCATCCTCCCTCCTCAACCCCCCCATCCTTATCCTCAACCCCCTCCTCAACCCTCCTCAACCTCAACCCCCCTCAACCCCAACCCCCCTCCTCAATCTCCCTCCTAAACCCCCATCCTCATCCTCCCCCCTAAACCCCCATCCTTAACCTCCCTCCTCATCCCCTCCTCCTCCTCATCCTCAACCTCCCTCCTCATCCTCCCTCCTCATCCTCAACCTCCCTCCTCATCCTCAACCTCCCTCCTCATCCTCCCTCCTCCCTCCTCATCCTTAACCTCCCTCCTC